>CM039730.1:1760949-2126025 GCA_022539455.1 Dendrobium nobile
GACCTTAGAGCTATCTCCAAACCCATTGATCCCTCCCAGTCCCTTAATATTGACATGTTGAGCATTAAATCTAAATTTTTCTAGACCCACTTTGGCCCAGAATTGACCGAAAGTCAAAATGACCAAAATTCCTTTTAAGAAGGATTTTTTACTTGTGACTAAAATTCAATGTGACACATTTTCATCAACCCTTGAAACCTACTTCAATTATTTTCAAACATCATTTCAGACTAATCAAACTAAGTCATAGCCCCTGGGTCAACTTGGTTGACCAAGTCAACCATGCAGGACTAAGGTGCACCCTTAGGGACCAAATGCCCATTTTAATACTAATTCCTCCTTTTGGTATGAGACCCCACCCATTAAGTTTATATGTTCAAAATTGGATTCAATAGACACAATTCTTAGTCCTATGTCAACTTGGTTAACCATGTCTGAAAGTTCGTTAGGGATATTAAGCCCTATAGAACTGGCCCAAGGCTAACCAAGAGGGGGGGCAGGGGGAATTATTATTTTAAAAAGTTTTTTAGGCAAAGCACGAATACAAACCAAATCACCATAAAAAAATAAGTGCGGAAGAAAATAAATGTGGAAGCAGTAAAAACCAAGAACACAAGTGTTTATAGTGGTTCAATCAACTCGACCTACATCCACTCCCCGGATGCGCCCTCCGAGTATTGCACTACAATCGTGACTTTTCTTTTGCCCCCACAGCTAGGCGGAGAAGTCTTTACAAACACCTCTTTTTGCCACACCTAGCAAGGCAGAGAACCATCCTCTTTTTGCTTCCTCCTGAAGCAGGCAGAGAACCTCGATCGCTTGCTGGAACTTACCACTCCCAACCCTTCCAAGGATAAGAGACTTTAGGGAAGAAGAAGTGGAACATTGCTTGGAGCAACCGTTGTGAATCCCCTCACAAGCTCCCCCTCACAAGATCCTCTCTCTATCTCTCTCCCTCTCTCTCTCTTCTTTAGGTTTTCTCAGGTCAAGATAGCAGCCAAGGATCTTCAAAAACATTGAACAAGACCTCTTAAATAGAAGAGCTTCAAAGGAGCTCATTAATTACAAGTTGCTGACTATATCGTCTAGGACGATATGGATATTGTCCTGGCCGATCAGTACAAATCCCATGAGATCGGCCAGAGCATCGCCCTGAATGCAAACTAGACGATTGAAAATTGGCTTGATCATCCCGGACTATCTCACGATCGTCCAGACGGATCTGTTCAAATTAGAGGAAAATAAAATCATCTAGAGCATCGCCCTGAATTCAAGCTGTCCGATCCCGATCGTCCAACACATCGCCTTGAATTTGTGCTGGCCAATGTTTAACGTCCAGAAGTAACTAAGGTTTTTGAATAGATCATCCTGGCCGATCCTGTGATCGTCCAGGACGATGTGATCATATCAATCATCCTTAATTACTTCCTTGATTTATCTGATTAATTAAGGCATAATTGTGAATATTGTCCAGGCCGATCCAAGATCGTCTCAGCCGATTGCCAAAAATATAGAATACCTTAATAGTTTATGGCGGCAATTTCTTTCTATTTTGATCCTATCATCCTGGCCGATACAAGTATCATCCAGGCTGATTTGCTAATGACTGATGCCTTAATTAAGAACCCCTGATTAGAATTTTTATTTTAAGCCAGATCGTCCAGGATGATGTAAATATCATCCTGGCCGATTTGGGTAAAAATAGAAGTTCTAAGTCTCTCAAGTGTGTGTGTGTAGGGTTACTTTGCATTAGTCACACCAAAGATTACAATTGACTCAAGAGGGGAAAAAATAAAATTACAGACTGACTCAACCCTAATCTACGCCATCTTAAGCTGGCTCCATTTTTTCGTCTGATCTTTTCTTCCTGAAAAGTCAGTAGTAAAAGATAGTTCAAATCAAGTAAGAGTGTTTTCTAATCATCAAAATATAGTTCATAGATCTGAATTTGCAACAATCTCCTCCTTTTTGATGATGACAAAACACTACGACCAAAATTTTAAAAATAGCAGTGTAATATACGGAATCGAAAGTGCAAGAAACATCCTAAAACTACTCCCCCTTTTGACATCTCAAAAAGGAGGGAACCAAGAACAAAAGCAAACCACAACACATTTTTTTTTTCAAGGCATGAAGATGATGTAGTATTCCATGTGATTGATTTTAATAACTTGTTAGTTAATGAGTTAACCACATCAATAATCCAAAGAACGGTAGAGTATCCGATCATGATTACCCTTAGCTTAGACTTTCTCTTAGGGTAGAATCGTCTTTTGAAATCAATGACCTAACCTAAAAATCAATTGGATATGAGGAACAAGAATCCATTCATTACTTGTTTTAAGAAAAATATCTTACAAAATAATGATTCAAAGTAAATTTTTCACAATCTCAAAACAATCGAAATCAAGCCTTTGATTCATTAAAACTTCCAAGTTTTTTAAAAGATTTGAAAAGAGAGAGGAGCTTGCTTTTTAGTGGGCTCATTTTATGCCTCTTGTCAATTGATTGGTGCTTGTGCACATCTTTTACTTTTTGATATATGACTTTTTAATTTGGCATCATTGCGCATCTTTTTTTGGCATCATTGATCAATTTTTTTTTATTTTTGCAAGCTCCATTCTCTTTTACAACTCTTAAAAAGTTCTTAGTTGTGAGTATACCTTCTAGATATTAGAGAATAGGGGCTCTCTCTCTAACATAGAGAAGAACTATCCACAAAATAGAATCAATTAACCAATGACAAGAGTATCGAGGAATCTTGATGTGACAAAAGACTTTAAGCATTATAAATACAAGATAGATTTGCTTAAGCGAGTTTAGAAAGGATCTAAATTTCATACAAAATCTTTAATTTGAAATAGATTTTTGAATTGAAAAAAACTATCCCACTAAAATAGGTTAGAGAAGGAGACACAATCAACGAAATATTCTTACCATCTAACAGATTAAAAGATGTAAAACATTTACTACAAATTCTCAAAAGCAAAGACAAGGCTTACGATATCATATCAGCGATGATTTTTGAAAGCTAAAAAGCAATAAAAAGAAATCAAGCCAAATCATTAAAAAAAAGAAAAGAAACCAAAGTGCAACAAGGAAAAATAATTAAAAAACAAATAAAGCAAATAGAAGATCATGTTTATGCAGTTATGTCAATCACACCCAACCTGGTCCTTAAAGTGCTTAAAGTGTCGAAGGCCAGTGGTTTAGTAAAGATGTCAGCCAGTTCATTTTCAGTTGTCACATGGTGTAGCTCAATGTCTCCCTTAGTCACATGGTCTCTAATGAAGTGATGCCTAATGTCAATGTGCTTAGACCTTGAATGTTAGATAGGATTCTTAGAGATGCTTATGGCACTAGTGTTGTCACAAAAGATTGAGATGGTGCCTACAAGTAATCCTAAATCCAATACCTGTTATTTAAACCAAAGGAATTGGGCCACACAACTTCCAAGAGCAATGTACTTAGATTCAGTAGTGGAAAGTTCAATAGAATTTTGCTTCCTACTAGACCATGAGACCAAAGATTCTCCTATAAATTGACAAGTCCCTGAAGTACTTTTTCTATCCACCTTGCATCCTGCAAAATCAGAGTCAGAAAATTTAATAATCTCAAAGGAAGTGCTGTGTCTAGGATACCAAATCCCCAAGCTTTGGGTCCCCAAAAGATATCTAAAAATTCTCTCAACAGCAGTAAGGTGGGATTTCTTAGGGTCGGCTAGAAATCTAGCACAAAGGCAAACACTAAACATTATGTCGGGTCGGCTTGCAGTCAAGTAGAGTAAAGATCCAATCATGCCTCTATACTTCTTCTGATCAACAGACTTACCACTTGGGTCCATATCCAATGGAACACTAGAAGTCATGGGAGTATTAATTGGCTTAGATTTATCCATCTCATACTTCTTCAAAATGTCCTCTATGTATTTTGTTTGATTAAGAAAGGTTCCATCATCCAATTGTTTTATGCTAAAACCTAAAAAATAGGATAACTCCCCCATCATACTCATCTCAAACTCTCAACTTATTGTTTTAGATAACTCATCACAAAGTTTTTTATTAGGAGATCCAAAGAGTATATCATCCACATAAATCTAAACAATGCATAAATCATCTCCAATTTTTCTAAGAAAAAGGGTGGTGTCTACACTCCCCTTAACAAACTCCCTTTCTAGTAAAAATGTGCTAAGCCTCTCATACCATGCTCTTGGTGCCTACTTTAAACCATACAAAGCCTTTTTAATTTAAAAACATGATTTGGAAATTGGGAACTCTCAAAACCTTGGGGTTGTTCTACAAGCACATCCTCTTTTTTTTTCCCCATTCAAAAAGGCACTCTTGACATCCATTTGATAAAGCTTAAATCCAATATAACAGGCAAAGGCTAATAGCACTCTAATGGCGTCAAATTTAGCTACAGGGGAAAATGTCTCCTAAAAATCTATCCCTTCTATTTGGTTGTACCCGTTAGCCACCAATCTTGCTTTATTCCTAACCACCACTCCTGAATCATTCACCTTGTTCTTAAAGACCCACTTTGTCCCAACTACACTTTGTCCCTTAGGTCTTTCTACAAGCTCCCATACTTCATTCCTAACAAATTGGTTCAACTCCTCTTGCATGGCTAAAATCTAAAACTCATTAGTATGGGCTTGGTTTATGTTGGTGGTTCAATCATTGAGATAAAGGTAGAGTGGTTTACCTCCTTCCTAAGTCCATGTCTAGTCTTAACTCAATTAGAAGGGTCTCCTAAGATCAAATTATTGGGGTGACTTGTAGAGTATCTCTAATCTCTAGGTAAGGTCTGAGAAGATCCAACCCTTTCCTCCATATCTAAATTTTCTACTCCTTGGATGACATCTCCTACTCCTTTTATGTTGTGGTGACCTACTTCATTCTCCAAATTTTCTACTCTACTAATAATCTCTCCAATATCATCATCATCCTCAACTCCATGCTTTTTATGATCAGACTCATCAAATACTACATGGGTAGTCTCTTCCACAACTAATGTTCTCTTATTAAACACCCTAAAAGACTTCCCAACACTAGAATATTCTAAGAATACTCCTTCATTAGATGTAGGATTAAATTTTCCCAAGCTAGACTTCCCATTGTTGTGAATGAAAATCTTACAACCAAAGACATGAAGGTGAGAAAGATTGGGAGTCTTACCCTTAAGGATCTCATAGGGTGTCTTTTCTAATTTGGCTCTGACGTTCACCCTATTCAACACATAATAAGCTATGTTATCCTCTTCAGCCCAAAAGTATTTTGGAAGTGAATACTCAGCAAGCATGGCTCTAGCGGCTTCCACCAAGGTTCGGTTCTTCCTTTCAGCTATCCCGTTCTGCTGAGGGATCCTAGGAGCTAAGAAATTGTGGCTAATCCCCTTATCCTCACAAAAATCTCCAAATATTTCATTCTCAAAATCTCCCCCATGATCACTATGGATGGTCAAGATCTTACAACCTAGCTTTTTTTGAATCCAAGTAGAAAATGTTTTAAACTCCTCAAAAGACTCATTTTTATGTGTAAGAAATCTAGTCCAAGTGAACCTTAAGTAGTCATCAATAATCACAAAACCATAGACTTTTCCTCCCAAGCTGGCAGAGCTAATGAGTCCAAACAAATCCATGTGCAGTACTTCTAAAGGTCTTGAGGTACTAATTTCCTTAGTGGGGTGAAAGGTGGAGTGGACTTGCTTTCCAAGTTGACAGGCATCACAAAGGTGGTCTTTTGAAAACTTGAGTTTGGGGACACCTCTAACAAGGTCTTTTTGGGTCACTTTCCTAAGGGTTTTCATACTTGCATGACATAGTCTCCAGTGCCATAACCATGAAACATTAATCACTATTTTTAAGCAAAATGAAACAGCACATTCAATATTATTTAAATCAAGCATGTAGACGCTGTTGATCCTCTTTCCCTGCAAAATAGTGTTGTTACTTAAACTTAT
This sequence comes from Dendrobium nobile, assembly GCA_022539455.1. NCBI lineage: Eukaryota > Viridiplantae > Streptophyta > Magnoliopsida > Asparagales > Orchidaceae > Dendrobium > Dendrobium nobile. The sequence goes on from CM039730.1 coordinate 1,766,911, forward strand.
AATGCATGAATTTGCAAAGAATTGCACGATGAAGCCTTTGTCACAGAGTTGACTAATGCTGAGCAGGTTGTGCTTCAATCCATCTACAAGCAAAACATTTTTAATCATAAGGTTCTTGGAATTACCAATTATACCTGCGCCTAACACCTTCATGGTGGTATTGTCTCCAAGAGTAACCTTGCCTCCAGTCCTGGACTCTAACGAAACAAATTAATTGGCATCACTAGATATTAATTCTTTTTATTCAAAAATATCCTCTTAATCTTTTGGACCCTATCAGAATGATAAGTGAGAACAAATTCAAAAGTAGAGTGACTCCAATTGCCTCGAAAGAGAAGGGTTTCGATTCTGTTGACCTAGATCAAGTTTTACAGAAACTAAACTAGGTTCTCCCTTATAAAAATTTTGAATTAAAATGAATTTCAGAAGGTTTAAGTTCGATACAGAAATTTAATCTTTTTAATTCTCTTGCATAAAATTTTCTATCTAATGGACTATCTATGCACAAGAATAAATCTGGATTCTAGTTTTTTCAAAGTCAAATTATTAAAGGTGATTGGATTTTTTTTGAGATTCTAGGAATTAAAGAAAAAGGAAGCCTTTTTAATTTTTTTTCGGCACACTTTGTCCTTCTTTTCTTTTTTTTTTTGTAATGCACTTTAAGCATTTTATAATTTTTTTTTACAAGAGGCATTACTTTCTTTAAAATCTTAAAATGATTGCTCTTTTTTGTTTTAAACCAAGATTATATCACATGTATAAGAAAAGAAAACTCATTCTTTAATGTAAGGAAAAATAATCCCCAAAATGGACCCAATCTTTTGATAGAAAATGAGTTTGACTATGAAAGTCATTGAATAGATTTTAAGCATGCAAAAGTCTCCTATAAGATAAAAATTTGTGAGAAGATGGAGAAGATTTTTCATTTCTAAAATCAACTCTGGTTTTACATAGATTTTAATTCAAAAATCAAATCAATCCACATAAGTGGTGGGAGGGAGGGGCCTTTGAGATCCAGTGGAGTATACCACAACTCTCTCCTATTTTGGGTTTAAGTAAAGGACAAATTTCAATAAAAATATGGATCAACTATCTTGAGCATTCAAGTCTAGTACACTTGGTTAGTGATATGTTTTTCTTAAAAGTTACAAGTTTATATTGTAAGACCCTATCATTATAGAATTATATTTCTATAATCTCTTAGGAGAAAGAGATTGTTGTGGGGTCCGCACTATCCCTAGCATGTGCAACATCATTTCAATCTAAAGATCTATTGTGATATGACCCATTTAAAAATTAAATTCAAGTGATGTCACTATCTAATAAGATCTCATATCCATCATTATTTCCCTCCCTAATTACTAGAGACTAGCAATTATGGGAGTGGCACTCCAGGTGGTTTCTACTCCTCCTCTATAGGTAATGTAATGGGGTGCATATAATAATGTGACCAAACATCATCTAGTAGAGTGGATAAGTCATAAACCTCAACTTGGGGCATATGGACTATTGGTGGTAATTACTCATTTCTGATTTGGTAGATATTTTTTGTTCAATAGTCAAAAGGGCACGGTGGCTATCATGTTATCATTCTCATAAACTCCTTCCCTTGAGTAGGAGGGAGAGGGTGGAAGTGGCCTCCACCAAAGAGGGGTTATGTGAGAAGAACAATGAACTATGCATTAGCCTTAAATTTGACTTACTCTTAAGGCTTTTAATTTGGCAGTCTTTCTAGCCTTAATGATTTTTTTTTGAGACTACACTGGTGGTTCTTCTATAATAAAAAGGTAAGCTTTCCAGCCATTTGAGTATGTTTGATTTCCTTGAATTAAGGAAAGGTTATTTGAATTGATTGATTTTGAAATATGATTTGAATCTCGAAATTATTTGATTTTTTTCAAATTTTGGAACTAAAAATGTTGAGTTTTCACCCAACATGAAAGTTCACAAAATAGATAAGAAAATCTTAAAACTTGGGCATGACCCTCCAACTCCACAAGCTAACTTGGGGTGAAATCTCAATGCCTTGATTTGATTGAGAATATTTTATTTTTGGGATTGAAAAAAAAAATTTGATCTTCTTCAAATTTTGAAACTCAATATGTTGAACTTCATTCGAATATCAAGGTTCATAGAATTGACATAAAGACCCTAAGGTATTGCTTGACCCTTTCGCTTTGCCAAATAACTTGGGGGCAAAAATGTCAAAGCCCAACTTGGGGAGAGTCTTCCTCACTCACCTCTTATTTTGACATGTCTTTTCTTTTTTATGTTGGCCACACTCACTATAGAGAGAAATGGGTAGAGGGACCAACAGAAGAAAAGGTAGTTAGAACTACCTATGAAACAAAATGTTACCACTATTAAAAATGGAGAGAGAGATTTAGTCCCATCGGGCGTACCATTTTTTTAGTTGAATTTTGAAAGAAAGTTTTGAAAAGCTTAGTTTTCTTTTAGAATTTTAAAATTGAATTTGAATTCTAATTCTAAAATTAAATTATCCCATTATAAAATGAATACCACCTCAGAAGGTGGAAACAGAATTTTAGAATGGGATTCAAATTTAGAATTGAGAATCTCATCATGAAAATTGTGAATAGATTTAAAAGAGAACTTCGTATGCCATCGAAGGGCAAAAATGAGGTTCAACTAAATATCCAGCTATGATATTCAAGAAGGGTGACCATTAAGTTCATATCCAAAGCTTTATCAACAAAAGATACATCTCCCCAATGGGAGAAAATATCATTCGATGTTAATTCTTCTAATATGATGACAAAGATCATTAGTATTTTAATTTTCCCAAAGAAATCCAATTAAATTATGAAAAGATAAATTTTAAAAATCAGGTGTATGTGGTTCTAAATCTCTCATGAGCACAAGCCCTCAAAGTTAATTACATCATAGGGAGATAGAGTCTCCTAGGAAAACTCTCAATTAAAATAGTGGCAAAATTTTATTAAAGATTTTCTAGGAGTGATATCAAAGGAGGTGAATCTTAGAATTTTAAGATGGATAGGATCAAATTGGAGCATTTATTAATGGAGTCAATGGAAGAAGGGAATATACTATGTTGACCATGTTATAGATTAACTCTATCAACATGTTCAAATATACTGAAATAAGTGAGGGAATCATCTATGAATGGTATAAAATTGATTAAAACTCAAATAATGTCTATTTTGGCTAGTTGGTTTAACCTAGGTTGACTTGGTTAACTAAGTTGACAAAAGTCTTGGGTCTGGGCTCCCCAGACTAGGTTTGTCCCACTAAACCCAATGGAAATGGTCTAAGAGTCTGGCTTGGTCAATTTAACTAAGTCAACACCCCTTGACCCAAGTTTTGTTGAAAATAATATCAACACCATTCAATTTAAACATCATTTTAAATCTTAATTTCAACTCCAAATCTATTCTTTGACATTTCACCCCAAATAGTTGTGGGAATGAGAGAGTCAAGCCCAACTCTTGTTATTTTCTTATTAATTTTGTCAAACTTCATAATGGGTAAAAGATCAATATTTTAAGTTTTAAAATTTGAAGAAAATCAATCAATTTCAAATTTCCAATTCTTTTTTAAAATCAATTGATTCAAAACACCTTTCCCTAATTCTAAAAAATCAAATGTACTCAAATGACTGCAAAACCTACCTTCTCATTATGCAGCTGCGTGACTGTAGGAGAATTACTTACATAGAATCAATTAAAATTTATTAAGGCTAGAAAGATTGTTGAATTAGAAGCCCTAAAATAAGTCAAATTTGAGGACAATAAAGAGTTCATTTCTCCTCTCACATACCTCCTCTTTGGTGGAAGCCAGTACCTCCCTTTCCTGTTACACAAGGAAGATAGGTTGTGAGAATGGTAGCATAAATTCCATTTTCCCCAAAAGATCTACCAAGTCAAAAATAAGCAATTACCAAAAATGAACCATGGGCCCCCACTTGAGGGTTATGACCCATTCTCTCTACTAGATAATGTTAAGCCATGTTACTACACGTGCCCCACCCCCATGTCATCTATAGTGGACAATATATAGAAACCACATGGGGTACCACTCTCATAATTGCTAGGCTACTAGTAATTAGGGTGGGAATAATCATGGATCCGAGATCATATCAGATAGTGACACCATCTTAATTTAACTTCAAAAAGGGTCCTATCATAATAGATCTTTAGATTGAAATAATGCAACACTAGCAAGGGAGAGTGCCCTACAATAATCTCTTCCTTCTAAAATATTGTAGAAATATAATTTTATACCGATAGGGTCTTGCCACCTAGACTTACAACTTTTAAGAAAAACATACCCTTTCCCATATGTACAAGGTCTGGATTTTCAAGATAGTTGATCCATCTTTTTAATAAAAATTGACCTCTACTTAAAAAAAATAAGAGAAAGTTGTAATTGACTCCATCAGATATTTAAAGGCCCCTCCTTCTCCCTGCTTCTTCTGATCGATTTGATTTTTTAATTCAAATAACTATCAAACTTAAGTTGGTTTTTGAAATTTAAATCTTCTCCATCTTCTCAAAATTTTCTATATTGATAAGCATCTCTTGCATGTTCTAAATCTATTTAATGACTTTCCTAGTCAAGCTCATTTTTTTATTAAAAGATTAGGTCCAACTTGGGGATTATTCATCTTTGCATAAGAGAATGAAATTTATTCTCTTAAACTTGAGATATAATACTATTTAAAATAAAAGCAAATATTTTAAGGTTTTTAAAAGAGATGAAGCCTTTTGTAAAAAAAAAAATATATATCAAATAAAATCAAAAGATGCTCAAAGTGCACAAAGAGATCATAAGATATGCAAAGCACATCACCAAAAAAATGAAAACAAGCTTCCTTCTTTTTAATCTTAAAATCACAAAAAGTCCAATCACCTTTAAAAGCTTGACTTTGAAAAATTTTGAATCTAAATTTTTTTGTCCTGCATAGAGAGTCTATTAGATAGAAAAGTTTATGCAATAGAATTGAAAAAATCAAATTTTCCTATCCAACTTAAACCATTGTAAATTAATTTTAATTCAAAATTTATATAAAGGGAGATCCTTGTTCAGTTTCTATGAAACTTCATCTGGGTAAACAAAACATAAATTCTTAGACCCTTCTCAGGTTAGTTGGAGTCATTCTACTTCTCACCATAATTATGGAATTGATCCCACTTGTCATTCTAATAGAGTCCAATTGATTAATAAGAAATTTCCAATGAAATGAATGAATCTTTTACTCCTGTTAAGAATTCAAATATCATTTTTAAGAGATATATGTTAGTCCTTTAAACATAGGAATTGTTTCTTTTATGATCCACTCTTCAAAATAACACTCCATGCTGGGTCCAAGATTGTTCTCATATAGAGGTGTGTTTTACATCACTGGAAATTGATTTTCAAAATTGAGTCACAAACGACAAGAGTGCACAACTTTGATTGGAGGTGCTTGAGGGCCTTGAAGAAAGTCTCTTTCAAACTCCACAAAATTTAAAATTACATAAGTTTTGAATGATTTGAGATTGTGATAAATTGTGTCTCTTCAGGACTTTCCAAGCAGGAGACTTGGCCATAGTCCTTTGGAAACCGGTTTTATTATTTCATAAGATGTATGGAAACTATGAATCAATGTTCATTCGATTGTTCACCTTAAAAATGATCTATGAGAGAGGTTCATGTCAATTGAACAATTTTTAAGGATTCCACTTATTTTTTTTCACATTATGGTTGATCTTCAACAAATTCCATGCCTAATGAGTATCAAATTTAACATCGAAGTCACCTCTCTAATTTCAAATAGAATAAATAAAATTTAAAAAATGTCCAATCAATCGACTTTCATCTTCTTTTCCTTAAGGTTAAGATTCTTCCTTTCCTTCAGATTAGACTCACTAGTGGTGGAATACACCCTTCATATTACAATCCTATCTCCCTCCTACTTTTGATCCTCTATCATGGGCCAATTCCAACCCCTATTACACAATCACCTATAAGTGGTAGAGTATGCCCTTCGTGGCAACATCCTACTTTTAATCCTCTATAATAGGCCAATTCCTACACACATTAAATGATTATCTTTTTTTTAATCCTCTATAATGGACCAATTCCTACCCCCATTATATGATCATCCCAGTTTTGATCCTTTATGATGGGTCAATTCCTGCACCCATTACACGATCACTTACTAGTCGTAGAGTACACCCTTTATGGAATCATCCTAGTTTTTATCCTCTATAATGGGATAATTCCTTCACTTATTATACGATCATCCCAATTTTGATCCCCTTTGATGGGCTAATTCCTACTCCCTTCACACGATCACCAGCTAGTGGTGGAGTACACCCTTCATGGAACCACCCTAGTTTCAATCCTCTATGATGGGCCAATTCCTACTCCCATCACACGATCAACCGCTAGTGGTAGAGTACGCCCTTTACGGCACCATAATAATTTTGATCGTCTATAATGGGCCAATTCCTTCCCCCATTATATGATTATCATAGTTTTGATCATTTGTGATGGGCTAATTCCTACCCCATCACATGATTACTCGCTAGTGGTGGAGTACACCATTCATGGCACCATCCCTATTTTTATCTTCGATAATTGGTCAATTCCTACCTCTATTATATGATCATCCAAGTTTTGATCCTCTGTGATGGACCAATTCTAACCCCTATAACACGATCAACCACTAGTGGTATAGTACAACTTTGTGGCACCATCCTAGTTTTAATCCTCTATAATGGGCCAATTCCTACCCTCATTATATGATCATCCATGTTTTGATCCTCTATGATGTGTCAATTCCTACTTTTATCACATGATAACTTGCTATTTCTAGAGTACACCAGTCGTGGCACTATCCTTATTTCGATCCTCTATAATGGGACAATTCCTACCCCCATTATATAATCATCCCAGTTTTGATCCTCTATGATGGTCCAATTTCTAGTCCTGTCACACAACCACTTGCTACTGGTGGAGTATACCTTTCTTGGCACCATCCTATATCCCTCCAATTTTCTTGTCCTTTAGGATCGAATTCTTCATTCCCTTAGGATTAGCCGTGTTAGTAGTGGATAATTCTCTTTATGCACCACTCAAGTAGTATCTTCTACCTAATTCTCCAAGGCTAGATATCCTTTTCGTTTGGATCAAAATTTCATATTAAATTTCCTTTTGGTCAATGCCAATATGCACACTAGAACTTCTTTCTATTACAAATATTATGGGGTCTATTTGTTGACCTCATTTTTGTATGAGGGCACTGGGACCAACCTAGGTTTTCCTATGGTGACCAAATGATTGAGGGGTGTCCATCACCCAATTATGTAGATCCAATTAGGACCCAATCCAAGCTCAACCCTCCAAGTTTGAGCTTTATTCCAATCCCAATCAACCCCTTGATCAACCTTCAATCATGCTCCAATCCCATCCAATTCAAAATTTTTAAACCAAATCTAAGGGCTAAGGAAGAAGGTTCTGAAACCATTTTCAGAAGAATTTTTAAATACTATGGAACCCAACCTAATGACCTCTGATTTATGGTATATCAATTACATATTTTTTAGTCTTGTCTCTATATTTAACCATCCAAATTTTAGCTCAATTTAACATGCCTAGCTTCAAAAATTGAATCTTTTCCAAAAGGCTACAAAATCTTTTGCTATTTATAGCCTATGCTGCTGCACTTGCCATCCAGTAGATCTTAGCCTTGGGACCCTTTCCAAACCTCCAAATGACACCCATGACCATTATTTAAACTCACTAATCATTGATCTACACTTTTTTCTATTTAATTTGACCTAGAATTGACCAGGAGTCAAAATGACAAAAATACCCTTTAACGGGGATTTTTGGTCTATTCCCCAATATTTAATATAACCTAATAATATCATACTCAAATTCTATTTTAATGGATCCTAAATGACTTTAGTAAAACATTGGACCCAAACATACTCTTTGGTTTGACCTAGTTGACCAAGTCAACCATGGTTGACTAAAATGCCCCCATAAGAGATCAAATGGTTTTTTCAAGCCAAATGAATTCATTTTGGCATGAGACCATATCCAATAAGTTCAAATGGTCAATTTAAACTTAATAAACCAAACCTTTGACACTAGGTCAACTTGGTTAACCAAGTCAACTAAGATTTACCAATCCTCCCATAGATTCCTACCCATTCAACTCTCTTGAGCAAAGCCTTGCCAAGCTTGCCCAAACCCATTGGGTGTCACATTAGGTGCCTAAAAGACCTACCTTGGAGACCCAAGCTTTTGCCCCACTTTGGTTAGCTCTTTGGCTTGACCCAAGTGTCCAAAGAGAGGTTCCCCTTAAGTCATTTTCCAACTCTAGCCTAATTGAATCCAACCAATGGTGGCATTGGGTCTCCCTTGACCCAATATACCTTCCCTAGCCAATCCAATCATTTGGTCAACATTGATTAGGAATTAGGCTAACCCAAAGTGGCCAAAACAACTTTAGGTTAAGAAATTTCACTACTTAGCCTTCACCAAACTCAATTAACACCCCCATTGGATAGCCCTAAGTTCAATACACCAACCCTAATTAGTCCAACCCTAGGCAACCTCTAGGATCACACAAAGTAGTCAAAACCATTTTGACCAGGGTAGAGCCCAAATTGACCCAAACCATACAAGATTGAGTCAACTTGAGATCTCCAACCAAGCCAGTCCCTCCCAGACCAAATTAAGCTCATATTTCAGCTAACTATATCCCCATCATCCTTTCTAGATTAGCCGGTGGTGGTCACAACCAATTGAGAGTGAGCTCTTGTGGTCCCCTCCACCTCAAGACACATCCAAAGGATTTTAAAGCCTATGCTTACTAGCTTCAACCGCACGGACCTCTGGGAGGGTGTCCCCTTCCCATTTGAATTCTAACTCCCAAAATCATTCCCTAGAGCTCTCTAAGTGATCTAGTAGCTTCTCCCAGCTACTTAGCAACTCCCAGTCTTTATCCCAGGCAAACTTCAGTGAAAGGACTCCACACTCCACTTGAACTCCTACCTCTGGTGATCCTCCAGCCTTTGTGCCAAAAGGGGAAGTGTTTTCCATCCATTCTTGAAGCTTCTTGATTGGAAAAATTTAATGTTGGTGTTTTCTACATAGTGAGAATTCTATCTCATTCTCCTAGCTATGTGGTGTTGGTCGTGTATGAAAAAAACTATCAAACCATTAGAATCTAGCTAATGGATTGATGGCTTGTAATGTCCTGATCCTTCCAATAAAGTTTTATGCGAATACACTGATGGGATCACTCGAACCACACTGGAATAGCTTAATGTATTTGAGAGACACCAGGAGGTTAAAGATGAAATCATGACCATTTATTTGGATCAACAGTCTGTATTTGATCACGTAGTTTTGAAGCTCTTTAATTGGATCCGTCTGATCGTTAATCTAATGTCTAGGATTAACCCCATGGTTACACAGTCAGCACAAATGAATTGATGCCAAATTAGAGTGCACCATGCATAAAGCATCGACTTACTGTATAATTTTGGGTTAATTAAATTCCAAAATCATAGGAAATATAAAAAATTTATATCTCCTTCTATACTCGACCAAATTAGGTGTTCATAGGCTCATTGGAAAGTTCTCAAGTAGATATTCAAAGACCCTATAGTCTTAGGCCTTGATCAATTTTTTGTAAATGTTAATTTCTATTTAAATGTTTAAGATATTTGTGTATTTGTGTGTTCAACCGAAGTCACCATGGCTTGGGACCTTGTTAGAGTGAATTTAGACATGTCTAAGGACATGATATATCAAAATTTTCCCTCCCCTATTTGATGGTTTTTAGGGCATGTGCATGCCAATTTAGAATCAAGGGTCATGGTTTGACCCTCTGATTCAAATTGGAATTATGATCTCTCCAATAAGAATTAGGAATTTTGCTTTGGTGTGGTGATTGGGCTTAGACAAAGGAGTTTAGGGCCACTAATTTTGGCCCATTCAAACCTGAAGTTAGTTCCCTAAGAATTTTCTATGTTAACTTAATGGTTACCTTAGGTTGCTTGCTTAGCCACCTTAGGCCCACTTGGGCTCATACTCGGGTGATCTCATGATCTAAATTTACCTAGATTTGGTGCACATTTGGTCCACCAATTTGGAGCCCCAAAACTCCCTCCAATATTTGACATAGAACTTTAATTAATTAGTTAAAAATTCATATTAAATCTTAAAAATTACCTTAATTGGTCTAATTGATCAAATTTCAACCCTCAATCTAGGAAAAATAAATCTGCAATTAGTTGACCCTTAATTTCATCTTAATTTAAATTTTAAGCTAAATAAATAATTTAAAATTTAAAAAAATCCACAAATGCTTGGAAACACCCCCATAGGTTATTTTTACATTTGAGGGTGATTCTAAGATGTATGGGGTTAATTTGGATCACAACCATCAAAATCCCCTTTATTAAGGCAATTTTTGAAATTCAATAAGTACACTAAAGCTTTGAAAATTCATAGCTTTTAATAGAAAACTTCAAATAAAACAAACTAAAAGCCTTATTACTAATCAAAAGTTTTAATATTTATTAATAATCTTAAATTCCAAAAATTGACTTTAATTTAAAAAGTTAATTTTTAACCCCTTAATTACATATTAAAATAATTTGATTAATTCTAAAAATTCAATAATTCATTAAAATTCCATATAATTCCACTTTTATTAATAAAATCACTTAGCCATCATTCTAGTACAGAAAAACCACTCTAGATATAATTTTTTTTGGATAGATTACTCTGGAGTGTGGGGCAACATATCCTTAGGAGGCTTGGTTTCTTGAGCTAGGTGGCACAACGCCACGAATAAATTCAAAGGAGTGTTAAACATCAAAATTAAATTAATTTTAATTGTTTAACCAAATTAAATACTTAATTTAACTACATCAAAAAGGTTTTTAGGATGGACTACTCTGAGCTTCGAGGCTACAAGTCTTAAGGAGGTCAGGTTCCTCGAGCTGGTGGCACAACGTCACGAACTTGTTGATGGAAAACATAAACTAATTTAACTTTTAAAATTAGTAATTAAGTAAATCAATTAATATTAATCAATCTTTAATTTCTAACCAACTAAATCAACATAACCAACCCCAATTGGTACTAGGTAACCCAAGCCTACTAGGCTATTAACTTAGCCCCAAAGAAAGTGAAATAAACTTCATGCTCTCAGTGAGCAACAAAGGTAGCATTCTTTTAATAATTAAAATATATCCAAATTAAGCTTCAACACATGAATACTTAAAATAAAATATAAAAGTTTTCTTTCAGCCTATAACAAACTCAAACACTAGAGAACTCGAATAAACAAACCAGTTTAGGATCTACCCCAGCCACACAACCTTCTACAAACATTTTAAAAGGTTTGCTAGGACAACCAACTCTAGATCTAGGCTAGGCTAGTGTTTACTTCTTTATTGTGTGCCATGTTTTTGAGATTTCATTGCATGTTATGATTGAAATTACTTGATATGTTGGCTTACTTTTATTGCACTCTCTAGAATTATGTGATGGGCAATTAGATTACCCTTGTGTTAGGAATGATCTGGAAGATCACTAAGTTTTCTGCTAGTGGCCACGCTCTTGTAGGGCAATAAAGGGGGCTTAAAAAATACTAAATATAAATGCTATATGTGCTTCCGCTACTTATCCCCAAAATAAAAAGATCATGGCCAAGTGTATATATAGATATATATAACTTCTTAGCACTCTTTTATATTTAATTACATAGGATAACCCTGTAGGAGAGTCTAAAATTTTAATTTTTATATAAATATAATTTATTTAAGTGTTGAGTAGTAAAAGTTACACTTTGTGTTTGGGAAATGATACCCCTTAGGGGGATAGTCTTTTTCTATTTGGATGCCCAAGTCTTGATCACTTTCATACCCAACATGGAAAGAAAAATGTTCCCTTTATGGGAAGAGTTTTATTTCCCATTTGAGTATTTTGCTACAAAGAATCTAAGGAGACTGAAGGAAAGAAGATCGAGGAATTGAAGACAAAGAGTATCCCACTCAAAGTCACTTGTGTCTGTGCTCGGATTAGAATCCAGGTTATCATCAGTGGTGCTAGGCCACTTTTAATTTTTGCAGAAATAAATGAGGCATTTTCCTACGGAGTGTACTTTAAGGAATTAAGTATATTGTTAATTTAATTACATATAGGATTTCTTTCTTTTCTTAGTTTTATGGAAATTGTATGCAATTTCTTATTTAGTTTGGATACATGAGGCTTTTGAGGGTGTAAAAATTTTTTTCTACTCAAATTTAAACAAAATGTTTAAATAACATAGAAATTCTAATGATCTAAGGAGTATGCCCGAGACCACTAGGAATTTGCATAACATATTGTTGCATTTTTATTTTCCTTTTATTAGGCACCTCCATGCCTGTGTGTTTTGGCAAACCACCTGGCCTATGAGGGTGCAGTTCTATCAATAGGAATCTGTACAATTTATAGGATAAAAACTATTATTTTATGCCTTATGAAAAAAATGCTTCATTCCAATTTCATGTATTAATTGAGTTTATCATAACGTATTGCATTAAAAATACATTTAAAATAGTATAAATCTTAATTTCATATATCTTTAGTATTTCAATCAACATCAGTCAAAGTCCCACTTAGGTTAATCTGTAGACATCTATCTCAGTTCTCTAAAACCCTAATTAAAAATGTCTCTACCACTCTTTCCTAAAAATGACCAAACTCATGGATTTAAAATTGACTAGGTGGTTAGCTGGCTCCCTAATCTAGGCCTAGATATGTCTAGATTTTACATTTCATTAGTTAGGTTTGGCCCACCATTATTTGGTGCCCAATTTATATGTAAGATTTAAGGTAGATTTTGAATCAAAATACCCCAACCTTCTGGAAAATAATCCTATATCTTTAATAAAATGTTTAACTCAAATTAAATATTCTTTCAATCCAAAATTTAAAGCCCAACACATTGATTATGTTAGGTCTCTTCTGAATCATTTTTAGAATCTTAAAGTGTCTCATACCCTTCTTCTTGTAACCCAATAATAACTGCTCAATCTTGCTCCAATCCCATTTGAAATTCCATTTTCACCTCTTTTGACATCACTCCTAAAAAATCTCTAACTAAAAGTTTATTATTATTTTAATCAAGAGAATTTATAGGGATTTCTTATATCCTATGATGTAATTAACTATGAAGGCTTACGCTATTTGGAGATTTACAACCCACATCCACTTTTTCCTAAAATAAATTTTCAAAAGTTTAATTAGTCTTCTTGGAAAACATAAATCATTGACTATCATTATCGTCATAATCAAATAATTAATAGCAAATAATATTTTCTCTCTTCACAGAGATAAATTGTTTGTTGATAAAACTTCAAATATGAACTTAACAATAATTTTTCTAGATTATCATAGTTAGATATTTTGTTAAACTTCATTTTGACCCTTCGAGGGCATGAGAAGTTTGTTCTTAAATTTGATTTTGATATTCAAGATGGGATTTACAATTCTAAAATTGAGCCCTATTTTAAAATTTTATTACCACCTCTCGAGATTTTATATCTTTTCTAATGGGACGTTTAATTTTATAATTAAAATTCAACATTAATTTCAAATTCCCCAAAGAAAACTAATTTTTTTCAAAACCTTTTTCAAACTTCACCAACACATACGCCGAGGTAGCATAATGTCGATGCCCACTTTCATGCCCAAATAATGATCTCTCATAATATTGTTCTGAATTTTGTGGACAAGGATAGGCATACTGTTTCACAGGAATTTTTTGATATCCTGGAGGACAATAAGGTTTTACATGTTCAGTCTTAGGGCCTTTCATTGCCTCCTTTTATAATTTTATCTTTTGATTAATGCAAAATATATACCTTTCAAGGAACCCAAAAACTTTGGGGAGGTTCTTCATATAGTGTTTTGGAGAGAGAGGTTTTAGGATGGTAAGATGGGGTCGCCCTAAGTCACCTCCTCTTATTGGTGGCGGTAAGAAGGATAGATGGAGCATTATGGAAACTCCTGAAAGGTTCTCTTTAATGATGACGGGGTGATGGCGACCACCCCTCCCTCTCAGAATAGTCGGGTTTTGACCAAGGTTTTTGAAGGCACCCGTACGGTTGGAGAGTCTAAGTTATGGTGTGGCATTATTGCTAACTGTAAGACCATTCTCTATCATGTAGAGGAAGAGGACTACTGCTCGGATAAGAGGGCTGACAAGATAGCTCCACCCAGCTCTACACCTCTAAGAAGTTCAAACCTAGGTGTGCCGACCTTTGCTTTCACCCCTTAGCAAGTAAGTTTTCTTGTGGGATAACAAACCCCCTCACTAAGTCTTTCCTCTAGGACCTCACCTCTTGAATAGGACTCTTACCAACATAATAGTTACTGCCCGATAGGACTTCGCAAGAATCATTCTCTCCTGGTTCTGAGGCTCGATGGATGAAATGGAAAATGATGAATCCAATTTGCCTCTAGTGCTGATATGGCAGGTGACCAGTTAAAGTCTAAGAATGATATGGAGGAAGCGGACATAGGTAATTCATATGCCTTTGTTTTGGCTTCCATGGACACCAACACGTATAGAATGGCTAAGCAATCTGATGAACTATAAGACTCAAATAATTTCTTTATGGATGAGTACTCGGATACCTCCACGGGCTCCCATAAAAACCCTTACCTCGCTCATGAGAGCTCCATCCCCAATGCAAAGTTGCCTATCCTAGTTGGAAGAAAGCACACCATCCTGTGTGGGGATGTGGATGGAAAACACAAGTCCAGTATTCATTCAGAATGCATAGTTTATGATGAAATGCTTGGGGGGGATAGCTCTAGCTATAAGTAAGAGCCTATGCTAGATCCTTCATGTACTTCAATTGCTGGTCCAAGCTCTTGCCCATAAGGTGCATGTGTCATTATCATAATGGCTGTTGTAGACCGTTTACCCTCACCCAGCTAGGTGGAGGTTTATTCAATGGGGCATATGCATGGAACAAGCTCCAAAAATTTCCTAACATGCTAAGTAAGGAGAGATTCTTGGCTAAGGATGGGCTCCCCATGGAATAAAAAATCAGTGCTGTTAATGAGAACTTTTTTTGATTTGAGATAGCTCTCATTGCCAAGCTTATTGGAAGGCGCATTCCTATCCATCACATCTTTATTATATTATTCTAATATATTGAAGCATGAGATATAGTTCTTGTAAGTGGACCTTAGTTTATCGCTTGCAACATCATTTGGATGGATAAAATGGTCTTCGATCTCCTCACCAAACTCTCTTTAAGGCCTCCACTCACCAGTTTGGTTTTGATTACCACAATTTACTTTGTTGTTTTGGGATACCTCTAATTTCACTCAAAATTTCAAATATGATTGAGGACCAGCTCTGGATGGATGCTCACTTAAGCACTTGGGGGCATTTTTCTTATACTCAAATTTCTGTGCACATTGATCTTTCCCAATAGCTCCTACCTGGGATTTGGATTAACAGGTTGTATGGTTATTGGAGCTTAGATTACCATTATTGATATTATCAAACTTGCTCTGTATGGATCCTCATAAAGAGATTTAGATTGTATGCTATTGTTATTTATTGTCACTACCTCCCCATATAAGAGTTGGGTAATTTATGCACCTGCTGCCTTTATGGGATGTGGTAGCCGTCTCTTAGGCTCCATCTCTAAAATCAAACCATAATCCTCTATCACCCATCACCACCATCGTAGGTCCGTATCCTACCGTCAAAAGATGATAGGGATGATATTAGAATGATGCGTCTCTAGCATAAGGGTCATGCAATCCAATGAGTTATCATGAATAGTCAGGGCAACGTGCATAAGCCTACATTAAACATTTACCTAATAAATGCATCCTATCCAAAAGTTAGGTTTTTGGTGCATGTATTAGCTTTAGAATTACTACAGTAATATGAGTAGCATGTACCATCAAACAAACTATAACTATTTTAATGAGCCATTCACTATTTAATAGTTTAAAATAGATCATAATTACACATATAAGTCTTAATCTTTTAGACAAGCATATGACTACTGACAGGATCTACTAGGTAGCACGACCTCGACAAAACTACGATCTCAGCCCAACCCCAATAATAATATAGATGGTGGGACGGGAAAGAACCAAAGTTGCATAGAGGATAAGGCAACATAACTTTTAAATTAACTGACTTGAGCAAGGTGCCCATGGCATCAATGGTAATTTTGTTGAATGAGCCGTATTTGTAATAATATAATGTGAGCCAAAGTTGACTGCCTAATCTAAAGTATTATCATGAGATGAAACCCTTAGCTAGGGGTGGGTGGGTCTCATTCTATGAAGCACTATCCATACCTTGAAAAAGGAAACAGATATTATCCATAAATTATTTCTAATAATTAATGCCACAAATAAAGGGATTCGCATTAGAAGCAACAATCATGGTGTTTTGGTTGATCTTCATAATAATATGAGGACCATAGAAAAGAAAGGACTATTATATTGATGATTGGCCACACAATGTAACCACCAATCAATTGAAGCATCATCTATGACAACTCATGTGCCATTACAGTCTCAAGCATTTCCACATCAACCAACCCAATAGCACCACCCAATAATGAAGAGTAAGCCAACTTCGACAACAAGCAGACTAAAGGGTTAAGGTAATGGTGTGAATGGCGAGCTCCCACAAGGCACATATAGTAATTATGTTTGGATGAGTTGAACATCTATGTAAGATGTAAAATACCAAGAAACATATCAATCATATACTCCAAAAATGCCAATGATGACATGCAACTTAGCACATCTATTTAATCTTTTGCATCCAAGAACTGAAGGCACGAGCATAGGGATGCTTCATTTAAGCACAAGAACATTCCATCTAATACGCATCAAAATAAAATTTGATCACATCTAGTACGAAGAAACAAATTGGTGTGAAAATTAGCAATAATTAATAACATCAAAGGAAAGTATTTTATCTCTCACATAATGCTAATAGAAAGCTAAGAATTCACATCCGAATAACAAGCCATTGTATGCGTATGCTAAAAATAATAATACAAATGATAATACATGCATGTTCAGTGAGAAAAATATTTCTTACCCTTTTGTATGTTCAACTTCCCTCTAATAAGCATGAAGAGTTAATAACACCCAAAATGCCCCGATAGTTCAAAAATGCGCAAAAAACTTTCAATTTTTTTTGCCATCAAAATACATTTTTTACTTATACATGCACATATGAATTCCCAAAATGCCATATTGAAGCCCAAACACCTTAAATTGAGTACTTATAAGTATATTTCTAAGGAGACTTTGGCATGCTCTAAGCCTAGGCACACTGAAAACCATAGCATAGGCATGCGGGTATGAAGGGCCATGATACGCTTACAAGCAAGAAATAGGCACACTGGAAATTAGGGTATGGGCATAGTGGTAGGCAGAATTTTGGCATGCTAGCAACTAGAGATCCCGTGCTACCTAGCGAGAAGTGCCCAAATAATTTGCTTTCAAAACCTAGGAAAGTAAATCTTGGGCACACTAGCCACCATGACCTGGTCAACTTGGTAAGCAGGGCCTGGGCACAATGACAAGCATGGCACAATTATGATGTGTAACTTGGCACATCAAATTATTCTTTCACAACCAATAATTGAAGTCATGAGTAACATGTCACTTCATTTATTTACATATACATTTTATACTGCATGCATCAAAATGTATATGCCATCTAATATAAAGTAATATATTATTCTGAGAACTAGGCACAACCCATAAAAGGCAACTGTTAAATCTCTCACATGGTGTTAATAAGAAATAAATGTTTAAAATAAAAACAAGAAGCCTTTATGTTTTCTTGTTAAGAATTATAGAAAAATAGCAATGTCCTTCATGTTTGCTGATAGTAAGATGACTCTACATTGTGTTTGTTCTCCCCATTAATTGACATGCAATGTCTAGTTCATCCCGAATGCTACCGTAGTCCATAAATGGCCAAAAATCTTATTTTTTTGCCACAAAAAGTACATTTATTCTTGGACATAGACCCATGTGTACCCAACATGCTATTGAGATGCCTAGAGGTTTTAAATTGAGTACTTATGAGTACATTTGAGTTAGCTTGGGCACACTGGCAGGCAAGGCCTTGGCACTCTAGCTAGCAAGGCCTACGCATGCTTGATTGTAATTCCTTGGCATGCTGCCAAGCATCACTAAGGCACACTGATAAGCAA
Organism: Dendrobium nobile; assembly: GCA_022539455.1. NCBI lineage: Eukaryota > Viridiplantae > Streptophyta > Magnoliopsida > Asparagales > Orchidaceae > Dendrobium > Dendrobium nobile. The sequence continues at coordinate 1,785,174 of CM039730.1, forward strand.
GGATAAGACATATCTCAATATTCTTTAAAATCCAACAATCAATAGCACAAGCACAAAGTCACTTCACTTTTTCATAGATTCTTTTTATCTTCTATGCCTCAAGATGTAGGAGGGTCATCTAATATGAAGTAACAAACTATACTTAGAACTAGGCACAACAAATCAAAGGAAAGTATTATGTTTCTCGCATGGTTTTGATAGAAAATAAGATCTCACATCCAAACAAAATCATTTATATGCTATTATTAAAAATTATAGCACAATAGACATGTCCCACAAGTTCCCTAAGAGAAAAACATCTCTACATCATATTTCAGCTTCCCTCTGTTAGACATGTAAGGTATTATACATCAAGAATGCCCCAGAAGTCCAAAAATGGCTTAAACGATTACAATTTTTTTTCCATAAAACTACATTTTTTACTTCTACATAACCCCACTTATTCCCATCATTCCATCTTGAAGACAATAAAACTTAAATAGAGTACTTATATGTACATTTACTAGTGGATGTTTACAAGCTCATGGATTAGGCACACTAGTAGCCAGGGCAATGGCAACCTGGAAGACTGGTCTTAGGCATGCTGGAAACATGTGCATGGGCCTTCTAGTAACCAGGGCCAAGGCATTCTAGCAGGCAGAGCCATGGCATGCTGGCAGACAGGTCTTGATCACACAGGCCTGTAGGGCCTCATCATCCTGGCTAGCATTGGCTTGGATTGTTGGTAGGCAATATTTTATTACTAGCAGGGAGGACTTGGGAATTTTGATAGGTAGTTCCCTAACAACCTGGTAGATGGGGTATGGTCATGGTTGTTGCCATGGCTGATGCAAGATGCTAGGTCATGGACATGCTGGTAGGTATAACCTAGGCATACTGGCAACCTGGGCCTGGGTATGCTTATAGCTAAATCCTAAGAACACTGGTAGGTAGGGTTTGACCATACTAGAAGCTAGGGACTAGGCACATTGGTAGGAAGAGCTTGAACATACCAGCTAGCTAAGGGAATAGGCAACCTAGTTGGCAGTGCTTTGATCACTAGCTTGTAAGGCTTGGGTAAATAAGGCCTAGGCATGCTGGCAGCTAGGGCCTAACACTCTACCAAGCAGGTTCTGATCATTTTATCATGCAGTTTCTCACCATGTTGGTAAGCAGGGATGATCCATATTAGCTCCTTGTACGTAAGGGCCAAGAACACACTAGTTTTGAGGCATATTTATGATGTGTAACTTGGCACATCTAATTATTCTTGCACAACCAATAATAAAAGGTATAAGCAATATGTCACTTCATTTATTCATGGGTATATTTTATCATGTGTCCATCAAAATGGACAAGCCTTCTAATATGTAGCAACATATTATTTTGAGAAGTAGGCACAACCCATCAAAGGAAAGAATTAAATCTCTCACATGCTGTTAATAAGAAATAAATATTTTAGATCAAAACAATAAGCCTTTATTTTCTTTTGATAAGAATTATAATAAAATAGCAATGTCATGTAAGTTCATTGGTAGAAAGATAAGTCAACATCATTTTTGGGCTCCCACCTAATAGACAAGAAGGGACTATTTTGTCCAGACTACTCTAGTAGTTCAAAAATGGCTAAAAAACTTGTGTATATACCCATGTGTACCCAATAGGCTATCGTGATGCCCATAAGTCTTCAATTGAGTACTTATGAGTACATTTAAATGGGCTTGGGCACACTAGGAGGCAGGGCCTTAGCACATTGGCTAGCAAGGCCTATATAGCTTGGCAGGCAAATACATTTTAATGAGATTGGGGACTTTGGCAGGCAAAGCCATGGCATACTGGTTGGAAAGGCCTAAGCACACTGGCATGCAATTCCTTAGCACACTGTCAAGCACATCTAAGGCTTACTGCCAAGTAAGAATAAGGCACATCTAACTATTCTTTAGAATCAAACAGTTAAAGGCACAAGCACAAAATCATTTCACTTATTCACGGATTCTTTTTATCTAATATCCATCAAGAAGAATGAGGGTCATCTAATATGAAGCATCATACTATGCTTAGAACTTGGCACAACCAATCAAAGGAACTTGTTTTGTCTTTCAATTGGTGTTGATGGAAGTTAAGATTTTGCATCCAAAAAATAAGCCTTTTTATGCATTTTTTTAAGAATTATGGCATAATAGACATTCCCAATAAGTTCATTGAGGGAAAATCCTCTCTGTAATATTTAAGATTCCCTCTATTAGACAAGCATGTCATAATACATCAAGAATGCCTTGATTATTCAAAAATAGCCAAAAAGCTTATAATTACTTTTGCCATAAAAACCACATTTTTTACTTGAACATAACCTCGCTAGTTTCCAGCATGCCATCTTGAAACTAAAAAATCTTAAATGGAGTACTTATAAGTATATTTGCTAGTGGATGTTGGTAGGCTCATTGACTAGGCACACTAGCAGCCAGGAACTTAGCGACCTGGCAGATATGTCCTTGGCAAGTTGGAAGTTAATGCTTGGGCCAGCTAGCAGCCAAGGCCTAGGTATGCTGGTAGACAGGGCCTTAACATGTTGGTAGCCAGGTCCTTGTCACTCTTATAAGCAGGGCTTAGGCAACCTGGCTGGCATTGGCTTGGCTTACTTACTGGTAGTGTCTAAGCTGCTGGTAGGTAGAGCATAGGCATGATGGAAAGTAGAGCCTTGGCAACCTTGCAGGAAGGGTCTTGGCATACTGTCAGCCTAGGCCTAAGAAAAATGCTAGGTCTTTGATATGTTGGCAGGAATGTCCTAGGCATGCTGGCAACCCATGCTTGGCCACACTAACAATTAGGTCCTAGTCATACTAGCAAGTAGGGTCTAAGCATGCTAGCAGCCTTGGCTTAAGCACTTGACAAGCATGGCTTGAATATGCTTGCTGGCAAAGGGAATGGGTTATCTATTTTGTTGTGCTTAGATAGATGGCCTGAAAGCTTGGGAAAGCAAGGCTTAGGCATACTAACAACTAGGGCATAATAATCTAGCAAGCATGCCTGGTTATTTTAGCATATAGGGTATTATCATGTCGGCAAGCAGGGATGCGACACACTAGAAGCTCACACGTATGGGCCAAGAACATGCTGGTTTTAAGGCACTATTATGAATAAACAACATTCTACTTCATTTATTCATCGATACATTTTATTAAGTGTGCATCAAGATGCATAAGCCATCTAATTTGAAGTAACTTATTGTTCTGAGAATTAGGCATAAGTCATTAAAGGCAAATGTTAAATCTCTCATGTTGTGTTGATAAGAAATGAATGTTTTAGATCAAAACAATAATCTTTTATGTTCTCTTGTTAAGAATTATAGAAAAATAGTTGTGTCCTCTAAGTTCACTTATAGAAAGAAGACTCGACATCATACTTCGCTTAAAACTTGGCATGACCAATAGAAGGCATGAGCTATGCCTCTTGCATGGTGTTAAAGGAAAATAAGATTTTATATCCAAACAACAAGTTTATATATATTCTTGTTAAGAATTATAGCACAATAGCCTTATCCAACACATTCTTTACTAAGAAAAAGGTCTCTTAGTCATATTTGAGCTTCCCTCTATTAGGTAAGTAGGGCTTATTACATCTAGAATTCTCGGTAGTTAAAAAATGCCCAAAATGCTTACATTTTTTTTTTTGCCAAAAAACCTGCATTAGGTACTTATACGTAACCCCACAAGTTCCCCACAAGCCATATTGATACTCAAAAATCTTAAATTGAGTACTTAGAATACGGCACATTTAATTTTTCTTTCGAATTCAATAATCGAAGGTATAAGCACTTAGACGCTTCACATTTTCACTAATTAATTTTATCTTATATGCATCAAGATAAATGTTAATCGTCGAATATGAAGTAATATGTTATGCTTGTAACTAGACATAACCCATCAAAGGCAAGTGTTATATCTGTTTCTTGGTGTTGATAAGAGGCGAATGTTTTGGATCATAATAACAAGCCTTTATAAGCTCTTGTTAAGAATTATAGTAAAATAGCTATGTCCTATAGGTTTATTGATGGAAAGATAACACTGCACCATGTTTTTGTTGCGAATATGTTTTTTAGGGAATATGATTTTGATAACATCAAACACTTCTATTTCTCTATGACTACCTTGCCCACTAACATTTTAGGTCGACAAGATCAAACTGCAATTTGAACCAGCTTAAAATTAGGGTAGACTAGGTCTGAGTAAGTTTGTAAAACTCTTCCCTTTCTTGAGTCTATTATAAATGATGTGGTTCCTAGTGCTCACATCATCAAAAACGATCCTAAAATTGGCTTTGACATTCAACTAAAAATAGAAATATTGGGCATCCTAGTTAAGGCATCCCTCATTAAGCATATCATCTTGGATGATATTTGTATCGACCAGAATGGTAGGCTGAAATCAGAAAGGATTAGCCGCTAGATCAATTTAGGAATTGTTTATTTTTGGACATCATCAAGGATTTCATCCAGGACATTATATTGGATGATGCAACATAATTATGCCTAAATTAATCTGGAAATTAAGGAAAGCAATTAAGGTTTTCATTGCTTGATCAATTCATCTTGAACAATCACAGGATCACCCGGGATGATCAGTTCACAAACCTTAGTTATCCCTGGATGACCAAACATCGACCACCTTCCTTTTAGGGCGATGTTATCGACAATTTTCTCATATTTGAACTAATAGTCTGGGACTATCGAAGATTAGCATGGACCATCAAGCTATTTTTCCATCATCCGGACATCCATTTAGTCTAGTTTTCTAGACGATATTCACCAATTTGTACTAATCATACAAGACAAGTTTATATCGGCCTGGATGATATGAACAAAAACCTTCTGATCATCCCAAATCAACCTGGCTGATTGAGCTTAATTTGCACTGATCGTACAGGATAATATTTATATCGTCCTGGATGATAAATTTGGTTTGTTGTAATTAATGAGCTATTCTAAAGCTCTTCTATTTAAAAGCACTTGTTCTACCCATTAGAACATCTTTTACTACTGTTCTGACCTGAGAGAGCCAAGAGGAGAGGGGGAGCAAGGGACAGAGAGAGGATCTTGTGAGGGGGAGTTTGTGAGAGGGTTCACAAAGGTTGCTTTAAGCAAGGATCCATCATCATCTTCTCCTATCATCATCCTTAGTTTCTTGCTGGTTCTAGAGAGGTAAACATTAGTATCTGATCAAGGTTCTCTGCCTACTTCAGGAGGAAGCAAAAAGAGTTGGGTTCATTGCCTGCTTCTGGAGGAAGAAAAAGGAGTTAGGTTCTCTTCCTGACCTGGGTTAGTGGAAAGGAGGTTTGTAAAGGCTTCTCTGCCTTGATGTGGGGGCAAAAGAAGATACACTAAGTTTAGTGCAATACTTGGAGGGCGCCTCCGGGGAGTGGATGTAAATCGTGTTGACCGAACCACTATAAATTTATGTGTTCTTTACGACTGATTTCAGATTTAATTTCTGAACTTTGATTTCTGTGGTGAATCTTGGTTTTTGTTTTAAGATTGTGTTTTGATTAAAATATTTTTTAAAATACCGATTCACCCCCCCTCTTGGTTAGCCTTGGGACTAGTTTATAAGGGCTTAACTGTTGCAATCCATGACCCCTAGTTTGAGATTCTGATGATGAAAAATAATGTCGTCTAAATTACAATTCATTAAATATCTTTGAATTCTATTATTGTCTATGAGTACTAACAATTCAAGAAAATCATAAGTTACTCAGGACAACACGAAGACTAAAGACTGGAAAGAGTAGGAGTGTGAGTCTATAACATTGTAACTTTTTCATTTATTTTATTTTCTCTTTTCTTGAGTCAGGACATAAATTGTATGTAAATTTGATCAACCATGCACACACACAGGGGTAGATGGTTTTAAAAGAAAAATGTAGATCTTTTCTATATTGATCGTGCTGTACGAAATTATATTGTACTGTATGATCTTATCTGGTTAAAATGTCTTTCTGTGAATAGGTCATACTGTATGATTTATATTGTATGATGTGTTACTAATCTAAAAACCTAGCCGCCAAATTATTTTAAGTTTTATCAGCTGTTTGTACTGTACGATGAGATTCATACTGTATGATTTATTTTGAATACTTAAATTAACCCATGATTAGTGGAAAAAATTAAAGATTAATTTCTGAATGGACATCATACTGTATGAAATAGTTCATACTATATGATGAACCGAGGCTATTTTTGCTCGTTTAGGAGTTCATCTTGGACGATCCCATTATTTAGCCTCATCTTACTATACGAAGTAGGTCGTACCCTACGATGTACATAGACGAGTTTAGAACATCCCGACTATCATCCTATACAAATAGATGAGTTGAGGATCACACTATACGAGATTATATCATACTATATGATTGTATCCAAAAGTTTTTAAACTGTTCGTAAATCTTCGTACTAGGATAAAGCTTGTTTATACTAATCGTACTGTATGATGTGTAATGATATTGTACGATAGTAACGACTACTTTGAAAAATTCAAAGTTTTTGGAGCCCATTTAAAGTATCAAAAAATGTTTTTTGGTGTATGACTGTTAGAAAAGAACGTGATAAGAGAGGGAATCCATGGGAGAGAGCTCTTGAGAAGATTTTAGGGTTTGAGAGATGAAGAAGAGAGTGAGCTTGGTGAGGGAGAAGTAGTGTGAGGGAGATCACATGGTTGCTTCATTCTGGCTGCAATTTATTCCTCTTGTGGCCCCAGAAGATCTTATGGGAGGCTCTTTGAGCGAGAGACTCTTCTACATCCATGTTTTTTAAGGTACTTTGCTATCTCTAGAAGGGAGGAAAATGAGAAGGTACGCTGTCGTTACCAGGAGGGTGACAAGTGCTTGGCACACCGCCACGCTTGGTTGGTGAAAGTAAGTCTTATGAGGGCTTCTCTGCCTTGCCGAGGGGGAAAAGGAGAACTATAATTTTGTAGGGAAATTCCTAGAGTGAAGGACTCTACGGAGTGGACGTAGGTCAAGTGACCGAACTACTATAAAATCTCTAGTGTGATTTTTTCTTTACGACTTTTATTTATGTTTGCATTTTATTTTCATTATATTTGCTTGGTGATAATTGTGGCAAAAATCATTATTGCAAATTGTTTTCAAGTACTTGCTTCCACAATAAATATTTATGGTTAAAATTTAAAAACAAGAAAAATTTATTAGAACTCCTTTTTAGAATTTTTATTGCAATAATTTTCGCAATTCACCGCCCCCCCCCCCCCCCCCCCTCTAGGCTCATCTAGTAATTTATATTGGTATCAGAGTGGGGTTTCAAAATTAGTGTTTTAAAAAACCTTGAAAAATGATCATGTCGCATTTTGGTAATCGTAATACCGCGGAGGACTATTCAATAACCCGTCCACCTCTTTTTGAAAATAACCCGTTTGATTTCTAGAAAATTAGAATGTCTACTTTTTTACAGTCTATTGATTACCGCATGTGGATGTTAGTCAATGATGGTTACGTTACACCTTTTAAAATGTTGAATGGAGTGAAAACTCAAGTACCTTTTAATGAATGGAGCAATAAGGATAGAGATTTAGCTTAATTGAATGTGAAGTGCTTAAATTATTTCTTTTATGCTTTAAAATCTGAAGACAATATGAGAGTTTCTACCTGTGCTACTGGTAAGGCAATTTGGGATAGACTATGCATCACGTAGGAAGGAACTAGTGAGGTTAAATAGTCTAGGCTTATCATTATGTTGCATGATTATGAACTCTTTCATATGAAATCTTGGGAAATAATACTGCCATCACTGAATCAAAAGAACTTAACATTTATTCTATTGATAATCTGCTTGGGTTACTCATTGCATATGAGCAAGGAGTGAGTTAAAGGCAAAGTGATGCAGGTGAAAAGAAGATGGAGCAAACGATGGCATTAAAAGCATACAATTCAAAAAGTGAAAGCTCTGGAGGGGAGGAAGAAGATGACATAGCCTTCATGACCCGACAGTTCAAGAACTTTTTGAAAAGAAAACAAAGACATCATTAGAATAATTGGAATAAAGGTAAAAGCTTGAGGTTTACTAAAGTTTCATCAGATACAATATGTTTTGAGTGCAGGAAGCCTGGTCACCTTCGAGCTGATTGCCTAGACCTAAAGAGCCAAACAGCTAAGGAAAAGGCCAGGATAAAGCCAGGTACAGGAAAGGGAAGATGAGGTCACAAAAAGCTTTTTTGGCTGACTCTGCCTTAGAATCATCTGAAGAAGAAGCAGAGGAGGAGGTAACAAATTTTTGTCTAATGGATAACGATAATCTTGATCAATTGGATCAAGATGAGGTATGTCAACTTTTATATGAAGATTTACTGCTTATTTCTGAGAAAATCTATGACTCGTATAGAAAGTTGAAAAAGACGCAAGCTAGTCTTAATATTGATTTTGGTACTTTGCAAACTGCGCATTTTAATTTAGTGTAAGAAAATCCTTATTTAGATAGAGATCATATGTCCCTTCTTGATGAGTATGATGCATTAAATAAGAAGCATGTTGAATTAATTAATGCACTTGAATCCTTGAAAATATTGCATGTTGAACTAGAAACAAAGTACAAGAGGTTAGAGGAACTTGCATGGGAGTTAAAAGCACTGAACATAGTTTGGATCTTCAAATCGCCAATCTTAAACATGCAAACAATTTTTTACAAGTTAGCTTAAAGGATTTAAATGAAAATAAAAAACCACCATCACTTGAAGAATACTGCGATCCATCACAACAGCATGAATCATTCAAACCCTCAACACTGCATGCATCACAAAACTTTAAGAAGAGGCCTCACCACCAACATAAGTTAGTGAACACATTTCTCGGTGTTAAGTGCTTCTCTTGTGGAATGCTTGGTCACATAGCCCACACATGCATGATTCACCATAGGACAGACCTAGTATGGTGACCTAAATTGCATCCATCACAGCATAGCATGCATACATCTCATTCGTGCAAGCATAAGGAGGAACCCAAATTCACTTGGGTTCCCAAATCTAACCCTTGAATGAAAATATAGGGATGCTCTCACAAAAGACCTAGTGAGAGAATGTGGTACTTGGATAGTGGTTGCTCGAGATGAATGACTGGAGACATAAAGAAGTTCATTTTACTGGAGACAAGGACCAGAGGCAAAGTGACATTGGGAGACAACCCGACATAGAAAGTGGTAGGCTCAGTTATTGTTGGTAATACTAAGAATTTTTAAATTGAAAATGTTTTATTAATTGATGGTTTTAAGCACAACTTACTTAGCATTAGTCAATTATGTGATAAGGATTTTGACATAAAATTTCTCTTACAAATGCCTGATTAGTTTAAGTTACAAACTTGTTTTAGAAGGAAAATGAATGAATAATGTTTACATGTTCGACCTTGATTGCATTGATAGTTCAAATTCATTTTGCTTAAAAATAATAGTAGATGACTTATGTCTGTGGCATACGAGGCCATGCCATGCTAGTATGAAAACACTTAGACACATCACAAAAAAAACCTAGTTAGAGGCATACCTAAGTTAGACTTCACTAAGGACCATTTATGTGATGCTTTCCAACTAGGAAAATAAATCAAATCGTCATTTCATTCAATTAAAGATGTGCTCACCTGTAGGCCATTAGAAATCCTACACATGGACTTATTTGGACCTGTTAACATAGCAAGCCTAGGTGGAAAAAATTATAGATTTGTGATTGTAGACGACTTCACTAGATTCACTTGGGTAAGATTCCTACCATACAAAAATGAGTCATTTGAGGAATTTAATGTATTCTCCACTTGGATTCAACAAAAATTAGGATGTGAAATCTCAACAATCCATAGTTATCATGGTGGAGAGTTTTAAAATGAAAGATTTGAATCATTTTGTCAAGAGAAAGGAATAGAGCATAATTTCTCAGCCCCTAGAACACCTTAGCAAAATGGTATAGCAGAAAGAAATAATAGAACCTTGGTAGAAGCTGCTAGGGAAATGTTAGCAGAGTACAACCTTCCTAGATATTTTTGGGCAGAAGTAGAAAACATGGCATGTTATGACTTAAATAGGGTGAGCATTTGGTTAAAGCTGAATAAAACTCCTAATGACCTCCTTAAGGGTCGGACACCAAATCTTTCACACTTATATATCTTTGGTTGCAAGTGCTTCATCTTGAATAATAGAAAACTTCCATTATGAAAATTTTATCCCAAGTCTGATGAGGATGTCTTCTTAGGTTACTCATATGTAGGTAAAGCCTATAGAATCTTTAAAAGGAGAACCCTAGTAGTAAAAGAGTCCACCCATGTAGTATTTGATGAATCAGATAAGCCCTTCGAATCTAAAATTGAAGAAGATGAACTAGAAGCAGTTTAAGGAGTAGAATCTAGGACCTTAGGAGAAGGGGTAGAACCTTAGGTAGAGTTGCCTATATAATGGAGATATTCATCTAGTCATCCTAAAGAGTTAAATTTAGGACACCCTTTAGAAGGTGTAAGAACTAGGCATGGACTTAAAAAAGAGGTTAGTCACTTAGTATTCATCTCTATGATAGACCCCACCAGTATAGATTAAGCCTTGGGGGATGAATTATGGATCCTAGCAACACAAGAAGAACTGAACCAATTCATAAGGAAAGATGTTTGGGTATTAGTCAAGAGACCTAAAGAATAGAGTGTAGTTGGAACAAAATTGTTCTTTAAAAATAAGGTGAATGATTACTGAACAATAATAAGAAATAAAGCCAAACTAGTAGCTAAGGGTTACAACCAAATTGAGGTAATAGACTTTGAAGAAACGTTTGTCCCAGTTGCTAGACTAGAAGCCATAAGAGTGCTCTTAGCTTTTGCTTGCTTCAAGAATTTTAAACTATATCAAATGGATGTTAAAACTATTTTTCTGAATGGGGTAATCAAGGAGGATGTCCAAGTTGAGAAACCCCCTAGATTTGAGAGTTCACAATTTCCAAATCATGTATTCAAATTAAAAAGCAAGCACCTAGAGCCTAGTATGAAAGACTTAGCTCATTCTTATTAGATAAAGGATTTATAAAGGGTAGTGTGGACACTACACTATTTTTTATAAAAAGTTAAAGAAGAAATTCTTATTGTTTAGATTTATGTGGATGACATTTTATTTGGATCCTCAGACAAAATTTAATGTGATGAATTTTCGAAAATAATGAGTAATAAGTTTAAAATGAGCATGATGGGAGAGCTTAACTATTTTCTTGGCTTTAGTATGAAACAAATGGATAATGGAACATTCTTTAGCCAAACAAAATATATTAAGGATGTTCTAAAAAAATATGAAATGGATAGTGCTAAGCCCATGAACACTCTAATGAGCTCAACAATTCAATTAGTCCAAGATCCAAATGGAAAATCCATAAATCAGAATAAATATAGAGGAATGATTGGATCTCTCCTATACCTAACTGCTAGTAGACCAAACTTAATGTTTAGTGTGCGCCTCTATGCCCATTTTCATGTTGATCCTAAAGAGTCTCACCAAAATGTGTTCAAGAGAATCCTTAGATATCTATTAGGCACCTTGAACTTAGGAATTTGGTATCCTAGGCACAGCACTTCCTTTGAAATCTTAGGGTACTCAAATTCTGATTTTGCATGATGTAGGGTAGATAGAAAAAGAACCTCTAGCACCTACTAATTCATAGGACAATCATTATTTTCTTCGTCCAGTAGGAAGCAAAATTTTATAGCCCATTCCACAGCCAAGGCAGAGTATCTTGCAGTAGTAAGCTGTGTTGCACAAGTACTATGGTTGAAACAACAAATTATTGATCTTGGATTACCTGTAGGAACCATATCAATCATGTGTAACAGCACAAGTGCAATATGAATTTCTAAAAATCCAATTCAACACTCTCGAATAAAACATATAGACATTAGATATTATTTCATAAGAGATCATGTGGCTAAAGTAGATATAGAATTGCCATAGGAGATTAATTGGCAGTCATATTCATGAAACCACTAGCATTTGACACCTTTAGCACTTTAAAGATGAGAGTAGGTGTGATAGACATTAATGCATAAAAATAAAAATAAAAAATTTAATACAAAAAGTTTCTTCTAAGGCTATTCCTGATCATCACACTCTCACCACACAAAATCGACAATTAATAATTTTCTTATCATATTGTATGATCCACTATCATACTGTACGATATATCTAACTATAAATAAACCATAACACAGACTCAAATCTCGTCTCTGTTCATCGTACAATATGATACCAATTGTATTGTATGAAACACGTAACAGTTCATTTAATTCATTTGGTGTGACATTATTTATCATTATACGATATGATGTCCTTGCTTTGAACTGTATGATCCATGTCAGTAAATAAATTCGGATGAATTTCCTCAATTTGGTATGATATTTTTGGTGATCGTACTGTATGATACCTCCTCTTCGTACTGTACGATCCACCTCAACAAAAAGGGATGAGAATGACTTAAAGGTGACTGGTACGATATAATTATCATTCATACTGTATGATACACTTATTCGTATTGTACGAAACTTTTCATCAAGGGTCATACCGACGACCCTTGGGACGATTGAAATCCTTCTGATCGTATTGTACGATACAAATCATATTCTACGATTTGACCACCTTTCTAGAATCGATCAATCAGACAATAGTTATTGCAACATCAAACTATATGATACCAGATTGTTCCATACGATGTCTAAAAAATTCTATGATTTGGATTCATTACAAGATCATTTCACTCACACTCACCACTTCACTCTAACTTAGTCTACTTACCTTCCCGATAATGTCGAGCTCTAGCAAGTGGGGTCATTTAGTAGTTAGAAGCTCATCTTCCTCTCATCGTCATAATGATCATTTCCTAAATGCTAAAAATGAAGATGCTTATCACAAGTTAAAGGACAGTAAGATTACACAGTCCTGGATGCTCAATGAGGCAGTTTAAATTTCAAGGTAATGAACCTCTTCGCTTTCACCACTTTTTAATATCTCCTTACCCTCGTTTTCCCCTATAATTCAGAACACTTATTTGAATTTCTAGCCAACCTTACCTATATTGTCGATAATATGACCTTCCACTCTTTTGACTGCCGCCAACACATAGAAATCACTAAGGCTGACATAACCCAATACATTGGGCTGTCCACTGAAGGGCCTAGGGCTCATTCCTTTCTCACTAATGTATTCAACTAGAGTGATGACAATCGTGTCCTTAGTAATGTATCCTTCTATCAACACCAGCCTCTTAATCAATCCTTAAATAAAAAATGCTCAAATTATTCAGCACGTCCTTCGCACTTCGATCATACCCAAAGCAGGTGACCAAATTTGCATGGCCCCGAACTTATCACTCCCTACATTTTTTTTTGAAAAGTGCAAAGAGAAGCAAATTTTTATTAACTACCAAACAACTTACAAGAAGATTCCTCCTTCAATAAATCTTGAATTGAAGGAGGAACTTTATCTCTAGAAAAATCATCCCAAAAAAAGGAGAGAAATGAGCATAGTTAGCACAAGAATGTGCTAACTTATTACAATTCCTATTAGCAAAAGAAAAAATGAATTACTTAAATTTGGAAAGAAAGTCTAAATCCTTAGGCTTTAGAAATTCTTCATGAATCCACTTATTTTTTAAGGCATTTTGAAAGATCTTGATGACATTAAAATTATCACCTTCAATCACAATACCTTTAGCTTCAAGCATCCAATCTTTGATATGATCTCTCAAAGATAAGATTGCAAATAGTTCCATTTGAGCAATATCCCAATGTGTAGTATGAAATTCAAAAGCAGCTAAACCTCTGCCTTCACAGTCCCTAAATATACCTCCAATGCCGGTACTGTTGTTGAGAAAAACTGAAGCATCAATATTAGCCTTGATCCAACTAGGAGGAGGAGGATGCTAAGAAGATTGTGACAGCTTAAAAAGCTGATTAGCATCCCAGTTTTCACAGATTAAACAAGTATTAAAGGATGAAATCGACTGAATAATAGATCTAGAAGCAATAAAAGTGCTGCTATCCTCACGACCATCATGAACTAGTTGATTTCAGCTTTTCCAACAGTAGAAAATAACAAAGCAAAGAAGATTGCCTAGAAAAGGATTAGAATCAGCCAAACTACTCAATACCTGATAACAGCCATCCAATGAATCAAATTCTAGAATATTATAGTGCCAACCCGCCAGTAGCTTTAATACCTTCTTAATAAAAGAACACTTAGCAACAACATGTTCTGTATCTTCCATTTCCAAACATCCTCTCGGACAACCTCCACAATCTACAAGCCTCCTATATAAAAGCAAAGCAAATGTTGGAATACCGTTTTTGCTTATTCTCCACCAGAACATATCAATTCTAGGCTTTAATTTAAGCTTCTTCCTCCATATAAATGTTTCATCTACACTGCAATCTTCAAACTTCTTCTAATAAACCATAGCTACAATAGATTTGCCAGATAGCTTTTTAATACACTCCATTTTATCTTCCATTTGATCAAAATAAATAGGAATTGAAAGGATCAAATCAATAAGTAAATCACGAAAATAGAATTTTAGTTTATCGATATCCCATCTTCCATCAGAGATAAAATCTGAAACTTTTGTGCAGTCTGGTTCAATAATAGATACAAAGGTAGGCCATTTATCTAAAGACTTATCCAGAATCCATACATCTTTGAAAGTATCAACATATTCTCCCTTGGAAATTAACCATCTCATTGCCGGAAGTAAAAATTCTACACCATTTTGAACAATTTTCCAGGATGAAGAACAACCACTGCTATTAACTCCATTCCACAGAACATTCCCTTACGTATTTTGCTCTTAAAACTCTACTTAAAAGAGTATCGGGCTTCATTATGAAATTCAGAGCATGTATAGACCTCAAAGGTCCCAACTTCTCTACTAAGGACTGCAATCTATAGCCACCATTTTCTTTGGGTTTACACATTGTGCTCCACGAAACAAAATGCATACCATAACTACCATTCCTTTTATTCCAAAGAAATTCTCTACACATTCTTTCCACTTCATATAATATACTCAAACGAATCAAAGAATGGCTGACTTGATAAGTAATTAACGAAAGAACTGAGGACTTGATCAAAGTTACTTTGCCTGCAAGCGAAATGAACTTAGTACCCCAAATATTCATTTTAGCTGCAGATCTCTCAATAATTTTGTTGAAATCTTCTTTAACCAATCTTCTAAGAGCAATTTTAACTCCTAGGTAATCCATTTCTTTCACCATTTTCATTTTTATAATTTTGAGAAGTGATCTACAATCTCTTTTCTTCACTGTTTTGCTGAATAAAACCGTAGATTTTAGCAAGTTTACCTTTTGTCCGGTCCAAGCACAATAATTCTTCAAGATTTTGTTAACTTTCTTTAAACAAATCATATTAGCTTTTGAAAATATCAAAATATTATCGGCATACATTAAGTGAGAGATTAAAGGACCAAAATACTGATCCTCTTACCAATATTCCCAAATTCTTCAGTAAATAGTTGAGAGCACATGATAAAAAGGAAAGGTGAGAAGGGACACCCTTGTCCAAATCCACAATCGGCCTCAATCCACTTTGAACTTTCTCCATTAATTACAATAGAAAATTTTGGATTAACTACACATTCCAAAATTAATTTAGAGAAGGATTTAGGAAACCCAAACCAATCCATCACTTTTTCCAAAGTAGCCCAACACATACTGTCATATGCCTGTTCCGTATCTACTTTGATAGCTACCAAACCTTTTTTAGCTTTGGAATGTCTAAATTTATTAAACAATTATTGAGCTAAAAGAACTTGATTAGACATAGACTGCCCCTTGATAAAAGCACTTTATTCAATAGAAATGATCTTAGGAAGTACAGAACTCATCCTTTTTAAGATCATCTTAGCCACAATTTTATAAATGGCATTACATAAGATAATGGGACAGTAATTTCAGGTGATAATGGAGCAGCCACCTTGGGGATCAAAATCACACTGGTTTCTTTCCAATCAGGACAAAGAACACCCGAATTAAAGAATTCTTTTATAGCAGTCCAAACATCATTCTTAATTATAAACTAATAAGACTTGATAGAAGAATATGTTATACCATCATTTCCTGGTGAAATATTGGATCCCAAGTTTGAAATAATATCCTCAACTCATTCAATGAGAATTCTTTGCTGAGAAATTTTTAGTCCTCCTCATCCAGTTTATTAGCAGGTTTCGGCCACCCATTCAAGCTGCAGCTCCTGAATTTCCATTTTCTATTAAAGAATCTGATAAAAACATATTCAATATCTTGCTTGTCTTCATAAATGATCCCCTCCTAATTTTTTACACCATTAATTCTATTAGCATTTCTCCTTGCCGAGGCATAAGCATGGAAGAATTTGGAATTAGTATCTCCTTCATTCAACCATCATACTTTAGCCCTTTGTTTACACCACATACTTAGCCTTCCGAAAGTATTATTGAATTCAACAATTTTAGATCTAAGGATGCAAAGTTTTATATCAGATAATCCTCCCAAATCAATTTCTTCCTTTTGTAAATCCAGAATTTCAATTTTCAGTTTCTCTTTCAATTCAGACAAATTTTTATGCTTCTCTTTATTCAAAAAGAATAAATATCTCGAGGTTGTTTTGAACTTTGTATTTAAGATGTTAGAAGTAGAACCTTTTGTTTTTTTGTTCCAAGCCTCTAGAACAATTGAATACAAAGATTTATAAGATAACCATGTATCTTCAGACACAAATTTCTTACTTCTTATTGTTTTGGATGCCAAAATCTTAATAGCAATTGGACAATGGTCTGATGCTATCCTGGCTAGATGCTTAACCATCGCCGTTTGAAGAAGATTTAGAGCAGCACTATTAAAAAGACAATGGTCTAGCCTTTCTAATATTCTTCCTCCTCCATTTTTATTATTACACCAAGTATATTTAGGACCAAAGAATCCAACTTCGTGTAAGTCTCCTCTATTCATGAACAAGATCAAATCTTGTGATCCCTGAGAGGGTACAAACCTCCTACCACCCCTTTTATCACATTGATAGATTATGCAATTAAAATCTCCCCCTAGATTTCTTCCTTCCTTGGAACAAAATTTTCTTTCTCTGGGATGACCAAATTCTGAACAGGCTGATAATTCATTTCAAGAGATCTCTTATTCTTTACACCATTCATTTTAGGATTGTCATCAGAAGCTCTTCGTTGGTTGAACCCTCTACCTTTCTTACGATTAACCATGACCCAAGGACCATAAGAAGTAGAATCCAATATCCCGGCCTCCTTATCAAAACCATCTTCCACCTCACCTTCATTGCTATCCTCATTCTTCTTCAAATGAACATTATTATTCTTATTACAATCCTTTTCCTCATGACCAATCCTCCCACAATGAAAAAAAAAATGATGAAATTTTTTCATATTCAACTCTTTGAAAAAATCTCCTCGAAATACTATCAAACCAAACTCCTAATGGAAGCTTTTGGTCAATCTATACCCTTACACAAATTCTAGCAAATTCTCTTCTCCCCCATTGGAATAAATTACCATCCAACATAAGAGGAGTGCCAATCCTGGATGCAATAATTGCAATATTCTGTTCATCTCAGCAATGAAGAGGAAGCTGAGGCATCCTGATCCAAATTGGCGAAGTTAAACCCTTCATAGATGAAGTTGAAAAATCTTGATTCCATTTTTCCATGCCTATTATGTGATCATTGACAAACCTGGGTCCCCCAGAAAGCACTGCCTCCATTGACTCACAATCATTGAATGAGCACAAAAACCAGCCTTCATCCAGTGTAGTAAAATGAAATTTACCAAGTTTATTCCATTGTCGTCTTACCTCCCACGCAACCAAGTGAGAAGGCATCTCCTTGCCAAATACTTTAATTACCAATGACTTCACCAATCTATTGGCATTAAGTTTTATAGATTCTTCACAAAGCTTCACTGCCTTACCATCATCAGACATGACAACATCTTCTTGAAATTTAATTTGATGTAAGGTTTAGTAATTCCATTACTAATCTTCAGCTCATGAGCCGTCTTTTTAGGCAAAACACCAATAACCTTTTCCTCAAATGATACTTCCTTATCAACCAGAGTAGATTTGAAAATAGGTGGATTAACCTCTTCTCTACCAGGATATACAGGATTAGTCTGGCACTCAACTAAATCTACTGAAGCACATTTCCTAACTTCCAACAAATCCAAACTGGATTTCCCCTGATTACTCCATACAACAGGGTCAACTCTCCTTTGATACATAGCAGTATTCCTCTCTGATAAACCAGGCGACATAATAGGGAAATGAATTTCTTTGCTCACCGAATTTAGGGAATTGTTTATCTTGCTGCCAGGGACAGAGATTGCACTTGAATTCCCAAAAAGATTTACAGAAATTTTCATTCCTGAAGAGGAAGCCCCCGGATCAGGAGAGAACTTTTAAAAACATGATAGGTCATTAGTTTTACAGTTAGCTATCGAATCCACCTTCTTTCCCTTACCTTCCACCAAAGAAATCCTATCCTTTTGCTCAGAAATCCTTTCTGAAATGACTAGCTCACCTCTTGCTCTTCAACGATGATCGATTTCTTGTTAACGACCCATAGATGCATGAAGATGCCGGAGATCAAAAGACTCCGACGATGTCAAAGATGACCGGCGGCCTTCTGCCGCCATGTTCAAAATTTGAAGTATCATTTTTTAACAAAGACTGCACAATATTACTAGTAGATGGTGCAAACAAATGTGAGTAATTTGCAATTATTCGAGAGCTTATCCATTTTCATGGAGCAATAACTTAATAAACTGCAAAATAAAGTTACAAAAAAAAATATTATTGAGAAGCAAAAATATCAAGTTATTACAATTTATGAATCAAATAAGTCATAAAGAACAACCTAGTATTTAGCAAAAACTTTTATTCAATACATAAATTAATTTGAAGAAATGTTGCAATTTGATATCATTGAAGATTCAAACCACACTCTAGGCTAAGTTTGAAGCCTAATATCAAGAGAGAGATGGAACCCATTGCATTCCATCACTTGAAACATGCCCTGAACAAACATTCAATTTTAGCAAATGATAAAAAAAAAATTGTCTGATAAGGTTATTCCATATTCAAGGAGTGCATCATGTCACAAAGTAATTAAATTTAGTATATTGCACCGACAACATCTAAGGGAACTGACACCGAAGTAAATAAAGTTACTAAAAGAAAATCAAATACATGTATATCTAAGTCAAAAGTTTTTCTAAAAGTATGTTTTTAAGTATCATCATACTAGCATTTTGCTAATGAGAATACTATTTTGAACTAGCATATAAATATGGAGGAAAATTTAAAGTTAAATCAAATATTTAATGATGTTCATTAGTTGATGAATAGATTAGTGATTCAAAAAATAATTTAATTGATAATTCTTGAACTTGTTGTGTTGCATCATAGCCACTTCAAAGTTTGAGTTCAACTATAAGTGAATTGCAATTTTACAAACCTATTATAAACTCAAGAGAAGCTTGCAAGCTCTTTTATGATAGTAAGAGTTACACAAATGTTCTGTTTAAATTTATTATAGAACAAATGATGCTAAATGCCAAAAACACAACATCATCACCCAAGTTTAATGTTGACCATAATATAAAAAGCATATGATTGATTTACCGAAATTCTTTAAAAGGGTTGAGGAATTTTTTTATCATGTATTTCCCACTTCATTTTTTTTTTATTCACTTGGGGTAGGGGTTATTTAGGGAATTTAAAATTTCTCATATTCACATCCCCAGAGAATTAAAGGTATGTAGCCATGTAATCTTATTGGTAGTAATTTCCTAAAGTTCTAGAATTATATTATAGCATTTTTAGCTTCTCGAAAAAATTCATTACTCCTATTTACTCTTGATTCACTGGTTTTTTTCACTCATTATCTGACATCTATAACTTCTCCTTAAAGTTTGAAATTATGCTAATGTATAAATTCACTTCTAAACTTTTTAACACCAGGCCTTATAGTTCAATATCTCTAATGAAATCAAATGTAATATATGAATTAAAGCGAATTCTAAATCAAATTCTCTTAACATCCCTTTTATGGAGTATCTGTATTTTTCACCTTTCACTGATTGGAGTTTAGTATAATGTGCTACGATGCACTAATATAAACACTACACTATTGACAGAATTCGACATAAAAACAAGATAAGGTTATAATTATAATATAAGACACAAATATGTATTGGACATGACACTATAGAATTATACCTTTAAATTAAAAAAATGAATAGTGATTACATAAATTAAGTAAATATGAAATGAATTCATGTGATAATATTTTATTTCAATGGCTCATACAATAAGAAATCTATTTAATTTATTTAATATCCTAAACTTTGAAGAAGTAATAGTCAAATAATATTATATATTATTAACATAAAGTTGAGAAAATTAAGTCTTTTACAAGAAAATAAAAAAATAACATAAAAAATCAAAGGAAAATAGAGTTGAATAAGAAAAATAGAAAGTGTTTAATAGTTATTATGAACTACTATTTTCTTAGCAAAATCTCAAGATTTTGGTAAGAACAGAAACATTAGAACTAACTCATTCTTCTAAATTTTTTCTTTTCTCTCCAGCAATTCCGTAATCAGTTTTCACTCCCATTCCATCTTAGCATGTGTTAGTCCAAACAAAGCTTATTACAACATAACATGCAACAGTGATGCTTTAATAATGATTAATTAGAACTAAGGGCTCTTTATTATCTTAGGTCCTAAAGTGCAAAATGCCTATCAGGATATCATCCTTAGAGAAGCTTTATAAGTGACTGATCAGTAAAAAAGAAAAAGGACTGAATGCAAAATAATGAATGGAGAGTGAAATTAAATACTAAAACAACCAATATATCTATTCCACCTAGCCATTGAAAATCAACCTTAACTTCTTAAAGCAACAATAACAATAAAAATTTTTGAATGATTCCATAAAAATGAGAGGCAAGCATCATATAAAGAAGGTCATAGAAATTTTGAAATTTAAACCGGAAGAATGGTATTAGGGATAGCCTGAGAAGGAGAACCCGGTGGAGGTGAGTATGCAGCATGAATGAGAGAGGTTGTGGCTGCTAAACATGGAGTCTATCAATTGTAGATGGCGATTTCAATTGTCGATTGCAATTTGTGGTCGTCGCTAAAGTCACAGAGCGAAAATGAGAGAAATTCATGTGCGTGAGACTGAGATCGCAAGAGTAGGTTTTGGTATAATGTATAATTTTATTTAAATAAGTAATTGATAAAATTTAGATAATATATATTATAATTTATTTCATCAATAAATTATTCAATTTATAATCTTAGAAATAATAATATTAAATAGAATTCATCATTTTATTTATTAATTTGAATTTCAAAATTTTTTTTACAATCAAAATTTTTTCTAGGGACGCTGGCCCCAAAAATCCCCTCAGGGGCACTGCCCCTTGACCACGCGACAAAATATTTTCTTGGAGCCGCTGAACCCAAAAACTCCCGCATGTCAAACCCCATTATGGACAGCTACCAGCTTGGATGCCTGACATGTTTGTGAAGCATATGATTATGTACACAATTAAAAAGAATAATTAGATACTACAATGACATGTATATTTTTAAGAAAAGTTTTCTCTTGACTTTTAGCAACAAAATTAGCATCCAATTTTTTTTGGATAATAACAAACTTCTTTTTTATTTATATAGAGACCAATTTATTTTGCACTATATTCTTTTTGTCGCTATTGACCCATTTTATTATAATGATAATCCTACTTAAGTTTATCGCTATGAATGTTAACTAAATTAAAAGAGGTTTTATTTTATCATCCAAATGCCAATGTTGTTATCATATATATATATTTTTTTTGAGTCCTTTAGCTGTTAAAATTTGGATTTATTTTGATGATATGTTTCAATTGAATTGTTTTAATGCTAAAATTTCTATTCATTAAAGTACAAGATACGCCAAGAAGAGGGGGTGAATTGGTATTTTTTGAAATAAAGAATAAAACCTAAATAGGAGTTTCAAAATTTTTATATTTTTTAAAAAATAATTGAACTAATTTGAAGAAGAAGCTAGTGATTAAATAAGATTGTAATAGTGGTGATGAAATTCTAAATAACACAACAAAATTCTACAATAATATTTTCACCAAGGAGTTATAGAAATTATAGGATATAAAAAGAAAATAAAAAGTACAAAATGGACAAAGCACACAACAAGATTTAAATGGGTTTAGTAATTTGACATATGTCCACTCCCCAGAGTCCTCCACTTCGGGAATTTTACAACTCAAAAGTAAATCTCCTTTTGCCCCCACAATAAGGCGTAGAAGCCCTTACACAAGCTCAATTTCACTTTTCTCAGTGTGGAGGAGTACCAAACGCTATGTCACCCTCCAAGTGATGGCAGTAGACCTTCTCATTTTTCTCCCTCTTAGAGAAGGCAGAGGACCTTTGAGGATGTTGATCTTGAAGGCTCTCCCCCTAGAGAGCTCCCATAAGATTTACTTGGGGCCATAGGAGGAGCAAGCATGCAGAAGGCTAGGAGCAACCATGTGATCCCCTCACACTCCTCATCCCTCACAAACTTACCTTCTCCTTCCTCTCACAAGCCCTAAATCCTTTCAAGTGACTCCCTCTCATGAGTTTCCTCTGCTTTTTCATGTTTCTCTCTCTTCTTTCAAAAAGACACACATAATACTTTAGTATCGGGGTTTAAGAAACCTTATATTTTCAAATTTAGCTATTTATGTTTGTACTATATGATCCAAGATCATATAATACAAACAGTTCAAATAGCTTTCATCATGGTATGAAGGAGTACAAAAATGCAATAATTTTAAAATATATCGTATAGTATGATACAAATATTGTCCAATATGTTGTGGCAAATTTCTTTTTTTTATATACAATGAATGCTGGGAAGGGAAACTTCATCTATATTCATCGTCTAGTATGATCCAAACCATATAGTATGATTTGTTAGAATCATTAGATCGTCTTGTGTGATATATACATTGTCCATTACAATTAGTTCAAAAAAATGTATTATCCAGTATGATCAATGAGACAACAAAAATAGCCTCGGTTCATCGTACGGTACCAAAAGGGTCATACAATATAATTACCAAACATTATTTAAACCTTAATTTAAATTGACTAAGTATTCAAATAATTATATAGTACGATAAGTTAAATATTTAATAATTTAAAAGGTTTCTTAAATTAATCTAGAGGCTAGGGTTTTAGATTAAAAATGAATCTTACAGTATGATAAAGTTCATACAATATGATTAGTTCACGCAATATAGTCGTTTGTGCTATAGTATATCGTACAAAATGATATATAGAAAAAATTAGTTTTTCCCTTAAAAAAAAACTCTCCACCTATATGTGTATGTGGTTACTCAGTTTGCTTTCAAATTTTTTGGCCAGACTTAAGAATCAAAGAAAATAGAAAATAAAAAGAAATACAAAGTTATAGACTTCTTCACATCATATTCTACCCAGTCTCGAGTCTTATGATGTCTTGAGCAGTATGTGATCTCTCTGAAATATTTGTACTCACGTATAAGAGTAGAATTTAAAATACTTAAAGAAGATTAAGACTGTTCAATTAATATTATTGATGATGCCAAATAAAATTATTGATAAGCAAGTTAGTATAAAATATTTTTTTAAATAAAAATAAATAAAAACATGAACAGAAAAACATGATCAGAAACATGAATAGGAAAAGAAAACATGCATTTCATTTTTATGGTGTAAACTAGAATAGAAAATAAGATATGCAATATGAAAGCATATTAACTAAGATGGACAAACTTCTCCCCCTTTCGAAATCCCAAAAAGAGGAGTGCAAAAATTTAAAAAACATCTAACACTTAGTCAAAAAGGAGAATCTTGATCAATTGGTGGTGGAGGTGGTTGAAAGATGTGATGGATGGATATAAATAGTTGAATAATTAAAGCAAATCTTTCCCCAAACAATCGCATGTCCTCCTC
Source organism: Dendrobium nobile (assembly GCA_022539455.1). Taxonomy (NCBI): domain Eukaryota; kingdom Viridiplantae; phylum Streptophyta; class Magnoliopsida; order Asparagales; family Orchidaceae; genus Dendrobium; species Dendrobium nobile. The sequence goes on from CM039730.1 coordinate 1,809,227, forward strand.
ATGTTATTGTTATTATTCACGTAAATGATAGTCAAACCAAGTTTCTAGTTTGTTCAGTCATTGAATGATGTCATCATGAGCATAAGTTGGTGTAGGTCCTCTTGGTGGTGCAAGCCTCTTGGTGGAGTAGGCTATGCTACTAGTGCAACCTCCTCTTCTTTATAAAAATTTGTCTCATCACATGCTTGGCCCTGATGAAAAAGATATGGAAGGAGGCATATGTATAGAAAATAGGGATATTATCAGGTTCACCAGGATAGGTTAACGGGTCATGTTCTATTTATATTCAAGAATTAAATTGACTTCATCAAATATAGAATTTGATATGATTAGGTAGGCTACAATAGATAGTATTAGGGTCATGTATATCCTATCTCCAACTTTGGGTATGATTAATGTCTTAAGAACATGTTGGATGATGCGAGAATTTTGGGTTAAGGACTAAATAAGTGGTAGGTGTTGGTTCAAAGAAACATTCCAATGAAGTAGATCGATGGAACTCTAAACAAATTCATTTGTTATGAAAAAGAGGGCATGAGCTCCTTCACTAGAAAGTCTGATGTATTGAGCGAGGTCTGCTTGGTGATTTCTACATTTTAATGGCAGAAAAAAGTGGTGAGGGTCAATTTTTCTATATTTATCCTTAGATTGTAAATGAACTCAAAAAAGAGCTCAAAATTGAATGGAAATGCCAGGGTGAGAAGGAATTATATGGTAGTGGAAACAAAGAGATTCATCATCTAAAATTTTAAGGCTGATTAATTTAGCATACAAGAAGGGTTTATCTTGTATTCCTTAAACTTATGGTACGCTTCATCATTCTTAGTATACAAAAAGAGATCATCATTGTGATGAGAGGAAGAGGAGCTTCCCAAAATGGGTCGGTCTCAATTTCTTGAGCTTGCATTTTGAGTAAGAATAAGTGAGAACGGGTGTAGTAAGGAGTGGTTGGGTGAAATGAGCTTGGTTCCTCTCTCATTTTTTAGAAATTTTAAATATTCGCACAGTATGATCGAGTATCATACAATTTGATCATACAATTATTTCTTTTGGATGAATGGTTGGGAAAAAGGTGGTCAAATCATACAGTATGATCGGTACGTATAGTACGATCTGAAGGAATTATGTTCATCCTGAGGAGTCCCCAGTATGTTCTTTAACGAAATGGTTCGTACAATATGAATAGGTGTTCATATAGTACAAAGTGAAATTATATCATACTGACTGAGTTTAATTCATCCCAATCCCATTATACATGTGAATTATACAATATGAAGTAGATCATTTGTATAGTATTAAGTGCAATTATATCATACCAAATGATTTGAATGCATGACCACCTGTATCGTATAATATGAAGAGTATCATATAATATGATATACATATCAAAAATTTAATTTGGACCATTGGTTGAATAGAAGGCTGTAATATGTGCATTTTATATAAATTGTACAGTACGAAGATGAACCGTACAGTATGATGCGGAAAAAAATATGTTAGTTTTGGAGTTCAAATAGGTGAGTGTGTGACAATTAGGAAACCCCTTGGACCAATTTTTTTTTGGTGTTTTTTTTTTTTTTTTTTTTTTTTTTTGTTTTTGTGTTTTTTTTTTTTTTTTTTATTATTTTTAATTTTTTTTTTTATTTTGTCTCATGCATGAATGTCTATGACACCAAGATTTGTCCTCATGGCACTTAAGGTGTCATAGGCTAGTGCTTTTCTGAATATGTCTGCCAATTGTTCTCATGTAGCTATATGGTGCAATTCTATGTCTCCTTTGGCTACATAGTTTCTCATGAAGTGATGTCTAATGTCTATATATTTTACTTTTACTCGGGAGTGTTGATATAGATTTTTGGATATGAAAACTACACTTCTATTGTCACACATGATTGGGATGATTCCTATGGGTAATCTAAGATCAAAAGCTATTATTTCAATTATAGCACTTATGAAACACAACTTTCTACTACTATATATTCTACCTCAGCCACGAAAAGGGTTACTGAATTTTGCTTCCTATTGAACCAAGAAACTAAGGATTGTCCTATGAATTAATAGGTGTCAAAGGTGCTTTTCTTATCTACCCTAAATCCTGTAAAATTTGAATTTGAGTACACTAAGATTTAAAAGGAGGTGCTATGCCTAGGATACCAAATTCTTAAGTTTTCGGTGCCTAGTAGAGATCTATGGATTCTCTTGATGGTAGTCAAGTGAGACTATTTAAGGTCAGCTTGGAATTAGGCATAGAGGCACACATTGAACATTATTTTTGGTCAACTGGCAATTAAATAGAGGAGTGATCTAATTACTCCTTTATATATCTTCTGTTCTACTGATTTTCCATTCGGGTCTTTATCTAGTTGAATCGTAGAACTCATGGGAGAGTTCATGTCCTTAGCACTGTCAATTTTTTACTTTTTTAGATGTTCTTGATGTATTTAGTTTGGCTAAGGAATGTTCCCCCTAGAAAGCTCCTATAAGAATTACCTGGGCCACAAGTGGAGCAAGCATGCAACAGGCTAGGAGAAATCATGTGATCCCCTCACACTCCTTCTCCCTCATAAACTCACCTTCTCCTTCCTCTCACAAGCCCTAAATCCCTTCAAGTGGCTCCCTCTCTAGAGTTTCCCCTCCTTTATCCTGTTCCTCTCTTTTCTTTTAGAAAGACACTCACAATACTTAAATATAAAGCTTTAAGAAAACTTAAATTTTTAATTTAGCCATTTCTATTTCATACAGTACGATTTAAGATTATACAGTACGATTAGTTTAGAATAGCTTTTTTCCTTATATGAAGGAGTGTGAACAAGATATAATTCTTAACTACATCGTACAGTATGATAAAAATATCTTCCAGTATGATGTGACAAATTTCTTCTGTTCATACTTGATGAATGCTGCGATGAAAGAAATTTATCTCAGTTCATTGTCTGGTACACTCTAAACCATACAATATGATATGTAAAATTCTTTAGATTGTCTGGTATAAAATATACATTATCTAGTATTATTAGTTCAAAAATTAAGGTATTATTCGGTAAGATCAACAAGACTACAAAAAAATTGCCTCGGTTCATCATACAGTACGAACTGAATCGTATAATATGATTACCAATCATTAAATAGACCTTGATTTTTATTGACTAATCATGGGGGTTAATTTAAGAAAGTATTCAAATAATAGTACAATATAATAGGATCATACAGTATGATCAGTTGAAAATTTAATGATTTAAAAATTTACTTAAAATAATCTAGCAGCTAGGGTTTCAGATTGATAATGAATCATCCAGAATGATAAATATCGTATAATTGATTAGTTTATAGAAAATAATTGTTTTTTCCATAGTATATCGTATAATATAATTTAAAATTGTACAATATGATCTATATAAAAATTTAATTTTTCCCTTTAAAAACTACTCTCCCACTATATGTGTGTGTGGTTACTCAGTTTGCTTGCACATTTTGTTGCCATAATCAAGAATAAAAGAAAATAAAAAACCAGAAGAAATATAAAGTTACAGACTTCTTCACATCCTATTCTACCCAGTCTCAAGTCTTCTGATGTCTTGAGCAGTATGTGATTTACCTTAATTGTTAATATTCACAGATAAGGGTAACATTCAAAAATAATTATTGAAGATTAAGGCAGTTCAATCAATATTATTTTTATCATCAAAATCTCAAACTAGGAGTCGTGGACTACAATAATTTATGCTTTGCTTAATTGTTGGTTCATCAAGTCCAAAGGCCATATAAAAAATGTGAGCCATTCTCTTATTATTTGGTATTTATGGTTGGATAAAAATAATTATATGTTTAATTATATTGGTATGAACCATCATAAGATTATTCATAATGTGAAAGATAAGGTTGTTGCACTTTACTCTTTTAAATTACCTTCTATCAAGAATTTTAAGAACTATTATTTTTTTGCTTCTTACTAAGGTATTAAGCTAGAGGTAGATCATCTTCTTAAAGACCCTAGGCTTATTTAATGGACCAAACACCTAATAATTCCTTTAAACTGAATGTGGATAGTGCTAGCTTTGGGCCAACTTTGTCTTGTGGTGGGGTTATCAAGGACTGCTATGGTAGATTCATTATGGCTTTTATTAGACCTTTAAAGAATTGTGATGTTAACAAACCTGTCACTTTGGCTTTGCTTTATGGCTTAAGGCTTTGCATCTCTCTTGATTTAACTTACATTATTATTGATGTTGATTCTAAGTTTTATTTTCAATTATTAAATGCTGATGAAGACTCAGTGTGTAACTCCTACCTTTTTTATCTTGCTAGGGATATTAAGAATTTATTGATTTTCATGAACTTTTATGTCTCCCTTATTTATAAGATTTGTAATGTGTGTGATAATTGGATTGCCAATTTGGGGAAAGATCTATACTGTATGTCAGATTTTACTCCTGCAAACTTACATGTTCCTTTGCGGGGTTTTTTAAGGTTAGATAACATTTGTATGCCTTAAGTTAGAACCTAATTTGTGATGTTGGCTAAGGAATTATTCTCTTATTCTCTCTTGGGATAACTTCCTGTATCTTTTCATCTTCTACTGCTCTATTCTTATCCAGGTTATAGCTTTGCTACTTATTTTTTTATTCATATTATCTATTATCTAGACCCTTGTAGCTCTTTTCTGTTTGAGTTTCAAGCTGCGCGGAAGGCCTTGTCTTACTATTCAATTATATTTTTGGTTGTTCCAATTTGCTGCTATTTGAGGAGCCTTATCTTTCACGATGCCTGGGGGTTTTTCATTCTTCTGTTGGAGGTCTATTATGAGTTTTTTTTCTTGATGTCCATTTTTTGTTGTAGCATGGGAGTGTGGATTTTGGTTGTCCCCTAGAGCATTCTATTTTGCAATTTTATGGTCTTTTAGTTCTGTTGGAGGTTATGTTTATTGAGTGTTTCTGGTACTTGGTTATTGGGTGTGTCCTGGTGCATTTGGATTGCTGCTATTATGGGTCTTTGTGGTTATCTTTTCTTTAGCTCACTTATTATTACTTGTGGTGATCCTTTTATTTCCTGGTGGTTTAACATGGATGTTTGGCTTGGTTTTCTATTAGTGGTAATTTGCTGTTGGTACTGGTTGTTGAGTCTAGTAAATAGGTTGTTAAGCCTAAGTTAATGTCCCAAGGCTACCAAGAGGGGGGGGGTGAATTGGTAGTTTAAAAATTTTAATTCCTCTTTGAATTTAAGTTGAATTGAAATGAAAATTTTTCTTTTGAGTTTTTCTAGAAAGTGTTTTTCAACCACAGAGTTCTTAAAATTAAAAATAAAATGCGGAAATGTTAAAACAGTAAAGTAAATGACACCAGATTTATAGTGATTTGGTCTAAAACCAGACCTACATCCACTCCCCAGAGGCACCCTCTGAGTATTGCACTAATACCAATAGTGACTCTCCTTTTGCACCCACAGCAAGGCGGAGAGGCCTTTACAACACACTCTTTTCACCACTACCCAGTGCGGCAGAGAACCGTCATCCTTTTACACAATCCTCAGTGTTGGTAGAGAACCCTTGTCCTTTTACACTCTCCTAGTGTGGGCAGAGAACCCTTCGGCTATTCACACTCTCCAAGTGTAGGCAGCGAACCCTTCGACTATTCACACTCTCCAAGTGTAGGCAGCGAACCCTTTGGCTATTCACACTCTCCAAGTGTAGGCAGCGAACCCTTCGGCTATTCACACTCTCCAAGTGTCGGCAGCGTACCGGATCTCCTTGACAGATCTTCTCACAAGAAATCTAGAAGGAAGAAGGAAAAGAGTGAAGTAATCCCAATTCACAAGTAGAGATTCTTACCTTTGAACTCCAAGTGAAGCCTTCACGCTTCAGTGGTAGGAATCCTCCTTTGAATGCACTCTCACACTCTCTCCTTAGCTATTCTCTCAAGTGGCACGAAGATCAAATGACAAAAAGATTGGGTGGCAGTCTAATTTGGACAATTTATACAAAAGACAAGAAAAACCGCCCAAAAATTGCAAGTTTTCAATTCTGTATGCAGTGGATCATCCTGTACGATCGTGGATCGTCCTGGACGATTTTACTTAAACTCTTTGAAATGACCCTATTTGTATATGTGTACGAAATATTTTCGTACAAGCTGATCGTCCCGTACGAACTAAGTTCATCCGGTACAAACGGTTATTACTAGGTTGGTTCTGGAAACTGCTAAAAACCGTTCTAACTCGGTTAATCGTCTGGACAAAAATTGGTTCGTCTGGACGAAATTTTTACAGAGACCAGATCGTCCTGGACGATAATTAATTTCGTCTGGATGAAAATTTTACAGAGAGCAACTCGTCTTCTAACGATAATTAATTTCGTCTGGACGAAAATTTTACAGAGACCCAATCGTCCTGGACGATAATTAATTTCGTCCTGGACGAATAGGACTTAGAAAAATTTTTAAAGCCAGTTCCTAATCGTTTCATGTGCTCAATAGGAGATAACTGTCTGATTGTCCCGTACGATCTGATATCGTCCCGTATGATCAGTATAAATTTTATATAATCTTTTGTGTGTGTGTATGCTTTTATTCACTCAATTACAATCACTCCCTTTCAAATTTAATTCAAAAGAAAAGTAGAAGCTTCAAATTTATAAAGTATTTCATGTTGAATTTGATTTGAAGTCTTCGTAGTTTGGAGTTCGATTTTCCTAAAATGTTAATAAATACAAGAGCAAATACAAATCTTCTAAAAATTGTTAGGAGATAACTACACATTTGAACAATAATGTTTGGAGTCATCAAAACTATATTAGTTATAAAAATGTAAAGTATGCAAATAGCAACTATCTTAACAATCTCCCTCTTTTTGATGATGGCAAAACAATTATTGTTTTGATTTCAATTTAAACAAATCTCCTAAACTCCCCCTGAATTTATGAATACATGAAAAGAAGGAGGCATTTTGAAGCAAAGAACAATATTTTTGTTTTTCAAAAAATTTTTAACAAAATAACACAAGCCATAGACACAAGGTCATACACAAAGTCAAACACAAAATCAAAATGCAAACAAAACAAACAAAACAAAAACATACAAACACAATAATTTCTCCCCCTTTTTGACAACAACAAAAAGTGAAGAAGAAATAGACAAGAAATGTAAGTAATTATATGAAATTCATTTGAAAATTTAATCTAAATGGTGATTGACATAAGGTATGCAATCTAAAACTAATAACATTTGGTAAATCATAGAAATTCATAGAATTTAAGAAGTGATATAACATTGTAAGTAAGAAGAATTTATCAAAAATATGATTCAATTTAGACGTTTGAATATATAAAATAATTACAAGAGAGATGAATAAAAATTTTATATTTCAAAGTTCAATAGAATATAAATGAACATAAGATCAATTTGAATTAAGAGATTGAAAGAATTTGGAAAGAAGATAATTACCACATGTGGCGCTTTGCGCATCTTTTTCAAAATTTTGGCACATTTTTTTTTTGACATTGGGCTAATTTTGTGCCTCTTTTTCATATTTGCGAACCTTTATGCATTTCTTTTGATTTTTGTACTCTTTGTATAATTTTCAAGAGTAATTGAAGCCAATTCTTTCCAAAATCAATAATCTAAAATTTCAAATTTTTCTAAGTGCATAAATATCACTTGAGCAAAGAAATACAAAATAAGAAAACATCTAAATTGCAATAATAATATTAACTTTTATGTAGTTTAAATAAATATACATGAGATTAAAAATTCTAATTATGACAAGTTATAAATAAATTTTAAATTTAGAAAGACTAGATTTTCTAATGTAATTAATCTTAAATCACAATCTAATTTAAGCACAATTAGAATTAAAAAGACTAATGAAATTCATAAGAACTAAACAAATTTCAAAAACAATCCAAAATTAAAATCAACTACAACATATATTGATATTTATGAAAAGGATTACAGGATCATTTCATAATATCAATACAAAAGAAAATACACTAAAGTTTAAAAATATTGACAAACAAACACAACTAGAACAAACACTAAAGCAAACACAAATACAATAAACATAAAGAAAATCATCGCTCATTCTCTATTCTTCTGGAGGAGGAGGAGGAATGCCACCAAATAGGTTGAAGTAGGAGGCCATCAACATAACATTGGTATTGATTTCATGAACTTCATTTCTAATACTACCAATGTCCTGTTGCTGCTGCAGAAGTTGAGTATCAATTTGATCAAATCTTTGATCAACATGAGTTTCAAGACTTTCAAATTTCTCAATCAAATTCTGATAATCTGATTGAGGTGCAGAAGTTTGCTCTCATTCTTCTTCTTCTTCAGAAGCACTGGCATGTGCTTTTCCTTTTTCCTCCTTGAAAATTGCTCTGAAGGAAGCATCATTGTAGTAGACCGGCTCTTCGTATTGATCATCAGGATGTACTAAGTTGTATTTCTTTTCCAAAATATATGTAACTAAGTGTCCTAATGAGATGTTCCTTTTTCTCTTCTATTCTGCATGCCCAATTTCTGAAAGCCCATAAAGATGGTCTAGGATAAGTTGGGCTTCATCGATAGGCTTACGATCCATAATCAAAAAAGTTACAACAGAAAGGAGTGGGGTAATATTGATCCTATCACCAGCTTTAGGAATGATTGAAGATCAAAGAATGTGCTGGATGATTCAAGTATTTCTGGTCATTCCTGAAACTCTAGCAACATGATATGTTAGGCCATTTTCTCTAATCACCCTATTGACTTCATACCATTTGAAGGTATTTTCATTCATAAGGGTGTGGGCTCTATAACCTTCAATTCTTAAGTTTAGAAAGGCACCTATGTCGTGCTTGGTGATTTCAACTTTTTGTTGAAAACAAAAGAACTTATAGAGGAGTGGTTGGAATTAAAACTCATGTTGGCTAGGAAATAGAGAAAGGTTTTTTTGTTGTAAAGGTGGACGAGAGAAAGAATGAATCCAAACTGGGTGGAAGCAAAAAGGTGCATTACCTTGAAATTTATCTCGCTTCGAATCAGAATGTGAGAAGGAGTAATTTTGGTAGATGCAAAACGAGGAAAGGATTCCTCATTTTCCTTTGAAAGGAAGTTTTCAAAAGAATTCCTGTGGGGTTTCTTCGCCAACACCTTTTGTCTTTTGTTTGAGGAGGTCATTGTTGATTTGAAGTTGAAAGGGATTGAAAGTGAAGTTTGGAGTTGTGATTGTTGAGTTGGAAAGCCTTCTTATTTAAAGAAAACGATACATTCATCCTGGATGAAACTGTTCGTCCTAGACGAAAATCATCGTTCATCTGGACGAAAACATTTCGTACAGACAATCCAATTCGTCCAAAATAAAATGGCTTTTCGTAATCAACATAATTTACGATGCATCCTTTCGTACAGACTTTTGACTTGACTGATCGTACAGACGAAAAATTTTCGTACAGACGATCAAAAGTTAATTCGTTTTAATGCCAGTTGAAAACCGTCCCCCACAATGAAACGACGTCTGTTCCTCTGGACGAACATAAAGTTCGTACGGACGAACTTCACATTTAAAACTATTTTATCCACTCAACCGCTGCATTCAATCGTCCCGACGTTTGAGAAAAAATATTTCATCCTGGACGATCATTAGATCGTACAGACGATCTACATTAAAAACTGTTCTCATGACGTTTCATATCACGCAAACTTAATTTTACACACATCGTCTAGTAGAAAAATTTCGTCCCGGACGATTTCCACATATTTGGATTTTTTGAATTTTTATCAAACAAGAACAAACTAAACATACAAATCATAGAAAAACAATGACAAATCCATAGACTCTAAAATGAAATCACTCAAAAATAGTCAAAAATCACAAAAACAAAATAAAACAAACTACGAAAACATAAATATCAATGTTGCAAAAACATTTTTATTTAAGCATTCAAATCAATTACACCAAGCCTTGTTCTTAATTTACTGAAGGTATCAAAGGCTAAAGGTTTTGTAAAAATGTCTGCAAGTTGATTTTCAGTTGAAATATGTGTAAGTTTAATTTCTCCCTTGGATACATGATCCCTTATGAAATGATGCCTTATGTCAATGTGTATCATTCTAGAATATTCAATAGGATTTTTGGAAATGCAAATAGCACTAGTATTGTCACAATAAATTGGAATAGTGCCTATAGTTAATCTTAAATCAATCAACTGTTGTTTTAACCAAAGTACTTGTGCCACACAACTTCCTAATGTAATATATTCTACTTCTGTAGTAGATAGGGCTAATGAATTTTGTTTTCTACTGGACCAAGAAACTAATGAATTTCGAATGAATTGACATGTTCCAGAAGTGCTTTTCCTTTCCACTCTACAACCTGCAAAGTCAGAATCTGAATAACCAACAATTTCAAATGAAGAGCTAAACTTAGGATACCAAATTCCTAAGTGTTGAGTTCCTAGAAAGTATCTTAAAATCCTTTTCACTGCTGTCAAATGTGATTCTTTTGGATCTGATTGAAATCTAGCACATAAGCAAACACTGAACATAATATCTGGTTGGCTAGCAGTCAAGTAAAGCAAAGATCCAATTATTCCTCTATATTTCTTTTGATCAACAGATTTTCCCTTAAGGTCCTTATCCAACTGAACTGAGGAACTCATTGGTGTACTAACAGGTTTAGCATTGTCCATTTTATATTTTTTGAGGATGTCCTTAATATATTTAGTTTGACTAAGAAATATACCTTCCTCAAGTTGCTTGATGCTAAATCCTAGAAAGTAATTTAAATCACCCATTAGACTCATTTCAAATTCACTACTCATTGTTTTAGAAAAATCATCACAAAGATTTTTATTTGAAGATCCAAAAATGATATCATCTACATAAATTTGAATAATAAGTATATCCTTTCCAAATTTCTTTAAAAAGAGAGTTGTATCCACACTTCCTTTTTCAAAAGATCTTTCAAGTAGGAAGGTGCTCAACCTCTCATACCAAGCCCTAGGTGCCTGTTTCAATCCATATAATGCCTTTTTTAACTTGAAAACATGATTTGGGAATTTTGAATTTTCAAAGCCTGAAGGTTGTTCTACAAAAACATCTTCTTCAATTACCCCATTTAAAAAGGCACTTTTGATATCCATTTGAAACAATTTAAAACCTTTAAAACAGGCAAAGGCAAGTAAAACCTTAATTGCTTCAAGTCTTGCTACATGGGCAAAGGTCTCCTCAAAATCAATTTCTCAATTTGATTATACCCCTTAGCAACTAATCTAGCCTTATTTCTAATGACTACTCCTGAGTCATTCATTTTATTTTTGAACACCCACTTGGTTCCAACAACACTTTGATCTTTTGGCCTTGTAGTTAATTCCCAAACTTTATTTCTTACAAATTGATTCAACTCTTCTTGCGTGGCCAATATCCAAAATTCATCAGAAAGTGCTTAATCAATATTAGTGGGTTCTATTGTTGAAATAAAGGCTGAATGATTGACTTCCTTGTTTAATTCACGCCTAGTTCTAACACCCTCACTAGGTTCACCTATAATCAATTCTCTTGGGTGGTTTTTAGAAAATCTTAAATCTTTAGGTAAAGGGTTTTCTTGTTCCAAATTTTCTTCCACATTTTCTTCTAAATTTAATCTATCAATCTTTTGGGAGTTTTCTTCAATCTCATCTTCAACAACATTTGGCTCTTCCAAATTTCCAGATTCATCAAATACAACATGTGTGGTTTTTTCAATGACCAAAGTTCTTTTGTTGAATACCCTATAAGATTTTCCAACACTTGAATATCCAAGAAAAATTCCTTCATCTGATTTTGGATCAAATTTTCCTAAGGCAGATTTTCCATTATTATGATTGAACACTTTGTAACCAAATACATGTAAATGAGACAAATTAGGTGTTCTACCTTTTAGCAACTCATAGGGTGTTTTATTTAAATTTGATCTTACATTCACCCTATTCAGAACATAACATGCAGTGCTAACAGCCTCAGCCCAAAAATATCTAGGATGTGAGTATTCTGCCAACATTGCTCGGGCGACTTCTATTAATGTTCTGTTTTTCCTTTCAACTATCCCATTTTGTTGAGGGGTTCTAGGTGCAGAAAAATTGTGATCAATCCCTTTTTCTTTACAAAAATTTTAAAATTTTTCATTTTCAAATTCTCCTCCATGATCACTTTGTAAAGAAATTATTTCACATCCTAGTTTTCTTTGAATCAAAGTTAAAAAATTTTTGAACTCCTCAAATGATTCACTTTTATGAAAAAGAAATCTAACCCAAGTGAATCTTGAGAAATCATCCACTATAATAAATCTGTATACTTTCCCTCCTAGACTTACAGTTCCTATAGGTCCAAAAAAATCCATGTGAAGAATTTCCAAAGGTTTACTGATCCTAAGATCCTTGTTGGACTTAAAAGAGGACTTCACTTATTTTCCTAATTGACATACATCACAAAGGTGGTCCTTAGTAAAGTCTAAATTTGGTATACCTCTCACTAAGTTCTTTTGGGTAATTCTTCTAAGGTTTTTCATACTAGAATGACAAAGTCTCCTATGCCAAAGCCATGATTCATCAGAAACAGTTTTCAAACAAAAAGCAGTAGGAGTTTAAATAGAATTCAAATCTAGCATGTAAACATTGTTTACCCTTTTTCCATTTAAAACTTCTTTCCCATTCAGGCTTAAAATGCAGCTAGTAGGTAAAAATTTTACATTATATCCCTTGTCACATAGCTGACTTATACTTAACAAATTATGCTTTAAGCCTTCAACTAATAATACATTGTCTATAAAAAAGTTTTTGAAATTTCCAATCATACCAGATCTAATTACTTTCTTTGTGGTATTATCTCCAAGTGTAATCTTGCCTCCACTCCTAGCTTATAGCGTTATGAATTGAGCAGTATCTCCAGTCATATGCTTTGAACATCCGTTGTCCAGGTACCATATGCTCCCACGAGATCTTGTGTGAGAGCACTCCTTCAAAACTCTCAAATGTTAGACCTGGGAACCAAAACAAGTTTGGGTTCACCTTTTAGCAATTTATAATCAGATGCATGTATGATATGTCTAGGTTTATGCATCTTAGGTCTCCACACCATATTAGATTTCATCTTCAAAGTACAGGTGTGAGCTATATGTCCCAAAAATCCATAATTATTACATTTAACATTAGGAAAAATATTCCTATGTTTTCTTCCATTTGATTGTCTCCTAAGGGATTTCATAAATTTAGGATAATATTTAGGATTTATAAAATCTTCAAGTTTAGGGGGATTCCTATTATCCTCAAGAGCTCTTATTGTCAATTTATAAAATGAATTCATATCTTCCAAAATTTGATTTGTATAATTGATTCGATATGTTTTGCTTTCAGATTCATCCTTAAAGTTTTTAAAATCTTTTTCAAGTTCAGCATAGGATAATTTTAAATTCTCAAAATTTTTATTCAATTCATCATATTCATCAAGTAGTTTCATATGGTTGTCATTTATTAAAGCATGATCTTTCCTAAGGATTTCGTGTTTCTTTTTAAGCTCTTCCAGTTCTAAACTTAAACTAGCATGCATCTTTTTTATTTTTCTATATGCATCATGCATGTGTTCAGAAACTTCAAATAATTCATCATAGGTTAAGTCACATACCTCTTCTTGATCTGATTATTCAACATTATCTGCCATCAAACAAAGGTTGGTGACTTCTTCTTCTTTTTCAGTCTCAGATGAGTCTGAAGCTGAGTCCGCCCAGAAAGCTCTTTGAAACTTCTTCTTGCTCTTCTTTACAATTGGTTTCTCCTCTACCTTCTCCTTGTTAGGAGTGGTTTTGAGTTTTGGGCATTCAGTCTTTATATGACCTAGTTTCCTGCATTCCTAACAAATTACTTCATTAGAAACCTTGCCATTTCTATTAAACTTACCTCTATTCCATTGTTGGCGTCTCTTCTGCTTCCTCTTTAAAATGCTTCTGAATTGTCTAGTCATCAATGCAATATCGTCTTCATCCTTAGGTTCTGAGTGTTCACTCTCTGACTCTTCCACCTTTAGTGCAATATTTTTTTCCTTTCGTGGTTCACCTGCATCAATCTTTCTTTGACTTACTCAATGCTCATAAGCAATGAGTGAACCAAGAAGATTGTCAATAGAATAAATGTTTAGATCTTTAGACTCTGTAATTGCAGTAATTTTAGCATCATAAGCAGTAGGTAAACAATGAAGAATCTTATTAACCATTTCAGCATTAGTTAATTCCTACCAAGTGCATGCAAAGAAGTGACTATTTGTGTGAATCTTGTGTACATGTTAGAAATAGATTCATTAGGTTTCATGCGAAATAATTCATAGTCATGTAACAAGATATTGAGTCTTGATTGCTTAACCTCATTTGTCCCTTCATAAGTTATACAAAGTCTATCCCATATGTCATTTTCGCTTTTGCAAGTGGAAACCCGCATGTAGTCTTCAGATTTTAAAGCACAAAAGAAACTATTTAGACATTTGGCATTTAATTGTGCTAAGTCACGTTCTTCTATAGTCCAATCTGCAAAAGGTGTTTCTTCCTGGACTAGTATCCACATACGATAATCAAGTGACTGTAAGAAAGTAGACATGCGTATTTTCCAAAAATCAAAAGGTATATTGTCAAACAGTGGAGGTCTAGTGATAAAGTAACCTTCAGGTGTGTTTCAATTTCCGAATGTAGCCATCTACGTTAATCAAAAAGTAGTTCAAACTTATGATTTTGAAACGAAGCTCTGATACCACTTGTTGAGTCTAGTAAATAGGTTGTTAAGCCTAAGTTAATGTCCCAAGGCTACCAAAAGGGGGGGTGAATTGGTAGTTTAAAAATTTTAATTCCTCTTTGAATTTAAGTTAAACTGAAATGAAAATTTTTCTTTCGAGTTTTTCTAGAAAGTGTTTTTCAACCACAGAGTTCTTAAAATTAAAAATAAAATGCGGAAACGTAAAAATAGTAAAGTAAATGACACCAGATTTATAGTGGTTCGGTCTAAAACCAGACCTACATCCACTCCCCAGAGGCACCCTCTGAGTATTGCACTAATACCAATAGTGACTCTCCTTTTGCACCCACAACAAGGTGGAGAAGCCTTTATAACACACTTTTTTCACCACTACCCAGTGCGAAAGAGAACCGTCGTCCTTTTACACAATCCTCGGTGTTGGCAGAGAACCCTTGTCCTTTTACACTCTCCTAGTGTGGGCAGAGAACCCTTCGGCTATTCACACTCTCCAAGTGTAGGCAGCGAACCCTTCGGCTATTCACACTCTCCAAGTGTAGGCAGCGAACCCTTTGGCTATTCACACTCTCCAAGTGTAGGCAGCAAACCCTTCGGCTATTCACACTCTCCAAGTGTCGGTAGCGTACCGGATCTCCTTGACAGATCTTCTCACAAGAAATCTAGAAGGAAGAAGGAAAAGAGTGAAGTAATCCCAATTCACAAGTAGAGATTCTTACCTTTGAACTCCAAGTGAAGCCTTCACGCTCCAGTGGTAGGAATCCTCCTTTGAATGCACTCTCACACTCTCTCCTTAGCTATTCTCTCAAGAGGCACGAAGATCAAATGACAAAAAGATTGGGTGGCAGTCTAATTTGGACTATTTATGCAAAAGACAAGAAAAACCGCCCAAAAACGGCAAGTTTTCAATTCTGTATGAAGTGGATCATCCCGTACGATCGTGGATCATTCTGGATGATTTTACTTAAACGCTTTGAAATGACCCTATTTGTATATGTGTACGAAATATTTTCGTACAAGCTGATCGTCCCGTACGAACTAAGTTCGTCCGGTACGAACGGTTATGACTAGGTCGGTTCTGGAAACTGCTGAAAACCGTTCCAAGTCGGTTAATCGTCTGGATGAAAATTGGTTCGTCTGGAAGAAATTTTTACAGAGACCAGATCGTCCTGGACTATAATTAATTTCATCTGGACGAAAATTTTACAGAGAGCAACTCGTCTTCTGATGATAATTAATTTTTTCTGGACAAAAATTTTACAGAGACCCTATCGTCCTGGACTATAATTAAATTCGTCCTAGACGAATAGGACTTATAAAAATTTTTAAAGCCAGTTCCTATTCGTTCCATGTGCTCAATAGGAGATAACGGTCTGATCATCCCTTACGATCTGATATCGTCCCGTACGGTTAGTATAAATTTTGTATAATCTCCTTATGTGTGTGTGTATGTTTTTATTCACTCAATTACAATCACTCCCTTTCAAATTTAATTCAAAAGAAAAGTACAAGCTTCAAATTTATAAAGTATTTCATGTTGAATTTGATTTGAAGTCTTCGTAGTCTGGAGTTTGATTTTCCTGAAATGTTAGTACATACAAGAGCAAATACGAATCTTCTAAAAATTATTAGGAGATAACTACACATTTGAACAATAATGTTTGGAGTCATCAAAACTATATTAGTTGCAAAAATGTAAAGTATGCAAATAGCAACTATATTAACACTGGTATCTCATGGACTATCTTTGGGTGGCCTATTTACTAGGCTGCCTGCTAGTTTCTCTCCTCTTTTACTTATCCTTTTCCACTTTTTTAAGCTGGCTGGGATTTTCTCCCAGTGTTTCATGTCCTGATTTTTTATGGAATTTGTGAAGCTCTTTTGGGATTAAATGAGGTAGGTTAATGTTATTAATTAATGTTTTTTTCTATTCATACTATTTTGGTGGTGAGCAAGTGTGGTGTTCCATTTTGTATTTCTATTGATCCTACTACTTTGAATCATAAGGTGGATGTTGGTTGCTTGGGTTGTTCTACTGACGAGGCTTGGTCTCTTGTAATTGTTCCCTTTTGGCCCCTTTTTATATGTATTATGATTTCCTGTTGGAACTATTACCCATCTACAATTTTCTTTTTCTTTTGTCTTTTTCTTCGTGGCTTTCACCTTTTTTATAGGACATTCTTAGTGTAGGTATTCGTGGTGGTGAAATTCTGGATAGGAAGCTGAACCCAATGCTTTTTTTGTTATTTCCTCCTTTTTGGGTACTCGTTATTGTGCATCGTAGAATGTTTTTTTATACATTTATTTAGAAGGGACCTCGAGTTCTTAGGATTTTTTTGCTTTAATTTTGTAGCTCTTTTGATCATTAGTGAGCTTGAGGTCTCTTTAAGAACTTTGTACTTTTTTTCTAAATTAACGCATAAGCACTTATGTGGGGTTTCCTTAAAAAAAAAGGATCAGTTCAGAAAGTTCTAATAAATTCAAATTAAATAAAAAAACTACCAAAAATATATAAAACTCCTTAGAGTTTAACCCATAATCTCAAAATTGCTCCTTTATTTTAATCAAATAATTAAAAAAAATTAAAAAATCTATATTTTGTCCCAAACACTTGGAAACTATTCATTTGGTGATTCCTGAACTTTATAGGAGATTCTAAGAGGTTTGTTGCTGATTTAGATCAAAATCCTTAAATACTCCTAACTAAGCAATTTTAATAATTCGTTAAATGCCAAAACTTTAAAAAATAATAACTAGTTTCAAAAAAATACAAGTTTGGTAAACTAAAAATAATTTAACTCCAATAAAAATCTAATATTTATTAAAAATATAACATTTCAGAAATTAACATAAATTAAAAAGTCAACTCCTCATTCAATCGTAGTTCAATAGCTATGGCCCGAAACTGCGAGTCCAGCTTACTTAAAGTCTAATTACTCCTTATAAGGTCTACTTTTTAATGAAAGTGTTACAAATCTAAGTTTATAGATTAGACTTTTGATGATAGAAAATATTCATAATTATCTGCGATTGCCTTGCCTACTAATTTTTCAAGTCCACAAGATCGATGCAACTCAAGCCAACTTAAGATTGGGTAGATTTAGTTTGAGTCAGTTTGTAATTTTACCTTTCTTGAGTCCATTGTAAATGTGGTTCCTGATGCTAAGTAACCTTGTACACACACACTTGATAATTTTTCTCTTATTTTCTGTTTTGAGTACATTGTCCTGGATTATGTTCATGAAAGATCAATAGGGATGTTAAGCCCTATAGAACTGGCCCAAGGCTAAATAAAGAGAGTGGTGAATTAGATAACTTTAAAACTAAAGATAAAATACAAACCAAAATCACCACAGAAATCAAAGTGCGGAAATTAAATAATGCGGAAGCAATAATAAGAAAGAACACACCGGATTTATAGTGGTTCGGTCAAACCTTGACCTACGTCCACTCCTTGGAGGCACCCTCCAAGTATTGCACTAAAACAAGTGTCTCTCCTTTAGCCCCCACAGCTAAGCGGAGAAGCCCGTACAAAATCACTTCCACCTTCCCCGGTGCGGTGGAGTCGCCGGGTCCTTTGACACCAGAGAGATCTTCTTCTTTGGTGAACTTCCCTCAAGACAAGCCTTGAATCCGATGGTACTAAGGTGCGAGTTCGCCAGAGCAACCGTGTGGATCCCCCACCACACTCCCTTGAGTTCCTCCCCCTCACAGGATCTTCTCCCTCTCAAACTCTACCCTTTCCTCTCTCCCTTTCAAGCTCTCTCTTCAAGTTTCCCCCACAAGAACGAAGCTACAATGGCTGCCAAAGACAATTACAAAGTGCCATGCCATAGCTTAAATAGAAGCTCTCAAAACGAGCTCATTAATGCAAGTTGCCGACATTATCGTCCAGGACGATAGGCATATCGTCCTGGCCGATTAGTTCAAATATGAGGAAAATAGTCCTGAATATCGCCCTGAAATGAAGCTGGACGATGTCTAATCGTCCCGGACAACCTTGCGATCGGCCTGGACGAAATCCCCATTAATTGCTTTCCAAAACTGCCTGAGAAATTTTGGAAAAATTGCTCTGGATCGGCCAGGATGATATTTTATAGTCCAGGCCGATATACCAGGACGATATTTAAAAATAAGATTTTCCTAAGTAGATATGGCGGCAGATTCTTGCTGAATTGAGCCGATCGTCCCGGCCGATATAAAATCGTCCAAGACGATGTGTTTTGCATAAAGACGGCTGCTTTAAATAGGATGCCCTAATTAGGATTTCTACTTTTGTCAGATTGTCCAGGACGATATAAATATCATCCCGGACGATGTTATCAAAAATAAAAATCTTTTAGGGCACAACAGAAAATCTTCCAAGTTACAAATCATCAGATGCCACATCAAAAACAATAGACTCAAGAAAGGAAAAAGATTACAAACTGACACAGACCTAGTCTACCCAATCTTGAGCTGGTTCCAAATTGCAGTCTGATCGTGTGGACCTGAAACATTAGCACAAAAAGCAATCGTAGAGAAATAAGGAATGTTTGCTATCATCAAAATCATAAACCATAGATCCGTAACAGTTCATATTAGCTAGGACGAACCGAATAAAAACAAAAACCTTAATTAAGGCATTCTAGTTAAGACAACCATCATTAAGAATATCGTACTAGATGATCCTTGTATCGGCCATGACGATAAGCTCAAATTAGAAAGAATGAGCTGCCAGATCTACTTAGGTAAGATTTATTTTTGGACATCGGCTAGACCAATCCATTACATCGGCCTTAATGATTTAACATAATTATGCCTAAATTAAGTTAGTAATTAAGGAAAGTAATTAAGTCTTGATTGATATGATCACATTGTCTTGGATGATCACATGATCGTTTGGGAAGATCAGTTCAAAAATCATTTGTTACTCCTGGACGATCAAACACTAACCATCTCTTCTCGGACCGTTGTTCTGGATGATTTTCCTTGGTTTTGAACTAATCATTCGGGATGATCGTGAGATCGGCTCGGATGATCGAGCTAATTTTGGATTGTCTAAACCTCCTTTTGAAATGATTGTTTGCAGCTAATCTGTGATTTAAACTAATCATACAGGATGGTATTTTATCAACCTGGATGATGTGAATAAAATTTCTTCTAATCATCCAAAGTCATCCTGGCTAATTGAGCTTAATTTGTACTGATCATACAGGATGATAGAAATATCATCCTAGAGGATAATGTCGGTTCTCGAAACTCTATTTAAAGGACCCAAATTTTCTCATGCTAAAGACCTTGAGTGCTACTGTCTTAACTTAAGAGAGCCTAGGGAGAGGGAGAGAGAGAGAGGAACTTATGAGGGGGAGTTTTTAAAAGAGTTCACAAAGGTTGCTTCAAGCAAGGTTCCAAGTCATCTTCTTTGTTCTTCGTCCTTCATCCTTGGGAGGTTCTTGGGAGGTCTACTTCAACAAATGGTCTGGGTTCTCTGCCTGCTTTAGGAGGAAGTAAAAGGAATCGATTCTCTGCCTCATTAGGGTTGGTGAAAAAGAATTTGTTGTAAAGGCTTCCTCGCCTAGCTATGGGAGCTAAAGGAGAGACACTTAGTTAGTGTAATACTCAGAGGGTGCCTCCGTGGAGTGAACTTAGGTCAAGGTTTGATCGAACCACTATAAATTTGGTGTGATCTTTCTTTATTTTATTTTAGCATTTAATTTTTTTCAAGTTTTTTTGATTTCTTTGTGGTGATATTGGTTCAATTTTTATTTGTGCTTTACTTAAGAAAATTTTTGAATTATTAATTTACCCCCCCTCTTAGTTAGCCTCGGGCTAGTTTATAAGGGCTAAACATCCCTAACAAACTTTCAGGTGGTATCAGAGCGGGATTCATAAAATTAAGTTTGAAAACTTTTTTGATTTTTTGATCCATGGCTAACTCAAGTAATCGTAATACTGCGGAAGGGTATTCTATTACCCGAACACCTTTGTTTGATAATATCCCTTTCAATTTTTGGAAAACTCACATGTCTACATTTTTACAATCAATTGATTATCGCATGTGGATGCTTGTTAAAGATATATAGACCTCCACATGGAAAATTAAATGATGTTACTATTATACTTCCTTTTACTGAATGGACTCTAGATGATAGAGATCTTGCATAACTTAATGCAAAATGTCTGAACTACTATTTCTGTGTTTTAAAATCTGAAGATTACATGTGTGTTTCAAATTGCACAACTGGTAAAGAGATTTGGGATAAATTGTGTGCCACTTATGAAGGAACTAAAGAAGTTCAGCAATCTCGTTTGAATATTTTATTGCATGATTATGAACATTTTTGCATGAAACCTAATGAAATAATTTCTAAAATGTATACAAGGTTTACTTATATTGTTACTTCATTGCATGCATTAGGAAGAGAACTTACTAACTTTGAAAAAGTGAACAAAATTTTAAGATGGTTGCCTTCTTCTTTTGATGCTAAAATCACTGTAATTTTTGAATCTAAAGATTTAAATACTTATTCGATTGACAACTTACTTGGTTCACTCATTACTTATGAGCAAGGGGTGAACTAAAAAAATCTTGATGCAGGTGAGAGAAAAATGGAGAAAATGGTGGCACTTAAGGCGAACGACTCAGACATTGACTCCTCCGGATCTGAAAGCGACGTTGCCTTACTTACGAGGCAATTTAAGAGCTTTCTAGGGAGGAAGCATAAGAATCATCATAAGTGAAATAAAGGTAAGGGTAACAAAAATATCAAGAATTCTAATGATATAATATGTTTTGAATGCAGGAAGCTAGGACATATTAAAGCTGATTGCTCTACACTCAAGTCTCACCCAAGCAAGAAAAAGGGTAATGAGAAACCCAATTCTAAGAAGGATAAGAAGAGATTCCAAAATGTGTTCTGGGCAGATTCTGCATCAGAGTCCTTTGAGACTGAACCTGAAGAGGAGACAACAAACTTGTGCTTAATGGCAGACAATAATCTTGGTCAAAGTGACCAAGAAGAGGTATGTGAACAAACTTTTGATCAATTATTGGAAATTTCTGAGCACATGAATGCATCATATAAAAAACTCAAAAAATCTTATGCCAGTCCAAAAGTGGAATTTTTAAATTTACAAAAGGAGCATGAAAATCTTTTAAAACATCTCTCCCAAATTAATACCAATCACTTGACTTAACTTGATGAATTTGATGCATTAAATAAAAAGCACACTGACATTAGTGCATCCTTTTCCTGGTGTTAGATGTTTTTTATGTGGCATGTTAGGACATATATCACACACTTGCACCATTCACCATAGTTCACATTGGGTTTGGAGACCCAAGTTACATGATTCACAGCATGCATTGCATTCTACTTTCCATAAGAAGGAACCCAAACATGATTAGGTTCCTAAATCTGACATTTGATAATTTTGTAGGCAAGCTCTCACAAAAGGCCTCATCAGAGCATGTGGTATATAGACAGTGGATGCTCTTGACATATGATTGGTGATCCCAATCAATTCATTTTGCTGGAGACCAGAACAGGAGGCAAGGAGACTCTTGGAGACAACACCACCAGGAAGGTGGTAGGCACAGGTATAATTGATAATTCCAAGAATCTTTTAATTGAAAATGTTTTTTTTATAGATGGACTGAAACACAACTTGCTCAACATCAGTCAGCTTTGCGACTAAGGCTTCATCATAAAATTTTTGACAAATTCATGCATTATCAACTTAAATAATAACACTATTTTGCAGGGAAAGTGGATCAACAATGCTTGATTTAAATAACATTGAATGTGCTACTTCATATTCCTTAAAAGCTATTATTGATGATTCATGGTTGTAGAACAGGAGATTATTTCATGCCAGTATGAAAACCCTTTAGAACGTGACAAAAAAAGACCTAGTTAGAGGATTCCCCAAACTTAAGTTCTCAAAAGACCACCTTTGTAATGCCTGCAAATTAGGAAGGCAAGTCCACTCCACTTTTCACTCCATTAAGGACATTAGCACCTCTATACCTTTAGAAGACCTTGACATGGATTTTTTTGGACCCATTAGCACTGCAAGCTTGGGAGGGAAAGTCTATGGTTTTGTGATTGTCGATGAGTCTCCTTATGAGTTTAGAGCCTTCTTCACTTGGATTTAGAAAAAGCTTGGTTGTGATATCTTGACCATCCCTAGTGACCATGGGGGAGAGTTTGAAAATGAGAGATTTAGAGATTTTTGAGAGGATAAGGGAATTAGCCACAACTTCTCAGTTCCTAGGACCCCTCAGCAGAACGGGATAGCTGAAAGGAAGAACCAGACATTAGTGGAAGCCCCTAGAGCCATGCTTGCTGAGTATTCACTTCTAAAATACTTTTGGGATGAAGCAGTTAACACAGCTTGTTATGTGTTGAATGAAAGTTCATTAGGGATGTTAGGCACTATGAACTGGCCCAAAGCTAATTAAGAGAGGGGGTGAATTAGAAAAGAAGAATATCTTTCAATCAAAACACAAATCAAAACTAATGTCATCACAAAGAAATCAATGATGAGGAAATTAAATCCGAAAGTAATAAAGGAAAGAACACACCAGATTTATAGTGGTACTGTCAAACCTTGACCTATGTCCACTCTTTGGAGGCATCCTCCAAGTATTGCACTACCAACGTGACTCTCCTTTAGACCCCACAGCTAGGCGGAGAAGCCCTTACAAAATCACTTCCACCTTCCCCGGCGCGGCGATGTTGCTTGGTCCTTTGACACCAAAGAGATCTTCTTCTTTGGTGAACTTCCCTCGAGACAAGCCTTGAATTCGATGGTATTCAGGTGCGAGCTTGCCGGAGGAACCGTGTGGAACCCCATTCACACTCCCTTGAGTCCCCCCTCACAGGATCTTCTCCCTCTTTCAAACTCCACCCATTCCTCACTCCCTTTCAAGCTCTCTCTTCAAGTTTCCCAAAAGAATGAATCTACAATTGTTGCCAAGGACTCTTACCAAGCGTCATGTCATAACTTAAATAGAAGATCTCAAAATTAGCTCATTAATATAAGTTGCCGACTTTATCGTCTAGGACGATACTAATATCATCCTATACGATCAGTGCAAAATAAGCCCAATCAGTCGGGACAATTTGAGACGATCAGAAGAAGTTTGTTCATATCATCCAAGATGATAATATATCATCCTGGATGATCAGAATAAATCATGGAATATTGTCCTGAACATCGCCCTGAAAAATAACTGTCTTATGTCCAATCATCCAGCATATCAGCCTGGTCAATTTTGCGATCGTCCAGGACGATTTGATTGTGCAATCAAGTCATAATTGGTTTCCTTAAGTTCTAGAGAAATTTTGGAAAAATTGCCCTGGATGGTCCTGGATGATATTTTATAGTACTGGACGATCCATCTGGATGATCCACCTGGACGATGTTCAAAAAAGAGTAATTCCTAAATAGATCTAGCGGCAGATTCTTTCTATTTTGAGCCTTTCATCCTGGCCGATACAAAATCGTCCATGATGATGTTTTTGTATAATGATGATTGCTTTAATGAGGATACCCTAATTAGTGTTTCTTCTTTTGCACTGATCATCCAGGATGATATAAAATCATCCCGGACGATGTTACCAAAAAACAGTAAACTCAAGAGAACAGTCAAAAATCTTCCAAGTTACAAAGCATCAGGTGCCACACCAAATACAATAGACTCAAGAAAGGAAATAGGGTACAAACTGACTCAGACTTAGTCTACCTAATCTTGAGCTAGTTTCAAATTGCAGTCTGATCGTATGGACCATAAATATAAATAAATAAGGAAGTCGTAGGGAAATAAGCGTGTTTGCTATCATCAAAATCATAAACTATGAAAATAGATCCTCAATAATCTCCCCCTTTTTTATGATGGAAAACACTACAATTTGAGTTTTCAAAAGGGATAGTTTCTCCTTATCTCCCCCTCACTAGAATAACACTTTAAAAATAAGGAAGATAAAAATTATTTTATTGTTTTTTAAATTTTTGAACAAAAGATACAAACACGACAATAGTATAAAAAATCAACAATATGTTCTCTCCCATTGACATTATCAAAAAGAGAGGAGGCACAAACAAAAAATAAAATGACCAAAAGATAAAAATATTTCCTGATCTAGTGAAAAATAAATATTCTTAAAATGAGAAAGTTACCTCTTAGTTTTAATCAAAAACTTAGTAGAATTGTATTGACAACACACATCCAAGAAAAGGATAGAAATTAATATTTTGATAATCCAAACTCTAGTTCTTTTTAAAAGGCTAAAAAACTTTTTAATTCAATATCTAAATCATGAAATAAATTAGAGATAGAAATAATAATTTTTCAAAACTCCTTTCATAAAATATAGCTAATAAAAGATTAATGCATGAATTGTTGAATTAGGAATCAAGATTTAAAAATTAAGTATCGAAAATATCAAGGATTTTCTTTTTTTTTTTTTGAGAAAATGCATATATGCATTGATTATAAAAGAAAAGACAAGGGTTTTCTTAAGCTTCGAATAAAACAGAAAAAGTAAGCATACTCTTTATAGGCTCATTTTATGCCTCTTATCACGTTTTTAGCGCACTTTGTGCATCTTTTTCTTTTGATACACTTTGTTTATTTTTCTCGATTTGGCGTCATTGCGCATCTTTTGATTTGGCGTCATTGGCCACCTTTTTTTTATGATTTGGCGACATTGTCCTTTTTTTTAATATGCTACTTTTCTAAAATTTTAAAAATAAAAATAAACCCATTGTATTTACACAATGAACTACTTGATTAGGAAAACTATGAGGTAGATTCAACAATGCTGCAAAAGATTCCTATGCGATAGATAAAATATAGGGAGACAAAAAAAGTTCAGTTTCAAAATCTAATTTAAAATATGATAAAAATTTTAAATCAAAAGTAGAATAACCTCTTTAAGAAAATAGAGATTGAGAGTCAAAATCATGAGTTTCCTTCCTTTGACTATTTTTAGAGAAGTCAAACACAATTTTCATAAGAATTCAAGAAAAAATAAGAGGTAGGTTTTTCATTTTTAGAAAGGTGATGTGTGCGTTGATCAGAGAAAAGACACATAAAAATTTAACAAAAAAAGAAAAGTAAGAAAAATAGAATAAAAAAAAATAGAAAATCAAAAAAATAAAAGGACAAACAAAACATGTAAACATAAAAAACAAATAAAGGTTTAAGCACCATGTTGCTGCTGATCCGATGCTTCAGAGACCAGGTCTGCCCAAGAGCTTTTTTGCTTTTCATTATTTCCCTACTTTAAATTTGCTTTGCTTTACCCTTTTCTTTTGCAAGAAGAATTTTTAAATTAGGGCAGTGATTTTTCATATGTTCAGGCCTCTTACATCAAAACCAAATAACGTCAGAAGAAATATTAACATCCTTATCATTTTTACCTTTATTCCTCTTTTGTTCATGCTTATGCTTTGGTGAGCTTTTTGATTTGCTTGACAAGTCATTGCATTTATCACCAACTAAGCTATCTTTTTCGATATCTTCAGCTTTTAGAACAATCATTTCACTTGCATCAATAAGTCTTTGACCCTAACTTTGCTTGTAGGCAATGAGTGAGCCAATCAAATTATCAATATAATATTTATTCAAATCTTTTGATTCACAAATAGCAACTATTTTAGCATCAAACTTATCCAGTAGACAATGAAGAAGTTTATTAATTTTTTTCAAAATTTGAAAATTCTTTTCCTATAGTATGCAATGATGTCACAATTTGAATAAACCTAGTATACATGTCTAAGATCGTCTCATAATGTTTCATAGAAAATAGTTCAAAATCATGTATTAACATATTCAACTTGGATTGCTTGATTTCACTAGTGCCTTCGTATATGGTGTGTAGTTTATCCCAAACTTTCTTACCAGTAGTGCACGTGGATACTAACATAAAATCTTCAGAATTTAAAGCAAAGAAAAAGCAATTTAATGAATTTATATTCAATTGAGCATTGAGTTATTCTTCCATATTCCATTAATTAAAAGGATATCCATTTTAACTCCATCAACAATACATGACGGTGATGAATAACCAGTTAAAATCATATGCCACTTGTAAAAATCAATCGATTGCAAGAAAGTAGTCATGTGAATTTTCCAAAAATCAATTGTACTATTTTCAAACAAAGGTGGTCTAGTGATTGAATAACCTTCCATAATATTATGATTTAAAAAATTAGCCATGAATCAAAATTAAAAAGCTTTTAAAAATTATATTTTAAAAATCCCTCTCTGATACCACTAGAAAGTTCGTTAGGGATGTTAGGCCCTATGAACTGGCCCAAAGCTAATTAAGAGAGGGGGTGAATTAGAAAAGAAGAATATCTTTCAATCAAAATATAAATCAAAACCAATATCACCACAACGAAATCAACGATGCGGAAATTAAATTCGGAAGTAATAAAGGAAAGAACACACAAGATTTATAGTGGTTTGGTCAAACCTTGACCTACGTCCACTCCTTAGAGGCACCCTCCAAGTATTGCACTACCAATGTCACTCTCCTTTAGCCCCCACAGCTAGGCGGAGAAGCCCTTACAAAATCACTTCCACCATCTCCGGTGCGGTGAAGTCGTCAGGTCCTTTAACACCAAAGAGATCTTCTTCTTTGGTGAACTTCCCTTGAGATAAGCTTTGAATCCGACCGTATTCAGGTATGAGCTTGCCGGAGCAACCGTGTGGAAATCCCTCCACACTCTCTTGAGTCTCCCCTCACAGGATCTTCTCCATCTCTCAAACTCCACCCCTTCCTCACTCCCTTTAAAGCTCTCTCTTCAAGTTTCCCCCAAAAGAATGAAGCTACAATGGCTGCCAAAGACTCTTACCAAGTGTCATGTCATAGCTTAAATAGAAGATCTCAAAATGATCTCATTAATGCAAGTTGCTGACTTTATCATCTAGGATGATACTAATATCGTCTTGTATGATCAGTGCAAAATAAGCCCAATCAGTCGGGACAATTTGAGACGATCAGAAGAAGTTTGTTCATGTCATCCAGGATGATAATATATCGTCCTGGACGATCAAAATAAATTGTGGAATATTGTTCTGTACATCGACCTGAAAAATAGCTATCTGATGTTCAATCATCCAGCATATCGGCTTGGACGATTTTGCGATCATCTAGGATGATTTGATCGTGCAATCAAGTCATAATTGCTTTCTTAAAATTCCAGAGAAATTTTGAAAAAATTATCCTGGATCGTCCTGGACTATATTTTATAATACTGGACGATCCACCTAGATGATCCACCTAGACGATGTTCAAAAAAGAGTAATTCCTAAACAGATCTAGCGGCAGATTTTTTCTATTTTGAGCTTATCGTCCTGACCGATACAAAATCATCCAGGATGATATTTTTTGTATAATGATGGCTGTTTTAATGAGGATGCGCTAATTAGGATTTCTGCTTTTGAAATGAACATCCAGGATGATATAAAATCATCCCGGACGTTGTTACCAAAAAATAGTAAACTCTAGAGAACAGTCAGAAATCTTCCAAGTTACAAAGCATCAGGAGCCACACCAAATACAATAGACTCAATAAAGGAAAAAGGGTACAAACTGACTTAGACCTAGTCTACCCAATCTTGAGCTGGTTCCAAATTGCAGTCTGATCGTGTGGACCTAAATTATCAGTAGATAAGACAGTCGTAGAGAAATAAGAGTATTTGCTATCATCAAAATCATAAACCATGAAAACAAATCCGCAACATTGAATAGGGTGAATTTTAGAGCCAAATTAGATAAGATACCCTGTGAAATCTTTAAGGGTTGGCACCCAATATTTTCTTTGGTTGTAAGGTTTTCATTCATAATAAGTGGGAAGTCGTTTATTATAAAAAGTACAGAGGGATGATTGGATCTTTACTTTACTTGACTTCTAACCGACCTAATATAATATTTAGTGTTTGTCTTTGTGCTAGATTTTAAGCTGACCCTAAGGAATCCCACCTAAATGCAGTTAAGAGAATGCTTAAATACCCTTTAGGGACCAAACATAGGAATCTGGTACCCTAAGCATAGCAGTTCTTTTGAGATTATTGGATATACTGATTCTGATTTTATAGAATGTAAGGTGGATAGAAAATAACTCTTTTAGAAATTTTCAATTCATAGGACAGTCTTTAGTCTCCTGATCTAGTGGAAAGAAAAACTTTGTTGCACTTTCCACTACTAAAGCCGAGTACATTGCCTTAGGAAGTTGTGTGGCCCATGTTCCTTAGTTAAAATAGCAAGTACTAGATTTAGGATTACTTGTAGAAACCATCTCAGTTCTTTGTGAATACACTAATGCTATCTGTATTTTTAAGAATCCTATCCAACATTTAAGGACTAAGCACATTGACATAAGGCATCACTTTATTAGAGACCATATGACTAAGGGAGACATTGAGTTACACCATGTGGCGACTAAGAATCAACTGGCTGTCATATTTACTAAACCACTGGCCTTCGACACTTTCAGCACTTTACGAACTAGATTGGATGTGATTGACATTAATGCATGAGTTGGATTTCTACTAATTTTTTATCTGCTGATTACATTTCTTTATTTTTTGGTAGTTTTTTGTTGTTTATTTTTTCTATAGTTATTTTCCTTACTTTTTGTACTTTACTTTTTGTATGCCTTAATTTACTTTTCTAATCATCGCTGAATTGATATCTTATGCCTTGTTTTTATTTTTTTAAAAATTTGTAGTTAATGTTTTATATCTCTTAATCTGCTAAAGGGTAAAAACACCGTTGATTGTCACTTTCTCTAACCTATTTTGGTGGTGAAATTTTCTTTTCTTAATAAGAGTCTATCTCAAATTAACAACTAGATTTTGCAATTGAGATCTTTTTTACCTTGCTACGGTATTCTAACTTATATTTATAATAATTAAAGTTTTTTACTTCAACATTTCTCATTATCCTGTCAATGCATTTTTCATATGATTTTTTATTATGTTTTGTGGTTTGTTCTGTTAAAGATTGATTTTTTCTTCTCTAATATTTAGAAGATATACTCACAACTAAGAATATTTAAGAGATTTTTGAAAAAGAATCAGGCTTGCAAAAAATAATAAAAAAAAGTGGTTAATGATGTCAAAAGCAAAATATGCATAATGACTCCAAATTAAAAAAATATATATATACACACAACAACAACAACAACAACAACATCAAGCCTTTATCCCACTACGTGGGGTCGGCTACATGAATCCTTTTTCTCCATTGTGTCCTATTAAAAGTCAAATTCTCGTTTAAATCTAATAAAGAAAGGTCATTCTTAATATTTTCTAACCAAGTCTTTTTAGGTCTACCCCTACCTTTCTTAACATAAGTCAAATCTAATACCTCTACTCTCCTAACCGGGTCATCGGAAGGCCGCCGTTTTATGTGACCAAACCATCTAAGGCGACTCTCTCTAATCTTATCTTCTACTGGAGCTACTCCAACCTTTTCACGTATATGCTCATTTTGTATCCTATCTCTAAGGGTAAAGCCACTCATCCACCTGAGCATCCTCATCTCTGCCACACTTAACTTAGTATTATGCTTCTCTTTTAATGGCCAACATTCGGCACCATAAAGCATTGCAGGCCTCACTACCATCTTATAGAACTTTCCCTTAAGTTTGAGGGGTACATTTCTATCACATAACAAGCCTGATGCATTCCTCCACTTCAACCATCCAACTTGAATTCTGCTGATAATATCCCCATCTATTTCACCATCACTCTGAACAATAGATCCAAGATATCTAAAACGTGTACTCTTATTAATGACTTGATCGCCCAAAGTCACAATCCCCTCACTAGGTCTATTACTACCAAAATTACACTCCATATATTTCGTTTTAGATCTACTCAAGCGAAAACCTTTAGACTCTAAGGTTGACCTCCATAATTCAAGTTTACCTTCAACTCCCTTTCTAGTCTTATCAACAAGAAGAATATCATCAGCAAAAAGCATACACCAAGGTACATGCTCTTGCAAATGTCTAGTGAGAACATCCATGACTAAAGCAAAAAGATATGGGCTTAAGGCTGATCCTTGATGTAACCCAACCGAAATAGGGAAATACTTGGTCAAACCACCTTGTGTTTGAACACAAGTAATAGCTCCTGCATACATATCTTTAATGATTTGAATATAAGCATTATTGACTCTTTTCTTTTCAAGAACTCTCCATAGCACTTCTCTTGGAACTTTATCATATGCTTTTTCTAAACCAATAAATATCATATGTAGATCCTCCTTATTTTCTCTATATTTCTCCATCAAACCTCTTAATAAATGAATGGCTTCCATAGTCGACCTACCCGGCATGAATCCAAATTGATTATGAGAAACATTAGTATCACGCCGCAACCTATGCTCCATAACTCGCTCCCAAAGTTTTAAAGTATGACACATTAACTTAATACCTCTATAATTCGCACAATCTTGTGCATCACCTTTATTCTTAAAAATAGGAATTAACACACTCATTCTCCACTCATCTGGCATCTTTTTAGTCTTCAAAATAGTATTAAAAAGTTTAGTAAGCCATGAAATTCCTTCATCTCCTAAGCATTTCCACACTTCTATTGGAATATCATCAGGTCCAACAGCTTTTCCACCCTTCATTTTCTTTAAAGCCTCTCTAACTTCAGTTTTACTAATACGCCGATAAAAACAGAAATCTTTATTTTCAATTAGGGTGCTAAGGTCATTATAGTCAATCTTATACTCACAATCTTCATTAAAAAGTTTAGCAAAATATCTCATCCATCTTTGTTGAATATCATCTTCTAAGAAAAGTATTTTTTGATCTTCATCTTTAATACACTTCACTTGAACTAAATCCTTACTATTCATATCTCTTTGTTTGGCTAACTTATACATAAATCTTTCACCCTCTTTAGTATCTAATCTATTATATAAATCACTAAAAGCTAATGTCTTTGCATCGCATATTACTTTCTTAGCATCCTTACGAGCCACTTTATAAATTTCCCAATTATCAGAATTTTTAAAATTAAACCAATTTTTATAACAAAGCTTCTTATTTTTAATCTTTTCTTG
Source organism: Dendrobium nobile (assembly GCA_022539455.1). NCBI lineage: Eukaryota > Viridiplantae > Streptophyta > Magnoliopsida > Asparagales > Orchidaceae > Dendrobium > Dendrobium nobile. The sequence continues at coordinate 1,841,048 of CM039730.1, forward strand.
CACATTTGGATTCCACCACCAACTACTTTTACTATTAGGAGCTTTTCCCTTTGATACTCCAAGGATATCTTTTGCAATATTCTTAATATCACTAGCCACTTTTTCCCACATAATATTAGCATCGTCATGCACAGACAAAATCTTAAGATCTAAGATCTTATTTCCAAAAATATTTTTGTTAATATTCTTTAAATGCCCCCATCTAATCCTAGAAAATCGTTTTACTTTATTTTTTATTTTATGCCCCTTTATCTTAAAATCCAAAACTAATAATCGATGTTGGGTACATAAATTTTCACTCGGAATAACTTTACAATCTTTGCAATCTAAACGATTTAGTTTTCTAATAAGAAAATAGTCAATCTGTGTTGTACTATATCCATTTTTATAAGTGATGAGATGCTCATTTCTTTTCTTAAATAAGGTATTAACAATTGAAAAATCATAAGTTAAACAAAAATCCAATATGGTCTTGCCACCTTCATTCGTCGTTCCAAATCCATGGCCACCATGAATGCTTTTAAAATCATCTACCTCTCTACCAACATGTCCATTTAAATCTCCTCCAATCAAAACTCTTTCTTCAAGAGGTATCTTTTGTATTAATTCTTCCAAGTCATTCCAAAAATTTAATTTAGAACTCATATCCAAACCTACTTGAGGAGCATAAGCACTTATAATATTAACAATCTTATCATCAACAACAATCTTTAAAGTTATAATTCTATCTCCAATCCTGTTAATTTTTATAACATTATTCTTTAAACTCTTATCTATAATAACACCTACACCATTTCTAGTATGACTCCTACCCGAATACCAAAGTTTAAATCCTAAACTATCAATTTCCTTAGCCTTCTCACCAACCCATTTAGTTTCCTGAATGCACAAAATATTTAACTTCCTATGAATCATAATATCTATTAATTCCATTAATTTTCCTGTAAGGGAACCTATATTCCAAGTTCCTATCCTAATTTTAGTTTCATGGACTAGCTTCTTTGCCCACATTCGTCCTTGATGTGGGAACCCTTGCCTATTTAACACTGCACCCGGGCGCCGGTGCAGCGGCCCTTGCACACTTGTCACTGTATTCAGGCCATACAGCGCGTCGCTTCCAGGGGACGCCCTAGCATTAACACAATTTCTTAAAGGATTCATGTCATTTTTGTTCGACAAGTTTTACGCTGGCTGTCGACTACCTAACGCAACCCTCCACTTTTCTCATCCAGGACTTGGGACCTGGCAATGGTGTATATATACACAAAGTGTATCAAAAGCCAAAAGATGCACAAAGTGCGCAATTTAATTGACAAGAGGCATAAAATGGGCCCATCAAAAAGCAAGCTATCTTCCTTTCTTCCAACTCTTAAAACTTAGAAGATTTCATGTATCACTTGAGATTTTCAAGGACTTGATTTTGAATTTCACGATTATAACAAACTACTTTGATACATTATTCTATAAGATATTTTTTTGAAACCAAGTCTTTATCGGATCTCTTTTTCTTATGCAATTGATTTTTTTGAGTTTGGCCTTTTGATTTCAAAAGACGATTTTATCCTAAAATAAGTCCGAGCTTAGGGTTAACATGATCGAATATTTTACGATTTTTTTGGATTTTTGATGTTGTTAACTCATTAAATTACAAACTTTTAAAATCAATCACATGGAGGCTATGTCATGTTCATGCCTTGACTTATAAAAAAACTTTATTTCTTTGCTAATTTTTATGTCTTTTTCGTGTTTTACCGTTGTTATTTTTTTTTGTTGATTTTATTATTTTTAGGCCTTCTCTGATCATATCCTCTTTCCTCTGATTTCAAATTTTTTGTCACATCATCATGGATGAAATTTATATTATCTTGGGCGATCTGCTCATCTTTCTTCAAAAACTCCATGTGCTGAATATTTTGACTTTTTTTCTCTTCATTGTCATGGATGATCTATTATCATCCTGGACGATATGATCATCCTCTGCTATAATCATCTTGATCATCCTGGCCGATACCTTTTTATCCTGATCAATTTGTTTATTGGTAATCATACCATCCAATACACCTGTTCGTCCTGGACGATATACGTGTCAGCACGTTTAAAATCTACAAATTCACTCGGGACGATCCTTTTTTTGGACAATCATCCTAATTGATCCACTATTCATCCTGGATGATACATGTGGAATATGATTTAAAATATTTTAAATTCAGTCGGTATGATCCATTATTGAGCATCGTCCTGGATGATCCACATAATCGGCCTAGACGATCTTCTTTTTCAACGATCGTTCGGCCTGGCAACTCGGGAAGATCACCTGTGTCTAATCATCCCGGATGATATCTGATCATCCCAGATGATTGGATCACCTTTTTGACCAATCGGCCAGCCATAATAATTTCCCCAGATCATCTTGGATGATCATGCAAATCAGCCAGGACAATAAGCTCAAATCAGAAAGAATCAGCCACCAGATCTATTTATGTAAGATTTATTTTTGGACATCGGCCAGACTGATCCATTACATCAGAATGGATAATTTAACACAATTATGCTTAAATTAATCTAGTAATTAAGAAGATTAATTAAGGCTTGATTGATATTATCACATCATCTTGCGATCGTCCAGGACGATCAGTTCAAAAATCCTTAGTTGCTCCTAGATGATCAAACATTGGCCAGCTCTTTTTGGAGTGATGTTTTGGACAATTTTCCTCAATTTTGAACTAATCATCCGGGACTATCGTGTGATCGTCCTGGACGATCAAGCTATTTTTGGGTCGTCTAAACCTCCTTTTTGAGCGATTATCTGGCCGATAATCTTTGATTTAAACTAATCGTACTGGATAATATTTTATCATCCTGAATGATGTGAATAAATTTCTTCTGATTATCCCATGTCATCCAATCTGATTAAGCTTAATTTGTACTGATCATACAAGATGATAGAAACATCATATGGATGTTAATGTCAGTTCTTGAAATTATATTTAAAGGACCTGAATTTTCTCCTGCTAAAAACCTTGAGTGGTGCCGTCTTGACCTGAGAGAGCCTAGGGAGAGGGAGAGAGAGAGAGGAACTTGTGAGAGGGAGTTTGTGAGAGGGTTCATAAAGGTTCCAAATCATATTCTCCGTTCTTCATCCTTTGTCCTTAGGAGATTCTTGGGAGGTCTACTTTAGAAAATGGTTTGGGTTTTCTGCTCGCTTCAGGAGGAAGTAAAATGAGTTGGTTCTCTATCGCACCGAGATCGGTGAAAAAGAGACTATTGTAAAGGCTTCTCCGCCTAGCTGTGGGAGCTAAAAGAGAGACACTTAGGTAGTGCAATACTCAGAGGGTGCCTTCGAGGAGTGGACGTAGGTTAAGGTTTGACTGAACCCCTATAAATTCGGTGTAATCTTTATTTGTCTTATTTTTGCATTTATTTTTTTGCAAGTTGATTTCTTTGTGATGATATTGGTTCAATTTTTATTTGTGTTTTACTTAAGAAAATTTTTAAAATACTAATTCACCCCCCCTCTTGGTTAGCCTCGGGCTAGTTCTTAAGGGCTTAACATCCCTAACGAACTTTTAAAAAGTGTTAGAACCCTGAAACCTAGCTTATTTTTAAAAGTTACCCTTTTGGACCCCCTTAACTTAGTAGGTAGGATGACCCCGGATCTTCTTAAACTTGATAATACAACTTAAAGTTAAGAGAATATTATCCTAAGCATTAAAATAGAATAAAAAATAAATTAATTAAAATTTACATCAAAATATTAATATTTAAACTTTAATTAAAAATTCTATTCAGACCTTCAACAAATCGGACCGTAAACAACTTGAATTAAACACCCGATATAGGACATATCCGACACTAGACAGCCTACTACACACATAGAATTATTTGTTAGGACTCAACCTCTTGCTCTAGGTTAGGCCCTTAATTTTTCCTTCTAATTTTTATGAAGTAAAGCTCTGCATGTGGCACACGTTCTAGTTGTTTTTGTATGATGATTGCTATGATGATTTTTAATATTATACTTTCTTTATGATGTGTTGTGCGATAAATTACCCTTATATAAGGGGAGATATTCATATTAATGTTATTTTTATAGGTGGCCATCGTCATGCAACACTACTAAAGGGGGATAAAATAATAAATGAATCATGTTTTACTTCTATATGTTCTTTAGCATCATAACCCCAAATAAATAAAAGCATGGCTAAGTGTGGTTGGCATGAGTACTTTTATTTCCGTTTAAAACTACTTAGGATGTTTTTGTTAAGAGAGTTGCTGTTTGCATGTTTTATATTCTTGCAACTTAAAAAGTTTTGATAATTCTAAATATTATTATTTTAAAGTTTTATTTTCTCCTAACACTTTTTAGAAGAATTGTTTTTGCTGTTATGTGGACTAACATTTCAGGATAATTGAACTCCAAACTAATGAAGACTTCAAATCAAAATTCAGCATGAGATAATTTGTAAATTGAAGCTTGTACTTTTCATTGTATTGAGTTTGAGAGGGATTGATTGTAATTAAATAACTTAGCACACACACACTTGGAGAGATCTTTAAAATTCATACTGATCATATGGGATGAACCATGTTCGTACTGGACGATCAAGTCAGTTATCCCCTCGGAAGAGCAATGGAACGAGCTGGAAGTGAGAAAATTTTTCTAATTCCTGATAGTCCAGATGAATTTTTCTAATCGTCCTAGGATGAAATACTCTCTGGTCCTATATTCGGCCCAGGGCAAAATACTCTCTATAAAAATTTTATCCAAATAAACTCTAATTTGTCCTAGGATGAAATGCTCCCTGTAAAAATTTCATCCAGACGAACTCTTATTTGTCCTAGAATTAAAATGCTCTATCCTTTCTAATTTTAAAAACTTCCTGCAGTTTGTCAAAATTTACCCATGGTATAATTGTTCCTACCAGACGAACTTAGTTTGTACGGGACGATAATTGGGTATGAAGTTAGTTCATTCCAATATACATTGGGTCTGTATGCAATTCATTTAAGTAAGTTCGTTCAGGATGATCCACGCTCGTACGGGATGATCCACTATGTACAGACTTGAAAATCAGCAATTTTTGGATGATTTTTAATGTTTCTGATATAAAGTCCTATTAAAATGTCCTCTTAAGCTTTTTGCCTCTTGATCTTCATGTCAACTGAAGGGAGACTCAAGGAGTGAGTGTGAGAGAGTGTTTAAAGGAGGATTCTTACTACTGGAGCGTGAAAGATTCACTTGGTACTCAAAAGTAAGAATCTCTACCTGTGGTTTTTTATTACTTCACTTTTTTCTCTTTTCCTTCTAGATTTCTTGTGAGAAGATCTATCAAAGAGATCCGTTTCTCTACCGATACTTGGAGAGTGTGAAAGAATAAAGGGTTCTCTGCCCATACATGGAGAGTGTGAAGGGATGAAGGGTTCTATGCCCACAGTTAGAGAGTGTGAAAGGTTGAAGGGTTCTCTGACCACACTTGGAGAGTGTAAGAGGATGAAGGGTTCTCTGCCTACACTGAGAGAGTGTGAAAGGATGGACCTGCCAACAATGGGAAGAGTGTAAAAGGACAATGGTTCTCTACCGCACCAGGTAGTGGTGGAAGAGAGTTTTGTAAAGGCTTTTTCACCTTGCTGTGGGTGCAAAAGGAGATTCACTAGTGGTGTTAGTGCAATTCTGGGAGGGTGCCTCAGGGGAGTGGATGTAGGTCGTATTTGATAGAACCATTATAAATCTTATATCTTTTTATTTTCAGCTGCCTTTTGTTTTTACTGTTTAACTTGTGATTGAAAAATCTCTTTCTACAAAATTCATTAAATTAAATTTTTGGTATAAAATTTTAAACGAGGGTAAATTTTTTTAATTACCAATTCACCCCCCCCCCCCCCCCCCCCCCCCGCGCTTGGTTAGTCGCTAGGACATAAGCTTAGGTTTAACAACCTAATTTATATTGAACAAGTTTCAATAAGTGGTATTTGAGCTTGATATCAAAATCATAAGTTTAGACTACTTTTTGATTAATGTAGATGGCTACATTTGGAAACCAATATACACCTGAGGGTTACTCTATAACTCGACCTCCATTATTCGATAATATACCTTTTGATTATTGAAAAACACGCTTGTCTATATTTTTACAGTCACTTGATTACCGTTTGTGGATCTTAGTTTAGGAAGGATATACAAAACCAACTAAACTAGTTAATGGAGTTATAGTTGAAACACCTTTTGTGGACTGGACAATAGATGAACGTAACTTAGCACAACTAAATGCCAAATGCTTGAATAGTTTCTTTTGTGCACTTATATCAGAAGATTACTTGTGGGTTTTTAGTTGTAAGAGTGGAAAGGATATATGAGATAGACTTTATATAACTTATGAGGGAACTAATGAAGTTAAGTATTCTAGACTTAATATTATGTTGCATGATTATAAACTGTTTTGCATGAAACTAAAAGAATCCATTTCTGATATGTACACAAGATTCACACAAATAGTCACCTCTTTACATGCATTTGGTAGGGAACTAATAAATGCTGAAATAGTTTATAACATTCTTTATTGTTTGCCTACTACTTATGATGCTAAAATTACTGCAATTACAAAGTCTAAAGATCTAAATATTTACTCTATTTACAATCTTCTTGGTTCGCTAATTGCTTACGAGCAAGGAGTTAGCCAAAGAAAGATTGATGCAGGTGAACCACGAAGGGAAAAGAACATAGCACTAAAAGTGGAGGAATTTGAGAGTGAACACTCACAACCTGAGGATGAAGATGACATCGCATTAATGACTAGACAATTCACAAGCTTTTTGAAGAGGAAGCAGAAGAGACATCAACAATGGAATCGAGGTAAATTTAATAGGAATGTCAAGGTTTCAAATGATATTATTTGCTTTGAGTGCATGAAATCTAGACATATTAAGACAGACTATCCAAAACTCAAAGCCACTCCTAGCAAGGAGAAGATAGAGGAGAGACCAATTGTGAAGAAGGGCAAGAAGAAATTCCAAAGAGCTTTCTGGGCGGACTCAGCTTCAAACTCATCAGAGTTAAAAAAGGAAGAGAAAGTCACTAATTTGTGCTTAATGGCCGATAATCTTGATCAGTCAGATCAAGAAGAGGTATGTGACTTAACTTATGATGAACTTTTTGAAGTTTCTGAACACATACATGATGCATATAGGAAGATGAAGAAAATGTATACTAGTCTGAGCTTAGAATTTGAGAAAATACAAAAGGAACATGAAATCCTTAGGAAAGATCATGCTTTAATTGATGACAACCACATGAAATTACTTGATGAGTTTGATGATTTGAATAAAAGTCATGAAAGTTTGAAATAATCCTATGCAGAACTTGAAAAAGATTTTATAAATTTTAAAGATGAATCTACGAGCAAAATTTATAGAATCAATTATACAAATTGAATTTTTTAAGATATAAATTCATTTTACAAATTAATGATAAAAGCTCTCGAGGATAATAGGATACCCCCTAAACTTGAAGATTTCACTAATCCTATATTATATCCTAAATTTATGTAATCCCTAATTAGATAAATGAATAGTGGAATCATTTTCCAAAAGTCAAATGTAACAATTGTGGATTGATTGGACACAAAGCTCACACTTGTACTTTGAAGAAGAAAGCTTATTTGGCATGGAAACCTAAGATGCATAAACCTAGACAAATCATGCATGCATCTCTTTATAAGTTGCCAAAAGGATAACCTTAACTTGTTTGGGTTCCCAAGTGTAACATTTGATAATCTTGTAGGGTCGCTCTCATACAAGGCCTCGTGAGAGAATATGGTACCTGGATAGTGGATGTTCAAAACATATGACTGTAGATACTATACAATTCATATCACTGGAAGCTAGGAGTAGAGCCAAGGTTACACTTGAAGATAACATCACAATGAAGGTGGTTGGGTCAGGTATGATTGGAAATCTTTAGAATTTTTACATTGAAAATGTGTTATTGGTAGAAGGCTTAAAGCATAATTTGTTAAGTATAAGCCAGCTATGTGATAAAGGATATTGTGTAAATTTTTTTCCTACTAGCTGCATATTAAGCCTAAATAGAAATGATGTTTTGAATGGTATAAGGGTAAATAATGTGTATATGTTTATTTGAATTGCATTCAAACTCCTACTGCTTTTTATTTAAAAACTATTTCTCATGATTCATGGCTTTGGCATACTATACTTTGTGACTCTAGCATGAAAAATCTTAGGAGGATTACCCAAAAGAACCTAGTGAGAGGTATATCAAAACTAGAATTTACTAAAAACCACCTTTGTGATGCATGTCAATTAGGAAAATAAGTGAAGTCCTCTTTTCTGTCTAATAAGGATCTTAGAACTAATAAACCCTTAGAAATTTTGTAAATGGATCTTTTTGGACCAGTTGGAACTGTAAGTTTAGGAGAGAAGGTATACGAATTTGTGATTGTGGATGATTACTCTAGATTTACATGGGTTAGATTTCTATTTCATAAGAGTGAATCATTTAAGAAATTTAGAAATAGTTTGACTTGGATTCAACGAAAGCTAGGATGTAAAATTATGACTATACAAAATGATCATGGAGGAGAATTTGGAAATTAAAGATTTAAGGATTTTTTTAAGGAGAAAGGAATTGATCATAACTTTTTTGCACCTTAAAACCCTCAGCAGAATGGGGTAGTCGAAAGAAAAAATAAAACATTAATAGAAGCCGCCCGAGAAATGTTGGCAGAATACTCACTTCCTAAATATTTTTGGGCTGAGGCGGTTAGCACTACACGTTATGTTCTGAATAGGGTGAATATGAGATCTAAATAAAATAAAATTTCCTATGAGTTGTTAAAAGGAAGAACACCTAATTTATCACATTTTCATAACAATGGAAAATATCACTTAGGAAAATTTGATCCAAAATCAGATGAAAGTATTTTTGTAGGATACTCAAGTGTTGTAAAAATTTCATAGAGTATTCAACAAAAGAACTTTGATAATTGAGAAGACCACACATGTTATATTTGATAAATCTGGAATTTTGGAAGAGCCAAATGTTGTAGAAGATGAAATTGAGATTAATTCCAAAAAAATTAATAAAATAAATTTGGAAGAAAACTTGGAGATAGAAAACCCTTTGCCTTGAGATTTAAGATTTTCTAAAAACCACCCAAAGGAATTGATAATTTGTGAACCTAGCGAGGGTGTAAGGACTAGGCATGGATTAAACAAAGAAGTCAATCATTTAGCCTTTATTTCAACTATATAACCCACAAATATTGATGAAACACTTTCAGATGAATTTTAGATTTTGGCTATGCAATAAGAGTTAAATCAATTTATAAGAAATAAACTTTGGCAATTAACTACAAGGCCAGATGATTAAAGTACAGTTGGAACTAAGTGGTTATTTAAAAATAAAATGAATGACTCAGGAGTAGTCATTCGAAAAAGTGCTAGATTAGTTGCTAAGGGGTATATGTTGCAACCCATGACCCCGAGTTTGAGATTTTGATGATGCCAAATAATGAGTGTTTTTGGAACAGCTTTTCATTGAATATTATTCTATTTGCTATTTTCCTTGAGCACTAACATTTCAGGAAGATCACAAGTGACTCAGGAAGAAAGGAAGACTCAAGACCGGGTAGATTAGGAGTATGAGTCAAACATTGTATTTTTCATTTATTGTATTTTTACTTTATTGAGTCTGGCCATAAAATGCGTAAGAGTAAGAGCAACCATGCACACACACAGGGGGAGAGTTTTTTTTTAACAACAAAATGTAACTAAAATTCTTCTCTGGAGATCGTACTGTACGATTTTATTTCGTACCGTACGATCCAAGCTATGTGGGCAATTCTGTGAATAGATCGTACTGTACGAAGTCTTTCGTACTATACGATAAGTTCAGATCCAAAACCTTAGCCGTGATTTAATTTAAGTAAGTGATTTTGCGCCGTTCGTACTGTACGAACAAGTTTGTACTGTACGATCCGTTTTTAATACTTACTTAAATTAACACGTGATTAGTGCATGTAATTCAGGCCTAATTAAAATTTGAACATCGTAATGTACGAACCTGATCGTACCATACGATGAACAGAGATGAAGAATGATCGTCCCGATTATCGTCCTGGACAATCTCTTGGTTTTTGTCACATTGTACTATACGATAGTAATCGTACTATACGATGAACAGAGACGACATCCGATCGTCCAGACCATCGTCCTGTACGAATAGTATCTTGTTGGATCGTACCGTACGATATTATATCGTACAGTACGAATTGTCTTTGAACTATTCGTACATCTTCGTACCAGGACGATGTCTGTTTATGAAGATCGTACTGTACGATGCGTAATCGTACTGTACGAATAGTAATGGCTACTTTTGAATTCAGAGGTTTTTGGAGCCTTTTTTGAGATATCAATCAAGTTCTTTTTCAGAAAGATTTACAGAGGGGGTGAACGTGGTTAGAGAGGGATTCCAAGGGAGAAGACTCTAGAGAAATTCTTGAGGGTTGAGAGAGGAAGGAGGAGGTGAGCGTTGTGAGGGAGAAGAGGTGTGAGGGAGATCACACGGTTGCTCCAAGCTTGCTGCATCTTGCTCCTCCTGTGGCCCAAGAAGGATTTGAGGGAGGATCTCCAAGGGAAAGACTCGTCTACATCCGTTACCTCGAGGTTCTCTGCCTTCTCCAGGAGGGAGAAAAACGAGAAGGTTCTCTGCCGTCGCCAGGAGGGCGAAAACAGAGTTTTGTATTCAGCCACGCCGGGTTGGTGAAAGGGAGGTTTGTACAGGCTTCTCCCCCTTGCCGAGCGGGGCAAAAGGAGAACTATTTTGATAGTGAAAATCCCGGAGTGGAGGACTCCGGGGAGTGGACGTAGGTCATATTTTGACCGAACCACTATAAAATTCTTGGTGTGTTCTTTCCTTATCGTTGTTTACTTTTTGCTTGCATTTTAAATTTGTCATATATATTGCATGTGAAATTTTGTGAAAGTAAAATTGCATAAATCTTTGTTCTAAAATTTCAAAAACAACAAAAAAATTAGAACTCTTGTTTAGGGTTAATTTTATTAAGAAAAAGACTTTTACAATTCACCCCCCCCTCTTGTCGTTTAGTAGTTTCAATTGGTATCAGAGCTAGTTTTTCAAAAATAGTGTTTTAGAAAACCTTGAAAAAAAACGATCATGTTGAATTTTGGTAATCATAACACTGCGGAGGGTTATTCAATAACTCGTCCACCACTTTTGATAACATACCGTTTGATTTTTGGAAAATTAGAATGTCTACATTTTTCCAATCTATAGATTACCGCATGTGGATGTTAGTAAATGATGGGTATGCTGCACCGTTTAAAATTGTTAATGGTTTGAAAACTCCTGTACCATTTATTGAATAGAACAATGAGGATAGGGAATTAGCCCAACTGAATGCTAAGTGCTTAAACTGCTTTTTTTGAGCATTGAAATCTGAGGACTATATGAGAGTATCTACTTGTGCTTCTGGTAAGGAGATTTGGGATAGACTGTGCATTACATACGAAGGAACAAACGAAGTAAAACAGTCTAGGCTTAACATGCTACTGCATGATTATTAATTATTCCGTATGAAACCTAGCGAAACAATTTCTGACATGTACACTAGGTTCACCCAAATCGTGACATCCTTGCATGCATTAGGTAGAGAAATTTCAAATTTTGAGAAAGTAAATAAAATTCTTAGATGCCTACCTAGTTCCTATGATGCTAAGATAACTGCTATCACTGAGTCCAAAGATCTTAATGTTTATTCTATTGATAGCCTCCTCGGGTCACTCATTGCATACGAGCAAGGAGTGAGCCAAAGGCAAAGTGATGCAGGTGAAAAGAAAAAGGAGCGGATGGTGGCATTGAAAGCTAGCAACTCAGAAAGTGAAAGCTCTGCAGGGGAGGAAGAAGATGAAATAGCACTGATGACCCGACAGTTCAAAAATTTCCTGAAGAGAAAACAGAAGCGTCATCAGAACAGCTGGAATAAAGGTAAGAGCTCAAGGTCCAATAAGGTTTCATCTGATACAATTTGCTTTGAGTGCAGGAAGCCAGGTCACCTTCGAGCCGATTGTCCTAATCTGAAGAGTCAACCAGCAAAGGAGAAAGGAGATGACAAAGTTAAATACAAGAGAGGAAAGACAAAGACACAGAAAGCTTTTTGGACCGACTCTGCCTCAGAATCATCAGAAGAAGAAGCAGAGGAGGAGGTAACAAATTTGTGTCTTATGGCTAATAATAACCTTGATCAATTGGATCAGGATGAGGTATGTCAACTTTCTTATGATGAATTATTGCTTATTTCTGAGAATATTCATGACTCGTATAGGAAACTGAAGAAAATGCATGCTAAACTTAATATTGAATTCAGTTCCTTACAAATTGAGCATGCTAACTTAGTTAAAGAAAATTCTGATTTAGATAAAGATCACATGTTACTTCTTGATGAGTATGATGCATTAAATAAGAAGCATATTTAACTAATTGAAGCGCATGAATCCTTGAAAACATCACATATTGAACTAGATGTAGAGTTTGAAAAACTAACTGCACTTGCATTAGAAGTAGATCATAGTGAGCACTTGCTATTGATAGAAGTTGATGGATTGACTGCTCAAAATAAAACTTATAGTGAAAAAATAAAAGAACTAGAAAATGAAATTGCATCACTCACAGTAGGCCATCCTAGAAAACCCCCAACACAGCATGCATCACAAAACCTTAGGAAGAGGCACCACCACCCTCATAGATTAGTAAACCCATTTCCTGGTGTTAGGTGCTTCTCTTGTGGCATGCTAGGTCACATAGCCCGCACATTCACAATTCACCATAGGACACACTTAGTATGGAGACCTAAACTGCATCCATCACAGCATAACATTCATACATCTCATTCATGCAAGCATAAGGAGGAACCCAAACTCACTTGGGTTCCCAAATCTAATCTTTGAATGAAATTGTAGGGATGCTCTCACAAAAGACCTAGTGAGAGCATGTGGTACCTGGATAGTGGCTGCTCGCGACACATGACTGGAGATATGAAGAAGTTCATCCTATTGGAGACAAAAACTGGAGGCAAAGTAACGTTGGGAGACAACACTACCAGGAAGGTAATAGGCTCAGGTATCATTGGTAATGCTAAGAATTTTTTAATTGAAAATGTTTTACTAGTTGATGGTTTGAAACATAATTTACTTAGCATTAGTCAACTGTGTGACAAAGGTTTTGATGTTAAATTTTTTACTGATAGATGCCTGATTAGTTTATTTGATGAAGTAATTTTAGAAGGAAAACGAATGAACAATGTTTACATGTTAGACCTTGATCGTGTAGATAACTCAAAATCATTTTGCTTGAAAACAATAGTTGATGACTCGTGGCTATGGCATAGGAGACTATGCCATGCTAGTATGAAAACTCTTAGAAACATCACTCAGAAAAACCTAGTTAGAGGTGTACCTAAGTTAGAATTCACCAAGGATCACTTATGTGATGCTTGCCAACAAGGAAAACAAGTCAAATCATCCTTTCACTCAATTAGAGACGTGATCACCTCTAGGCCACTAGAAATTCTACACATGGACTTATTTGGACCCGTTAGTACAGCCAGTCTAGGTGGAAAGAATTATGGATTTGTGATTGTAGATGACTTCACTAGATTTACATGGGTAAGATTCTTAGCACACAAAAATGAGTCTTTTGAGGAATTTAAAGTTTTCTCCACATGGATTCAACGAAAATTAGGTTGTGAAATATCAACAATCCATAGCGATCATGGTGGAGAGTTCCAAAATGATAGGTTTGAGTCATTCTGTCAAGAGATAGGAATAGAACACAATTTCTCAGCCCCTCGAACACCCCAACAGAATGGCATAGCAGAAAGAAAAAATAGAACCTTGGTAGAAGCTGCGAGGGCAATGTTAGCGGAGTATACCCTTCCTAGATACTTTTGGGAAAAAGCAGTCAAGATAGCCTGTTATGTTTTGAACAGAGTAAACATTAGATCGAAGCTGAATAAAACTCCATATGAACTCCTTAAGGGTAGGACACCAAACCTTTCACATTTACATGTCTTTGGGTTTAAGTGCTTCATCTTAAATAATGGTAAATATTCCTTAGGAAAATTCGATCCCAAGTCTGATTAGGGTGTCTTCTTAGGCTATTCTTCTGTAGGTAAGGCCTATAGAATCTTTAATAAGAGAACCCTTGTAGTAGAAGAATCCACCCATGTGGTATTTGATGAATCAGATATGCCCTCAGAAACTAAAATTGAAGATGATGAAATAGAGACAATTCAAGGAGTAGAGACTATGACCTTAGGAGAAAGGGTCGAATCTCAGGAAGCGTTGCCTAGAGAATGGAGATATTCTTCTAGTCATCCTAAAGAGTTAATTTTAGGAGACCCTTCAGAAGGTGTAAGAACTAGGCATGGACTTAGGAAGGAGGTTAGTCACTCAGCTTTCATCTCTATGATAGAACCTACAAGTATAGATCAAGCCTTAGGAGATGAATTTTGGATTCTAGCAATGCAAGAAGAGCTGAACCAATTCACCAGGAATGATGTTTGGGAGTTAGTTAAGAGACCTAAAGAGCAGAGTGTTGTTGGAACAAAATGGGTCTTCAAGAATAAGGTGAATGATTCAGGAACAATAATAAGGAATAAAGTAAGGCTAGTAGCTAAGGGGTACAACCAGATTGAGGGAATAGACTTTGAAAAAACCTTTGCCCCGGTTGCTAGACTAGAAGCCATAAGAGAGCTCTTAGCTTTTGCTTGCTTCAAGAACTTTAAGTTATATCAAATGGATGTAAAGAGTGCATTTTTGAACGGGGTAATTAAGGAAGATGTCTACGTTGAGCAACCCCCCGGATTTGAAAGCTCACAATTTCCAAACCATGTATTCAAATTAAAAAAGGCACTATATGGATTAAATCAAGCACCTAGAGCATGGTATGAAAGACTTAGCTCATTTCTTTTGGATAGAGGATTTCAAAAGGGTAGTGTAGATACTACACTCTTTTTACAAAAGGTCAAAGAATAAATTCTCATTGTTCAAATATATGTAGATGACATCTTGTTTGGATCCTCGGATAAAAACTTATGCGATGAATTTTCAAAAACAATGAGTAATGAGTTTGAAATGAGCATGATGGGAGAGCTTAATTACTTTCTTGGCTTTAGTGTAAAACAAATGGATAATGGAACCTTTCTTAGCCAATCCAAGTATATTAAGGATATTTTAAAGAAATATGAAATGGATAGTGCAAAACCCATGAACACCCCAATGAGTTCAACAATCCAATTAGATAAGGATCCTAGTGGAAAATCAGTTGATCAGAAAAAATATAGAAAAATGATTGGATCCCTTCTTTACTTGACTACCAGTAGACCGGACATAATGTTTAGTGTGTGCCTTTGTGCCCGTTTCCAAGCCGATCCTAAAGAGTCTCACTTAACTGCTGTCAAAAGAATTCTTAGATATCTACTAGGCACCCCAAACTTAGGAATTTGGTATCCCAGACACAGCACTTCCTTTGAAATCCTAGGGTACTCAGATTCTGACTTTGCAGGATGTAGGATAGATAGAAAGAGCACCTCTGGTACCTGCCAATTCATCGGACAATCATTAGTTTCTTGGTCCAGTAGGAAGCAAAACGCAGTAGCACTTTCCACAGCCGAGACAGAATATATTGCAGTAGGAAGTTGTGTTGCACAAGTACTATAGTTAAAACAACAAATTCTTGATATTGGACTACCTGTTGGAACCATCTCGATCTTGTGTGACAACACAAGTGCAATTTGTATCTCTAAGAATCCAATTCAACACTCTCGAACAAAACACATAGACATTAGACATCATTTCATTAGAGATCACGTCGCTAAGGGAGATATAGAATTACATCACATCGCTACAGGAGATCAATTGGCAAACATATTCACAAAACTATTAGCTTTTGACACCTTTAGCACCTTGAGGACTAGATTAGGTGTCATAGATATAAATGCATAAGAATAAAACAAAACAAAAAAAAAACAAAAAAAAAAAACCAAAAAAAAAAAAAAATTCTTTAGGGCTGCTCCTGATCACCACACACTCACCACACTAACACTTACATTGACTGTTCATTGAACTGTATGATCTATATCGTACTGTACGATATATCACAATCTACATACATCCACCAATAGGCAGATTTCAGCTCTGTTGATCGTACTGTACGATAATCTTCCTGCATAATTGCCTACCGTATTGTACGATTCCTCTTCTTTGTACAATACAATCCACGTCAGCCCCGGATTGGGACGAATTAAAGCCGGTTAGTACGACATTATTGAGTATCGTACTGTACGATCCATTCGTTCGTATGGTACGATCCACATCATCACAAAAGGACAAATTTGAGTTAAAGCTGTTCAGTATGATATTTATTATGTATCGTACTGTACGATCCACCTATTCGTACAGTACGAAACTTTTGGTCAAAAGTCGTACTGAGGGCCTCGGGACGATCGATATTCGCCTGATCGTACTGTACGATACCTATCGTACTGTACGAACTGATTGCCTTTTCCCGAAATAATCGGTCAGAATATTAATTGGATATCGTACTGTACGATACAAGATCGTACTGTACGATTTACGGAAATTCCTATAAATACCCTTTCCTAGGCTGTTCAATTCACTCAACCCTCTCCTCACTCAGCCTTCACTTCGTTTTCGTGCCCTCCTACAATGTCTAAACGAGGTCGGATGACTGCCGGAAGCTCGTCCTCATCCAGTCGTCAACCTGATCGCTTTCTGAATAGTGAGAATGAGGAAGCCTACTACCGATACAAAGCCTGCAAAATTTCCCCCTCAAAAATGCTTAATCAGGCCGCTCTAAATTTCGAGGTAATGGGCCTCTTTGCCTCCACCACCTTTCAATTCCTACTCACCCTAGCGTTTCCATACAATTCTGAACTACTTTTTGAATTTCTCGCCAACCTCACCTACACCATCGATAACACCACTTTTCACTCCTTTGTTTGTGGCTATCCTGTTGAAATAACTAGAGCCGACATCGCCCAACATATTGGGCTGTCCACTGAGGGACCTATGGTTCGCACGTTTCTTACCGATGACTTTGATTGGAGCGATGTAAATAGAGTCCTTAGGAATACTGTTTTTCATCAACACCAGCCTCTAGTCCAATCCTTAACCCGAAATGCCCATATAATTCAACATGTTCTTCGAACCTCTATCATACCCAAAGGTGGCGACCGCATCAATCTGACCCCTACCTTGTCAGTCGCTACCTACCTTATTATGTCCAACATTAAGTTTGATGAGGTCGATTTGATTAGCAACTATATTCGGCACATGACTTTTGTTCGTCTTCCCACCACTCGACGGAAATAAAATCTGGCTCTTGGTCACCTAATAGGATATATCCTCTACCATAAATATAAATTATCCTACCCTGGTGAACCCGACATGCTTCCTATTTTTTATACGGATGCTTCCTTCCGTATCCTCTTTCATCGGGGACATGAGCCTGAAGAACCCGTCTTTGATGAAGAAGAAGGAGAAGATGCACCAGCCGCAGCTCCAGCTCGACCACGACGCCATGCCGCACCCCGAGCACCTGCACCAGCTCCAGCACCAGCACACCCAAATGATGATTTAGTCGCCCGCTTTAACCAGCTGCAGACTCGTCTCGACATGCATATTCAAGAATAACATCAGCAACACGAGGCTGATATGCAATGGTTTGGAGAGCGTTTTACTGCAATTGATCACCGCTTCGATACTCTATTTCAATACTTTCAGCCAAATCCACCTCCACCACCAACTGATCAGGACCCGTCTGACTAGATTGTCTGTGTTTGCATTGTAGTTTTTTCTCTTTTTTGCTTTTGTGCTTTTAGTTGCTCCTCCTTTTTGTGCTGTCAAAAGGGGGAGAAGTTTGTTGTAATGTTGTAATGCCTGATTATCTAAATGCATTTCTGTTTGTTTCGTACTTGCTTGTAGTACCTTTTTTTTCTTTCTTGTGTTTAATTTTTTAAAAAAAAACCAAAAAAAAAAAAAATACAAAAGAAATGTTTTTCTTTCTTACTTACAACAAATTATTTGACATCATCAAAAAGGGGGAGATTGTTGCAACACATGACCCCGAGTTTGAGATTTTGATGATGCCAAATAATGAGTGTTTTTGGAACAGCTTTTCATTGAATATTATTCTATTTGCTATTTTCCTTGAGCACTAACATTTCAGGAAGATCACAAGTGACTCAAGAAGAAAGGAAGACTCAAGACCGGGTAGATTAGGAGTATGAGTCAAACATTGTGTTTTTCATTTATAGTATTTTTACTTTATTGAGTCTGGCCACAAAATGCGTAAGAGTAAGAGCAACCATGCACACACATAGGGGGAGAGTTTTTTTTTAACAGCAAAATGTATTTAAAATTCTTCTCTGGAGATCGTACTGTACGATTTTATTTCGTACCGTACGATCCAAGCTAAGTGGACAATTCTGTGAATAGATCGTACTGTACGAAGTCTTTCGTACTATACGATATGTTCAGATCCAAAACCCTAGCCGTGATTTAATTTAAGTAAGTGATTTTGCGCCATTCGTACTGTACGAACAAGTTCGTAATGTACGATCCGTTTTTAATACTTACTTAAATTAACCCGTGATTAGTGCATGTAATTCAGGAATAATTAAAATTTGAACATCGTACTGTACGAACCTGATCGTACCATACGATGAACAGAGACGAAGTATGATCGTCCCGGATATCGTCCTGGACGATCTCTTGGTTTTTGTCACATCGTACTGTACGATAGTAATCATACCATACGACGAATAGAGACGACATCCGATCGTCCAGACCATCGTCCTGTACGAATAGTATCTTGTTGGATCGTACCGTACGATATTATATCGTACAGTACGAATTGTCTTTGAACTGTTCGTACATCTTCGTACCAGGACGACGTCTGTTTATGAAGATCGTACTGTACGATGTGTAATCGTACTATACGAACAGTAACGGCTACTTTTGAATTCAGAGGTTTTTGGAGCCTTTTTTGAGATATCAATCAAGTTCTTTTTCAGAAAGATTTACAGAGGGGGTGAACGTGGTTAGAGAGGGATTCTAAGGGAGAAAACTCTAGAGAAATTCTTGAGGGTTGAGAGAGGAAGGAGGAGGTGAGCGTTTTGAGGGAGAAGAGGTGTGAGGGAGATCACACGGTTGCTCCAAGCTTGCTGCATCTTGCTCCTCCTGTGGCCCGAGAAGGATTTGAGGGAGGATCTCCAAGGGAAAGACTCGTCTACATCCGTTACCTCGAGGTTCTCTGCCTTCTCCAGGAGGGAGAAAAACGAGAAGGTTCTCTACCGTCGCCAGGAGGGCAAAAACAGAGTTTGGTATTCCGCCACGCCGGGTTGGTGAAAGGAAGGTTTGTACAGGCTTCTCCGCCTTGCCGAGGGGGGCAAAAGGAGAACTATTTTGATAGTGAAAATCCCGGAGTGGAGGACTCCGGAGAGTGGACGTAGGTCATATTTTGACCGAACCACTATAAAATTCTTGGT
This sequence comes from Dendrobium nobile, assembly GCA_022539455.1. Lineage (NCBI taxonomy): Eukaryota > Viridiplantae > Streptophyta > Magnoliopsida > Asparagales > Orchidaceae > Dendrobium > Dendrobium nobile. The sequence continues at coordinate 1,860,652 of CM039730.1, forward strand.
GTGTTCTTTCCTTATCGTTGTTTACTTTTTGCTTGCATTTTAAATTTGTCATATCTATGGCATGTGAACTTTTGTGAAAGTAAAATTGCATAAATCTTTGTTCTAAAATTTCAAAAAAAACAAAAAAAATTAGAACTCTTGTTTAGGGTTAATTTTATTAAGAAAAAGACTTTTACAATTCACCCCCTCTCTTGTCGTTTAGTAGTTTCAGTATAATCAAATTGAAGGGATTGATTTTGAGGAGATTTTTTCCCCTATAGCTAGACTTGAAGCAATTAGTGTTTTGTTAGCCTTTGCTATTTTAGAGGATTTAAATTATACCAAATGGATGTAAAAAATACTGTTTTAAATGGTGTAATTCAAGAGGATGTTTTTGTAGAGCAACCTCCAGGTTTTAAAAATTCTAAATACCCAAATCATGTTTTTAAATTAAAAAAGGCATTATATGGATTGAAACATGCACCTAGGACTTGGTATGAGAGATTAAGTACCTTCCTACTTGAAATATCATTTGAAAAAGGAAGTGTGGATACAGCTCTATTTTTAAAGAGATTTGGAAAAGAAATACTTATTGTACAAATTTTTGTGGATGACATCATCTTGGCATCTTCAAATAAAAATCTTTCTAGACTTTAGTAGTAAATTTGAGATGAGTCTAATGGGAGATTTAAGTTACTTTCTAGACTTTAGCATTAAGCAAATTGAGGAGGGTACATTTCTTAGTTAGTCAAACTATGTTAAGGATATCATCAAAAAGTATGAAATGGATAATGCTAAACCTGTTATTACACTTATGAGTTCCTCAGTTTAGTTGGATAAGGACCCTAAAAGAAAATATGTTGATCAAAAGAAATTTAGAGGGATGATTGGATCTTAGCTTTACTTGACAGCAAGCAAGCCCGATATCATGTTTAGTGTTTGTTTGTCCGCTAGATTTCAATCAGATCTAAAAGAATCACATTTGACAGCAATAAAAAGAATTTAAAGATATCTGTTAGGAACTCAGAACATAGGAATTTGGAATCCTAAGTTTAGCTCTTCTTTTGAAATAATTGGTTATTCAGATTCTGACTTTACAGGTTGTAGGATGGATAGAAAGAGCACTTCTGTAACATGTCAGTTTATTGGAAATTCTTTAGTCTCTTGGTCCAGTAAAAAATAAAATTCAGTAGTCCTATCTACTGCTGAAGCTGAATACATTGCATTAGGAAGTTGTGTGGCACAAGTACTTTGGTTGAAATAATAGTTGATTGATTTAGGATTAACTATAGGCACTATACCAATTTATTGTGATAACCCTAGTGATATTTACATTTCTAAAAATCCTATTCAATATTCAAGAATCAAATATATAGACATCAGGCATCATTTCATAAAGGATCATATATCCAAAGGAGAAATTGAACTCATTCATCTTTGTACTGAAAATGAACTTGCAAATATTTTTACAAAACCTTTAGCCATTGGTACTTTCAGTGCATTAAAAACAAGGCTTGGAGTAATCGATTTGAATGCTTAATAAAAATGTTTTTTGCAACATTGATGTGTGTTTCTAATTAATATTTTAGTGTGAATCTTTAAGTTTCTGATTTTTCTATATTTTGAGTTTATGTTTTTATTTTTCTATTATATTTTTATTGTGTTGGTGTTATGTTTACGGTGTAGATTTAGTGTTTAGGGTTTAGGGTTTAAGGTTTTGAGTTTAGGTTTAGGTTTAGCATAATTTTAGGGTTTAGGGTATAGATTTTATTTTTAGGTTTTAGGGTTTAGGATTTATTGTTTAGGATTTTAGTTAAGGGTTAAGTGTTTTATATTAATGTTTAGGTTTTAAGTTTAAGGTTTCATGGTGTATGGTTTTGGGCTTAGATTTTAGAGTTTTGGGTTTAGGGTTCAGGGTTAGGGTCAGGGTTTAGGGTATAAGTTTTAGTGTTCAAGGTTTAGGTTTTAGGGTTCATATTTAGTGTTTAAAGTTTAGGTTTAGTGATTAAGGTTTAGGGTTTAAGGTTTAGGGTTTCAAGTTTTGGTTTAGCATTATGGTTTAGGATTTAGGGTTAACGATTAAGGGTTTAGGGTTTCGAGTTTAGGTTTATCATTAAGTTTTAGGGTTTTGGGTTTATAGTTTAGGGTATAGATTTTTTTTTTTGTAATTTAGGGTTTAGGGTTTATGGTATAGGTTTTTTGTTAAGGGTTTAGGGTTTTATATTATTATTTTGGGACTAGGGTTAACGGTTCAGTGTTTTGGGTTTTGGGTTTAGATTATAGGGTTTATGGTTTACGGTTTAGGTTTAGGGTTAGGGTTTAGTTTTTAAGTTTTAGTGTTTAAGGTTTTGGATTTAGAGTTTATATCTAGAGTTTAGGGATTGGGCTTTAGAGTTTAGGGATTCAGGTTTAGGTTTAGAATTATGTTTTAGGGTTTAGGGTTTACAGTTTAGGGTTTAGGGTTTAGGGTATATGTTTAGGCTTTAGGGTTTAGGGTTTAAGGTTTTCAATTTAAACTGAGGGTTAAGGGTTTCATATTAAAATTTAGGTTTTAGGATTTATGTTTGGGGTTTGAGGTTAAACGTTAAAGGTTTGTGTCAGGATTTAGGGTATAGGGTTAGGATTATGGTTTTGTGATTACGATGTCGATTTAGGGTTTTTAGGGTTTAGGGTTGTGAGTTTAGGTTTAGCATTAAGGTTTAGAATTTTGGGTTTAGGTTTTAGGGTATATATTTTAATTTTAGGATTTATGAATTATGGTTTAGGATTTTAGTTAAGGGTTTAGGGTTTTATACTAATATTCAGGGTTTAGGGTTAGGGTTCAAGGAATATGGTTTTGGGCTTAGATTTTAGGGTTTAGGGTATGCATTTTTGTGTTTAAGGTTTAGGGTTTAGGGTTTATATTTAGGGTTTAGAATTTAGGTTTAGGGATTAGGGTTTAGGGTTTAGGGTTTCAGGTTTAGGTTTAGTGTTTTGGTTTAGGGTGTAGGGTTTAAGTTTTATGGTTTAGGATTTAGCAATAAGGTTTTGGATTTAGGGTTTAGGGTATATATTTTAGATTAGGGTTTAGGTTTTTATATTAATTTTTTAGGGTTTATGGTTTAGGGTTTAGGGTATAGGGATTTGGGCTTAAGGTTCGATCAACGTGACCTATGTCCACTCCACAAAGCCTCTCATTCGAGTATTGTACTAAACTCAGTTACTCTCCTTTTACTCCAAGAGAAAGGTGGAGAATCTTGAACAAAAACCCCTTTCCACCAACCACAGTGTGGAAGAGAACCCAAATCCTTTCGATTCCTCTTAAGTAGGTAGAGAACCTAACTCTTTTCACTTCCTCCTGAAGCAGGTAGAGAACCTCAATCAAATGATGAAGTAGACCTCTCTAGAACCTCCAAAGAACTAGGGATGATGACTGGAGAAGGCGAAGCGAATCCTTTCTCGGAGCAGCCTTTATGAAACCCTCACAAACTCTCCCACACAAGATCCTCTCTCTCTCTCTCTTCCAAGCTCTCCCTCTCCTTTTGGCTCTCTCAGGTCAGGAAAATAACAAAAGATTTCATCTTGAGTAAAAAAGAAATCTTAAATAGAAGGGCTTCAAATTTAGCCCTAAATTGCAATAAATCAACAAAGATCATGCAGGACGACCGAGGGATCATCCTGTACAATCAGTACAAATTCAGCTAAATCAGCTAGGATAATCTAGGGGAAGCTAGACAATTAAAAGGTTTATTTGTTCTAATCATCCAAGATGATGAGACATCGTCCTGTACGATTAGTTCAAAACATTGAATATCAACAAGACCATTGCTTTGTTAGGTAAGACTTTACCTGTCTGGACGATGAAAAAATAACTGATTATCTTTGATGATTTCATGATCGTCTTGTATGATTAGTTCAAGATGTTGAATATAACCATACTATCAGTCTAATCTAACAGACTTTAGCGGTTTGGATGATGATGAAATAACTGATCATCTGGGACAATTTTTGGATCGTCCCATATGTTTAATTTAAATGAATACATATCATCCAAAACATCATCTTGGTCGTACAGGAAGAAACTAACGTTTATATAACTAATCATCCAGGGCGATCCTACAATCATTCAGGATGGTATGATCAATCAATCAAACCTTAATTTCTTTTCCTTAATCATTAGACAAATTTAGGCATAATTGAAATGCATCTTACAGGATGATGTCCTGAATGACGTCCGAATATAATAACATGCCAAAAAGAGTTATCAGTTGATTCTTTCTTATTTGAATATATCTTCCAAGATGATACTAATATAGGCAGGACAATTTGCTAGATTTTAGCTGCCTTAACATGGATGCCCTAATTAGAATTTTTGTTTTTAACTGATCGTCCAGGACGATTTTGGATCATCCCGGACGATATGATCAAAAAGAAAAAACTCTAAAAGAGATAGAATTTTCCTCTTGAGTGTGCGTGTGCAAGGTTACTTTGCATCAGAACACACTTCATTACATTTGACTCAAGAAAAGGTAAACACACTTGAGTTATACTTACATACTAACTCAGTACTAATCTACCCAATCTTGAGCTTGCTTAATTTGCAATTCTATCTTGTTGACCTGAAATGTTAGTATGATGGGTAATTGTAAAAAAATAGAAGTGTCAAAAATGTTTCCTATCATAAAAATTATAATTTATGAATCCATATTAGCAAGATTCTCATAAAGGTTGGTAATGCCCCAAGATAAAAGTTCAACAACAAGAACAAATAGTGCAGGAGAAATAGGGTCACCTTGTCTTAAACCGTGAGAAGATTTAAAGTAATCATTCCTAGACCCATTAATAATAATAGAGAAAAAAACACCATTAAAACAATTCCTAATAAGCCTAATAAAAACTTAATTAATGCCAAAGAAATTCAAAATCTGATAGACAATGTTCCAATCAATATTATCATAGGTCTTAGCAATATCCAATTTCAAAATCAAGTTACCCCCTCCAACTCTAACATCCAGGTCGTGACAAAATTCATGAGCCCATAAAATATTGTCCATAATGGCCCTCCCTTTCACAAACCCCATCTAAGAAGGAAAAATATTTCTAGGAAGAATAGAAGTAAGATAATTCATGTAAATTTTAGAAACTAATTTGTTAAAAATTATACAAAGACTGATAGGTTTAAAATAATTTCAAGTACTGACAGAATTATTTTTGTGAATAAGCACAATAGAAGTAGAACTAAAAAACTTATGGATAAAAATACCAGAAAAGAAATCCAAAATAGCAGAAAATAGATTATTATTAATAATGTGTAATGTTTCTCAAAAGAATTGTGTGGTAAAACAATCAGGCCCAGCCACATAGTCACTATTCATACTAAAAAGAGTCTCTTTAACTTTCTCGGATGAAGAAGGTTTAGAAAGAGTCTCATTATCCTCTAAGGATAAAAGGCTAGGAATAAAAGAATGATCAACAATCTGAGTAAGACTAAAATTCTTCTTGAGGCGATTTTAAAAATGTTGAACAACTAAATTAGCAATTTCCATAGTACTCTCAGTGAAAGAACCATCCTTCAAAAGAATTTTATTAATACAATTTTTAAACCTTTTCCTCTTAACCAATGCATGAAAATATTTATTGTTATTACCATCTTCATCCAGATGCTTAGACACACCTCTCTGCTTCCAAAAAACCTCCTCCTGATATTGTAATCTAAAAAATACCTCTTTAGCATTTCTTAATAAATAGAAATTAGCATTAGAAGGATCAACATGACACATTACGGTTCCACCATGTTAAGGTCTGCTTAAGCCTTTTCAGCTAAAACAAATGTCTCCTCATTCTAAAACTAGAGTTATTCGGATGTGAAGGATCTTGCCAATTATTCTGAACAACATCTATAAAAGAGTCATGAAACAACAACATATTTTGAAATCTAAATTGTGAAGAAACATTAAATTGTTTAAAAGTAAGGCTAATAAGCAAAGGGGAATGATCAGAAAGAGTTCTGCTAAGATGCTTAACATTAGTGGAGTTAAATGATTTAATCCAAGCATCATTAAAAAGAACACGATCCAAACTTTGTCATAAGTTACCCCTATTCCATGTGAAGTAATTATTAAAAAAAACAATATCAATTAAATTACAATTTAAAATCATGCATGTTACTAAAATCCTCTAAAGATCGATAAAAAGGGGAATAGCCTCCTATCCTGTCAGAGGGGTTAGCAATAGCATAAAAATCTCCTCCAACAAGCTAAGGAAAATTACAAATACTATGAAAATTAATGATTTGATTCAAGAGCAATTTCTTAATGTAACAAGAAGAAGCAACATACACAAAAGAAGCAAAACCATGAAAATAAAAAACCTCAAAATAGAGGACGGCGGTAGAGAAGAGAGAGAAGCTCCAAAAATTAAGGAAGGAATTTGGAAAGAGATTTAGAAGATTTTGGGTGCAAATATTGGAGATGGAAGAAGGTGGCCAGTCATCTAAGGATGACCGGAACACCAAATCCTGTTTATCTACCGCGAATCCAATTATGTTGGATTCAAAAGGTAGGTTCTCTTTCAAATGCATCTCCTCACACAATCTTCGAATTTTAGAAACTCCTCTTGTTATTAGAGTGGGAGGACTTTTAGCTAAAGAAAAGACATTGATGGATTCTAGTAAAGGGAAAGAGGTAATTGTGGTTTCTAACAATCTACCTAAATCTCCCTCTCCGGTTTCTATTGTTGGAGCTAATAACAAAGAAGCTTCTTCCTCAAGGAGAAGTTTTGTTGATATTTTGAAGACTAATAAGGATAATTTCAATAATCCTATTAATTCTTCAAATGTTCATAATTCTAATGTGTGGACTAAGAAACCACACATTAAAATCAATCGGGTTAAGAATCTTGAGGAGGATGAAGATTTAAACAATGTCAAATTGGATATGGAGAATGAAATATCCAATATTCAAGTTTTGAGTAAATCCTTGGTGGTTAAAATTCTTGGGAAAAATATATCTTTTTTCAAAATGTGCCATTGAGTTAAGAAAACAATGGAAGAAATTTGGACAATTCCATTTAACCATTCTTGGCTTAGATTTGCTACTTTGTTCATTTCAATCTCATGAAGGTACGGAAGCAGTTCTTAATGGAGGTCCATGGTTTGTAGGGGGTTTTGTCGTTGGATTAGACAAGTGGTCTCTGAACTTCTCTCCTAATTCTTTAGAAGGTGTTTCGGCTCCAATCTGGGTTCGTCTTCCACACCTTCCACTACACTGTTGGGATGAGTCCAATATCACTAGAATTGTGTCTAGAATTGGGACTCCATTACTTCTAGATGGCAATATGTTTAGGTGGGGAAGGAGATAATTTTCCAGAGCTTGTATTCAAGTTAGATTGAACTCAAAACTCCCCACTAGAATTTGGATCGAAGGGTTGCATGGAGGATTTTTTCAAAAGTTCGAATACGAAAATCTTTCATTACTTTGCTTCAAATGTGGGAGGATAGGGCATATTGAATCGGTTTGTCCTAATGTTGAAGTTGTTCCTTCCATTTCAAATCATATTAAAAATCCTTATGGTCCTTGGTTGCAAGTTAAGTTCAAAAACAAGAAGAATTTAGCAAGTTATCTACTGAATGCCAAAGGTTTTTCGGCTGCAAATCCAGAAACGACTGAAATTTTGGTTCAGGATGAAATGGCAGATGGAAACAAGCCCGATCCAATGTTAATTACAAGTTCCAAAAGCCAACTTGAAGAATTGGTTGGTTTCAAGGAAGGAGAAGAAAGGACGGTTAACCAGGATTTGAATTTGAAATTGAATCAGCATACTTCTCGGAAGTTAGTTAGTGTTTCTAATTCATTTAATGCATTAGCCGAGGAGATGGCTAATGTGTTAAATGAAACCAGTAAAAAAGAAATTATAGTTACTGAAAATCTGGAATTTAAGATTTCAGATTTTGAAAGTTCAAAATATTTGTATAAAATAGGAATTTCAGTGTCATCAAATGCAGTTCAAATTAATAATGATACTATGATTGATCCAAAGGTGGTTGAGACTCAAGCTCCGGATTTCTCTCCAACGAGATCAACAATCAAATTCAAAATTCCACATAATTTGGAGGAAGAAAAGGAGGCTGAATTTGTTTTGGCTAATCAAGGAGATGGAATTTCTCCCTCAACAGAATTGACAGCTACAACTCTTTTTAATAGTGCTAAAATATTGGGAACTTGCATAACAGAACCATCAACAAATTTGATGGCTGAAGATAATTCAAATGCTGAAAAAAAGGCTACAGAATCAACTTTAAGAGCTGGCTTATTGGGAACTCACAAACCAGATTTTTAAGTCAAAAGTCCTGGTTTTCGGGAGGAAGTTACAACAGTTTCTGCAATTACATCTCCCTCAACTACTTTGGCGGCTGCTTCATTTGTTAGTGGTAATCCCATTTCATCCACAATCTCTGATTATTCTCCCCATTCAGATATTAGTTTGAATTTCAAAAAAAACAATTCTTAAGAAAGACAAGAATTTGTTTAGCAAGAAGAGTAATTCACCCGGGTCAACACACATTCTATTCAAAGAACTTCAAACTTTGGGTCCAATTAAAGAACTTCCTAGAAGAAAGATGGCTGATCACAAAGAGAAGAATGGAGGTTCTTGTTCTCGTTTATCTCATTGATAATGAGTAAAGATTTTTCCTTGGACAACAACAATCCTGGATATTACTTGAAGATGGAGCATATGATTATAAAGTTTGGAGAATCAATACCAAACTTTTGGAATTTATTATTAATTTGTAATTTTCTTTCTAGCTTATGTTTCCTTTACTTTATTTTCTTTTATTATTTTAAACTTTGCCCAAATGATTTTGGTATCTTTACTATCTTTTATTCTCCAACTGGATGGGAACTCTGGGATACTAATCAACCTTCGGGTTGTCTTATATTTTGGTATCCCCTACATCTCAACAGTTTCATAATTGGAGACAGTGGATTTCATGTCATTTATGATAAGTTTAAATTAACAAACTTAGTTTCAATAAGGTCCTTTTTTCTTATTGAAAAAAGGATCATTTGATTCTATTTTCTAGTTTGTATTAGGTTAACTTCTCTTTCACTATAATGCAATTTCTGCATTTCTTCAAAAAAAAAACACTTGAGTAAAGTCACCAATGTCATACATTTTAGTTGGATCCTTCCAAGAAACCCAAATCATAATAGCCACATTTGAAAAAACTTAATTAAAACCACAAAACCGAGAGGTGCTAATCAACTTAATAGAAGAAAAAAAGAGGCTCAAGCAAAACCAGATTAAAAACATTTTGAACAATACATAAATTCTTAACACATAATCGAGAAGAAGGACAGCCAATGTCCCTCACATTCCAAATAATAGAATTAAACATAAAAAAAATAATTAATGAGATGTATGCAAGTGAGTGGTGCTCGGAGATTGTAATATGAAATGTTATTTCTTCCTTTCTCTCTTACTATTAAGCTTAATATTACTAGTATCATTATCATCTTTAGAAAAGCATTAAGCCATAATCTCCATATCCTCAGTATTAGTAAAAGCATCATAATGAGAAGGTGATTTTAAGAAAAGCTTACTATCATCATTCAAACCTTCCTACCAAACCACTTATTGCAAATCATCCCCCTCTAAGTTATAGCCATCCACCACAATCAAATACTTTTATCAACATTAGTATCCACCATTCCACCATGGCCTTCATTCTGAGCAACAACAAAAGATTGATTAGAAACAAAAGCAGAACAATTATTCTTAACCATCATTATGTTCATTTAAATTGAATTTTTGTTAGTAACACATTGAATAATAGCTGAAGAAGGGACAATAGTTTGATTAATAATAGTATCTAGCCCAAGCTAATCTAAAGCTTGACATTGCATATTCAAAGAAGAGGAATCATTTGCTCCCTATTCACAATCAGGGTCTACAAAATGAAGTGGACAAGGCACCTTATGAATTAATGCACATTGTAACGATTTATCATCCTCATCCTGCACATTAGTAGTATCACCCACAACCAATCCATGAATGTTAGTTTCAATATTAGAAACATTTCCTTCAACCATTATACTAGGAGCCACATAATCAACATCAACCAAAGGTCCATCCAATCCTTGAGTAACATTGTTTAAAACCTTCTCCATATGAAGATGAGGATGCAACTTAAAGAACTCATTAACCCCATGCCCACGCATTTTGCAATGTGATTAGAAAATGGGAAGGTTTTCAATTTCAACCTTTTGAAAATAACCATTAAATTCATAACCTATTCAAATCTCTTTCTGATGCTTTTTGGAAATATCAAACTCAATTCAAACACGAGCCATAGAAGGATAAGATATAGAGGCAGTAGTTTGGTCAGTTCGTAAAGGCTTACCAAAGATTGAAGCCAAACCAAATAAAATATGAGATTTGAAAAGTAAAGGCACAAATTTAGGAATGAGATCCACACAGGCACTATATGAGATTCCTCACGCACATAAAAATTTAGAGTCTATTTATATAATATTATTTGACTTTCTTGTATATAGTATGATCTCCTGGAGAAAATGCGATTGTAATCATGATGCAAATCCAGCAGACCAATATGAAATGAACTAGGAAGCTTAAGATTCACAAAAAAATTTTGAATCACATATAAGTTAGTTCTACAAAGAATGAGCTTGCCAACTAATATCTAAGCAAATGGCGCATCAAGCTATGACACCACCAAATCATCAAAAATTAGAGCAGGTCATCCCTTAAAGGAAGTGTGAAAAAAAAAGAAGCTTAGCAAAAGATGAAGAAAAACTCGCTAAAACATCCATGAAGGAGCGAGTTTAATAATCAGAGAATGAAGACAAGGCGGGGATAGATGATGTCAGGAACGTCATATCCCACAAGAAAAAAATCAAGATAAACTTTAAAACAAGCATAGCAATAATTGGAGTAGCCAACAAAGAAGAAAATGCAAGAAAAAAATCAAACCATGCACTGCAGGAGTGAAGAAAGGAATCAGACGAGTGGAAACCCTAATCACCTTAGAAATGGTCATAGTAGAGAGACGTTGTGATGATTTTAGATTAATATTAAGGGCTTAGAAGTTAGGATTTAGTGTTTAAGGTTTGGGATTTGAGTTGAGGGTTTAGGTTTTAGATTAATAGTTAGGGTTTAGGATTTTTTTTTTTTTAGGGATTAAGGTATAATGTTAAAGGTTTGAGTTTGGATTCAATGTCTAGGGTTTAGATTTAGGGTTTAAGGTTTAGGGTGTAGATTTAGGGTTTAGGGTTTCAGGTATAGGTTTAGCAATAGGCTTTAGGATTCAGGGTTTAGGGTTTATTATTTAGAGTTTCTATTTAGGATTTCGGGTTTAGGGTTTAAGGTTTATGATTTTAGTTGATGGTTTAGGTTTTTGGATTAATGTTTAGGGTTTATGGTGAAGGGTTTAAGGTTTATGGTTTAGGGTTTAGATTTTTTTTACGGAAAAACCCACGGAGGGGCCTACACATAAAATAAAGGAAATATATACATAGTCCTTAAAGGGTAATCAAGCTTACTATTGCTCATAAGAGCAATAAAAAGAAACAAAGAAAACCTTGGAGCTCGAGGTCTCTACTAAGAAAAACTAGAAATAAAACAAGTTAAAATATATGGCGCATAAGAATCAGCACTAAATAAAAGAGAAAGAACTAATCACCAGCATTCATCTCCAGCTTCCTATTCAAAATGGCATCATCATAAATAACAACACTAAGAAATATCTGCAAAATAGGTTGAAAGCCAAAAATAACCGGGACATAAGTTACCATAGATAATAAAAAGTTGGTAAAACAATAGCTATTCATAATATATATATAATTATGAAGGAATAATAAACAATAATAATAATAAAAAGGCTATAAAATAAATAACCAAAAAGGATAGTAACAACCCCATAATCTAACGTAGCAAAGACATAACAAACCCTAGTACAAGCCTAATACCTATTTTCCTCCATCTTTGTAAAGATATCCCTACCAACAAGGAACCAATACCGTCAACTATCTTGAGACCAATAATACCAGTAAATGTCCACCGCCACCAAGCATGAGAAAAAATAGGCATATAACCTAGCCAGATAATATAATTAAAAGAATAGTAAATGGAAAAAAAGGACCCCACTTGGTAGTTCTAGATCAAGGTCAAAACCCATAGAAAAATAATGGCACATAATATAATAAACCCAAGCAAAGCATAAATGGGAAGTACCACCAATACATCCACAAAGTAAACAAACCACAAAATACAATAGTTCGAACTATAATTCATCTTACCAGCACCCAACAACCAAAAAAGTATGGCCAAAGAAAAACCACCATTGGTTCCCCAAAATTGTCCAACCACATAATACAATTGGATAACCCACAAACAACATTACCAATATCCAGCAGCACAACCAAGATGAGCCATGGAAGATCCTCCATGCTTAACCTCCTATCCTTAAACAAAGCACCAAAATTATTAAGAAAAGGGTACATATTAAAGAACTATGGTGCTCAATGATACAAATAATGCAATGAGTCTCAAAAAAACCAAGAAATATAGCCCCAAAATTACCCACAAATGACGAACACTTGTAGACTAGGATGGCCAATAAGGAGAAAAAAAGAAAAAGAATAATGCCACCTTAATAGAAACAAAATAGCAAAAGGCATAATTAATCATATACTATAGACCACTCCCCTAATTGGCAAGCTAATTAGCACATGCATTACAATCCATATGAATAATAGAGTAATAATAGTTCATAAAGATTTGCAAATCCATAATATCCCTAACCAGATAAAATAGAGAAGAATTACACAAAACCTCCTTAAGAGAATTTAAAAATTGATTGCAATGCTTAGAATCAACTTCAATAAAAATGTTAGTAAGGTCAAAAGAAATACAAAGCCTTAAACCATAGAGTATAGCAACATTGACCCCTTTGTTAACCTAATTCTATAAAGGACCCGCAAAAGACATAATAAAACTACCATGATAGTCTTTGATAACCCCACTACAACTCAAAGAGGAACCAAGGATTGCACCATCCATATTCAACTGGGGATTGGATAAATAAGTAAGCCTAGGGCCTTTAGAAAGATTATCAACCTCCATCTTAATCTCTAAATCAGAAGCCTCAAAGTGATAGTTATTAAAATTCTTGACAGAGAGCAGCCACCCTGTCTTTCACATTTTAGATGATCCTTTGGAGGTTCATACTAACACCATTAAAAATAGAATTATTCCTTTCTAACCATAAATACTAAAAATGAGAGAAAGAATAACATTTTTGATTTGTCCGTTGGACTTGATGAAATAATAATTTAGCATAGCAAAAATATATAAATTAGTATTAATGAAATTAAAAAAAAATGTCTTCTAAATAAATCCAAGTTTCAACAGATAATGGACCCAAAATAAAAACATGATAACAACATTGGCATTTGGAAGGTAAAGTAAAATCTATTTTAATTAAGTTATCATCCGTAGGAATGAGCTTATGTATGAGTGTCGAAATATAAATAGCCACCGTGGAAGGAATACTTTTATATAAAAATAAATAGAAATTATTAGTAACCTTGTTCTTAGAACTAAAGACATGTCAAGCATCCTTAACCCTAAAAACACCATCTTTGGACAAGACACATAAAATTAGATCATCAAAATCAATATTCAAGGGGATGTTCTAAATTTGTTGAGTAATAAAATCAGGGATAACATCAGCAAGCTTTAGGGTTGGGGGTGGCAGTGCTTAATTGGGTGGCTATTTTCAGGGGGGTTGTGGGTTTTGATTTGGTTTGGTTATTTGGTGTGTGTTTTTGATGATTACTCTACTACTTCCTTTAATTTTTTATTTTATGGTTTGGTTTGGATTGGCTTACCTGGTGGTCTTTGGTTGCTTACGGTTCAGGCTTAGTGCTTTGATTAATTGGCCTTGCTGCCTTTGTGCCAAGCAGGGCCGGTGATGGACTAGTTTTGTTATCTCTTGGATTCCTGCTTGATGGGTTTTTATTTTACTATGGGTTGTGGCCATTTTTTGGGGATATTATTCTTATATTTGTAGGGCATTATTGTTGATTTAGATTAGCTATTTGGTGGGTATGTTATTGCTTGTTACTATATTACCTTCTTTATTGTTGTAATTTATTACCTGGGATGGCATTGGATTCCTGGTGGTCTTTGGTTGTTTATTTGTCTGGTTGGGTGCTATGATGACTGCTCTGGGATGTCAATCTGTAATTTTTTTCTGTTTCTTTGGTTTAACAATTTTATGGTTATTGATAGTGGTGGCTACCTTCTTACTATGGTCTTGGTAGAGTTGTATCGTGGGATTATTTTGGATCCTAATATGTTTTTTTCTTTATTATTATTATGCTTATGCGATAAATTGATTGGATTAACTTTAAACTACTTTTCGATTGTATTATTGTTATAATTTTTTTCTTATAAGCCTTTTTGTAAGATCTGTCCTATGCTGATAAGTGTAAGGTTGACTCTGAGGATGGTAGTTTGGAGCCTTTTGCTATCTTTTAGTCTGCTCCTTTTGGGGTGCTTTGCCCTGAGCACCTTTGAATGTACCGATGGTATTTTGTATTATGTTGTAGTGGGGAACTCGAGCTCTTAGGTTTTTCATTCTTTTTATTTTTGTAGCTCTTTTGAGCAGTTGAGGGCTTGAGGTCCCCATATGTACTATGTAACATTTCACTTTAATCAATGCATACGCCCCATTGTGGGTTTTCCTAAAGATAAAAATGCTATAAAATGCAAGCTTATCATAATCCCATCAATTATCAAAAAAGAAATAGTTCACCTTAACCGCCATAGAAGAAAAGGTGTTAGTTAGAGAGTTAATAGATTTGACCCTCAACCAACGTTCTTGTCAAAATAAAATTTTACCATGACCAAGCCCCCAAAAGATAATGGGCTTAACCACCCATTTAATTTTATATAATCTCTACCAAACTTTAGAATCACCATGGATAAAATATTAATTAGTTAGATGTTTACCCATGCAATACTTAGAGAACATGAAATTTTCCCCAAGGCTTACTTTACCACAAAAGTTATACCATAACTTAAAAGAAAAGGCATAAGCCAAATCATTCATACTCTTACACCCCAAGGCTCTTTCATCTAGGACATCAAAACACTTGTCCCAATAAGTCCAAAAAAATTTAGAGCTATTACTTACCCGTTTCAAGAAGAATTAATTAGAAAGCCTATCAATAATGTTGCAAACCTATTTAGTTGGAAAAGGAATTTGAAAGATATAGATTGGCAAAAAATACGGAACACTATGTATAAGTGTTAGTCTAGCCCCAAAACTACAAAAATTATAATACTAGGACAACAATTTGTTATGCGCCACAATAATTAAATCATAAAAAAGAAAGGACTTTTTTTACCTTAAAAAAGAGGTACTCAAAGGTATTTAATAGGCAAATGGCAATCCAAAAAATCGATAAAATTTTTAATAGCCATAGTACGATCATTAGGCGCTTTCTTAGATTGAATAAAGTATCACTTATGTTTGTTTAAAGCAAGACCACTAACCATTTTAAATTTATGAAAGAAGTACATAAGTTTATTAATCATATTAACAAAAGCATTTGTAGAAACAAAAAAATCATACATAAAACATAAATGAGAAATACAAAAATCACCCAAAGTTCAAAAATAGAGGCTAGGAGAATTTTCAAATTGGTTTGAAAGACCTCTAGATAAATAATCAATAGCAATAATAAAAAGGGTAGGAGATATTGGATCACCCTGTCTAAGACCATGAGAATATTTGAAGAAACCATAACTTTTATAACTAACGATGATAAAAAAATGAGAACCCTCATTGCAATTTTTATTAAGATTGATAAAATTATTGTCAGAACAAAATAACTGCATAATGTTATGAAGAAATTTCCAATCAATGTTATCATAAGCATTGGCAATATCAAGTTTTAAAATCCTATTACCACACCTCATCTTAACATCCAGATCTTGGCAAAATTCTTGGGCAAGATGAATATTATCAACAATACCCTACGCTTTAGCAAAAGGAGTGGTTGATTTGATAAGGTGAGATAATTTTAGGTAAGAGAAAAGTTTAATGACTCATAAGGATTTTAGAAAGAAATTTACTAAAAAAGGTACATGAGCTAATAGGTCTAAAATCATTCCAGTTACTAACTTAGTTTTTTTGAAAACAAGCACAACAAAAGTAGAAGTAAAAAACTTATGAATAACATTACCAGCAAAAAAATCATTAAAAATAGAAAAAGATCATTACTAATAATATGCCAGGCTTTTTAAAAGAATTTAGAGGTGAAGCCATCCGACCTTGCCACAAAATCACCATTCATACCATGAACAATCTCTTTAATTTCTTCTAAGGTAGGAAATTTAAAAAGAAAATCATTATCCTCTAGTGTAATTCCGTAAGGGGTAACACGAGGGATATTAATATTAGAAGGAATGAAAACTTTTTAAGATGGTTTTGAAAATGATGCACCATAAGATTAGGAATTTCCAAACTATCTTCAGTAATAGAGCCATCATCTAAATTAATTTTATTAATAGCATTCTTTGTAGGATTCCTCTTCACCAAAGTATGAAAATACTTAGTATTATTATCCCAGTCAATAAGATGTTTTGCAGCCACTTTTTTTTTTAAAAACATTTCCACCAGAGCTTATAATTCATAAAGATTATATTTAGCATCCCTTAGTAACTTGAAGTTCTCATTAGGAGTTAGTTGACATTAAGTCTCAATAGTGTTCATGTTCTTATTGACATTCAAGATATCTGAGAAAAGGTTTTTAAAAACATTATGATTTCACCAGTTTAAGACTTTCTTAAGCCATTTCATTTTAAACAAAAATCTTCTCATTCTAAAGAGAGAATTATCAGGATGTAAAGGGGAATGCAATTGTTTATGAACCAAATCCAAATAAGAATCATGAAGCAACCACATGTTTTGAAATCCAAATTAAGAAGGAGAGTTAATGTGCTTATTATTAATTGTAATAAGTAAAGGAGAGTGATCTGAAGGAGTCCTGCTAAGATGCTCACTATCAATAGAATTAAAAAAGTTAAGACAACAATCATTAAGCAACACCCAATCCAACCTTTGCCATAAATGACCACGGTTCCATGTGAATTTAATCCTAGAAAATCCAATATATAAAAAATTACAATCCATAATCATGCTATTAAAATCCTTTATAGAATGATAGATAGGAGAAAAGCCCCCTATATGTTTAGAAGGATAAAAGATATTATTAAATTCTCCACCAACAAAATAAGGCCCATTACAATTACTACGAATGTGGATAACTTGCTCCCATAACACTTTCCTAGTGTAACGAGAAGAAGCAGCATAAATAAAAGAAGCATAGCAATGTAAATTTAAAACCTCAATATTACAGTACAAAACATAAGTGAGATCTTCAATAACATCAATATGCACTGGATTCGTCCAAAGCACCCAAATCGTATTAGCAACATTTGAAAAAACATATTTAAAACCTAAATATCTAGTAGTGCAATTTAATTTAGAAAAGGAAATAAAAGGTTCTAATAAAACAAGAATAGAAATATTATAAATGAGACATAAATTCATAACACGTAACTTAGATGAGGGAAACTCGATGCCCCTAACATTCCAAAAAATAGAGTTAAACATAAAAAACTGAATGTTAATGACTAATATGTGATTGGGTGGTTCTACGAGTTTGAAGAATGATATTCCTCTTCTTCCACCCTCTCCTACTCTCAAACTTGTTATAATTAGTATCATTATCATCTTTGGTAAAACATTTAGCCATGATATCCATTTCCTTAGAATCAATAAAGGCATCACTGTGATATTGATTGGTTAATGGAAACTTACTATCATTTATTATATCTGCATACCTCTCACCCTGAGGTAGATCACCCTCCTTGAAGATAACAACCTCTTCCTCATAAATTATATTACTCACTTAATTTCCATCATTAGGCTCTAACAAACTACTATGGACTTCCACTTGATCATTCACAATAATATGAGAGAATATCTCATTAGCACAACTAACATCTAATCGCACCACCTCCATATCTGGCAAGTTTTTGTTAATAGCACTTGGAGTAGTAGAAGAAGAAGGAACATTATTTAGGTTAGTAGTGATAGCCAATTTTAATTCATCCATGTTTTGAGATCCAAAAGATAAACAAGAGTAAGGGTTGAGATTATCTTTCTGGCTGATAAGTGGATTAACACCATTAATGGAAAGCAGTTCATTATGAAGTATAGTAGGTTGTGAAGCCTTTACAATAATATGCTAAACTTTATGAACATTTCCCTCAGTCTCATCATGAATCAACATGATAATATCATGATCAATCAAAGGAATATCCTTTCCCATGGATTGTTTGAAGAAATCATTCTCCCTCAAAAGTTGAGTATGAATCCTTTAACACTCATTCAAACAGTGACCATGTATCTTATAGTGAGAGCAAAAAATGGGTAAAATTTTAAATTCAACTCTTTGAAAAAAGCCATGCAATTCATATCCAATCTAAATCTTATTAGGATGCCTTTTAGAAATATCCAACTTAACTAAAACTTGAGCCATAGATGGATAAGATACATATGTCATAGCATGATCTGTCTGTATGGGTCTACTGAGAATTGAAGCTAAGCCAAATAAAATTTACAAGTTAAAAAAATAAAGTTTTAGATTGGGGAAAGAGATCCACATAGGGGAAATAGGATAATCCATCCATACATAAAATCTGGTGTCCATTTCAGTAATCTCATCTTACAAGCTTAAATATTTTAAGATCTCCTTTAAAAAATACTACTATAGTTAAAATCATTGGACAACTGAATCAAAACATATCTAAGATCAATAATCAAATATGAAAATACCCCAAAAGTTTCAAGTTAACAAAGAACTTATGAATAACATCCAGATTCTGATGCCTTAGAGGAAATTTCTCAGCTAAAGTTAGAGCAAAAGGATACGCTAGTTGCAACACCGCAGAATCATCAAACATCAATGTCAAATAACTTTTAAAAGAGTCTAACACAAATTGTTGCTTAAAACTAGAAGAGGAAGAGCCAGCCAAAACAACCTTTAAGGATTGTGACTTATTAGAAAGAAATGCAGCATTCATTGGGATAGATGATGATGGACTCATCATCTCCCGAACCAACAAACCTAAAAAATAAGAATAAAATAAAATTCACAACCAGTAGAAAAAGTAATTGAAGAATAGAAAAAGGTAAAAAAATTAAAATAAGCCACCCTAGGTATGCCGAGAGAGATGCTTGAACAGAAGAACCCTAGATCTCCACAAAATCGCCTGAGAGAACGAGAGCGCAACTGTTGATCTTCTAATCTGTAGAGTTTATGTTCTTTTTAGGGTTTAGATTTTAGAGTTTAGAGATTTGGGTTTATGGTTTCGGCCTAGGGTTAGGGTTTAGGTTTTAAGGTTTAGGATTTAATGTTTAGGGTGTAGTGTATATGTTTAGGGTTTAGGGCTTAGGGTTTAGGGAATAATATTTAGGGATTAGGGTTTTGAGTTTAGGTTTAGTGTTAGGATTTAGGGTTTTAGGTTTATGATTTAGGGTTTTTAGGTTAGGGTTTATGTTTAAGGTTTATGGTTTTGGGTTTAGGAGGCTTTTTATATTGTTAGAGACATTAAACATTAGATGGTTTTTATTCATTTTTTTTGTTTGTCATGTGCTTAAGGAAGGAAATGCTTGTGCAACTTGGTTGGCTAATTTTTGGTCTAGGATTAATTGTTTAATGGATTTGTGGAAATTAATGTTCCCACTCCTTTAAAAGGCTTATTGAGATTATACAAAATTTGCTTACCCTATGTTACTAATTAAGTTCCCCCCATTTGTGTTTTCTATTTTGAGTTTTTTCCCTTCTCTTTTTTTGGTGTTTGGTTTGCTCAATTTTGTGCTTATTTAGAGGTTATTCTTGTGGTCCTTTTTTACAAGTTCTCTATCCCTGCTCTTTATGTTTGAGAGTGCTTTTTATGTGGCCATGTTGGATGTTTTAGGCTGAGCAATGATTGTAACCCCTTATTGAAGTATAACTTTTTTGTTACTCTCCTTCCTCAGAATCTGGTTGTGATAGATTCTAATAGTTATGGGGCCTTTGGGATGTTGGTTTTCTAGATGATGTTGTTATTTAGCCATTTCATTGGTGGGGTTTTACTGGGGTATTCTAGTTATGGGGCTTTAGGGTTGTTATTTTTTTGAATGAGGTTGTTCTTTCATTTTGGTTTGGATGCTGGCTGGTCTTTTTATTATTTCTAGTTTTCCCATCAAGGTCTATTGTGCTGGATTGCCTCTTTTGGTAGAGTTATTTATTTTGTTGGTTTGGTGTTAGAGTTATTTTTTGAGTGATTGTTGGCAAAGTGTGGTTTGGCTCTATCAGGTGTTTTAATGGGAGGTGTTGCTGACTGGGGCTCTTTGGTGGGATGAAGCTGCATAAGGTTTTTCTTTGTGATAATGGTATTAATGACTATAGCCTGTACTCTATTTGCCCGACCCCATCATTCCTGAGCTGCTTCTCCTCTGGCTTGTGGATTGCTATTTGGATCTCCACCACCTTTTTTACTTATCTGCTAGGTTTTTGGCTTTATTTTGCCACTACTGGTTGGCTCAGGATTTGCCATTTCCCGGATAGTGTCTTTTGGGACGTTTCTATTATGATGGGTTATTCTATTTCATTTTGTGGTGGCATTTTACATTTCTGTTGGGTGTATTTTCGTAAGGCCCGTACTTATTCTGGGAGGACTTTAGTGGTTTCTATTTATTGGAAGTTGTTTGGCTATTATATGATACACTGGTGGTTCTCTTACCTTCTTTTTGGCTTTTTGGTTTTTTTTATATATTTTTTGCTTTGGTTTCTCTCTTGCAGGATCTTCTTTTCTGCATGTCTACGCTCTTTTATTTTTTTTGGACAGAATGCTCATGCTGATCATCTTTATCTGCTGGTCTCCTTTTTTTGAGTGCTCTTTCTTGTGAACCATAGAATGCTCTTAGTTCTTTTTTGTATTTTTTAGTAGTTGGGATATTGACCTCATGTTTTTTTTTTTACCTTTTTTTGTAGCTCTTTGGAGAAGTAGAGAGCTCGAGTTCCCTTTAAGGACCTTATAATTTTACTTTTAATCAACGTGTAGGCACCTCTATGGGTTTCCCCTTAAAAGAAAAGGTTTTTGGTTTAGGATTTAGGATTTAAGGTATATATTTTAGGGTTTAGGGTTTAAGTTTTATGATTTTATTTAAGGGTTAATGGTTTTAGATTAATATTTAGGGTTTAGGGTTTAGTTTTTGTGCTTAGATTTTAGGTATAGGGTATAGGGTTTAGGTTTATGGCTTAGGGTTTAGGTTTTATGGCTTAGGGTTTAGGTTCTAGGGTTTATGGTTTAGGTTGTAGGATAGGGTTTAGGGTTAGGGGATTATTTTTTTGGTTTTAGGTTTAAGGTTAGGGTTTATGGTTTAGGGTATAGGGTTTTAAGTTTAAAATTTTGGGTTGATGGTTAATGTTAAGGGTTTAGAGTTTAGGGCTAAGGGTTTAGAGTTTAGGTTTAAGGTTAGGGTTTAGGTTTAGGTTTTAGGGTTTATAGTTTATGTTTAGGGTTTAGGGTTTCGGATTTAAGATTTAGGATTTTTGTTGATGGTTTAGGGTTTTAGATAAACGTTTAGTGTTTAGTATTTTTTTTTTTTTGGATTAAGGTTTAAGGATAAAGGTTATGGTTATGGTTTAATATTTAGGGTTTAGGTTTAAGGTTAAGGGATTAGGGTTTAATGTTTATTTTTATTGTTTATTATTTAAGGTTTAGTGTGTAGATGTAGGGTTTAGGGTTTAGGGTTTAGCTTTTGGGTTTTCAGTTTTGATTTAGAATTACGGTTTAGGGTTTATATTTTATGATTTATATTATGTTTTTAGGGTTTTAAGTTTAAGGTTTAGGAGTTTGTATGAAGGTTTAGGGTTTAAGATTAATGTTTAAGGTTTAGGGTAAAGGGTTTAGGGTTTAGGGTTTATATTTAGGGTTTAGGGTTTCAGGTTTAGGATTTAAGGTTCAAGATTTTTGTTGAGCATTTAGGGTTTTGGATTAATGTTTATGGTTTAAAGTTTAAGGATAAAGGTTTAGGGTGTAGGGTTTATGTATTTTGGTTTACAGTTTAGGGTTTATTATGTAAGGTTTAGGTTTAGGGTTGGGATTTAAGGGTTAGAGTTTAGTTGATTTGGTTTAAGCTTTATGATTAGGGTTTAGGGCTTTAGGTTTATGGTTTAGGTTTATTATTATGAATTAGGGTTTTAGGTTTAGGGTTTAGGGTTTACATTTATGGTTTAGGGTTTAGGATTTAAGGTTCATGATTTTAGTTGTGTGTTTAGGCTCTTGGATTAATATTTAGGTTTTAGGATTTTGGTTTAAGGTTTAAAGTTTAAGGATAAAGGTTAGGGTTAAGATTTATAATTTAAGGTTTAGGTTTAGGTTTTATGGTTTATGTGTAGGGTTTAGGGTTTAGGGTTTATGGTATAGATTTAGGGTTTAGAATTCAAGGTTTAAAAGTACTTGATGCGCTAAGAGGGAGGGGGGGGGGGGGGGGGGGGCGGTTAATTGGATATTTAAAAACTTTTTAATGAAAAAAAATATTTTTATAACTTGATGCTAAAGATAATTAAATTCACAATAAAAAGTTAAATTAATAATTTCATCCACACAGTTAATCACAACGAAAATAAATGTGAAATTAATGTGTAGAAATAATAAAGAAAAAAACACACCAGATTTAAATTGGTTCAATCAACCTTGACCTATGTCCAATCCCTGGAGGCACCCTCCGAGTATTACACTAAACCTTTAGTGATTCTCCTTTTGCCTCCTCAGCTAGGCTGAGAAGCCCATACTAAATCACTTCCACCTTCCCTGTGCGACGGAGGTTCCTATTCTTTTAACATCAAAGAGATCATCTTCTTCCAAAAACTTACATCAAGATGAATCTGTAATATGATGGTACTAAGTTGCAAGCTTTCCATAACAACTGTGTCAAATCCCCTCCACAACCCTTAAAAAACCCTACAAGGATCTTCTCCCTTTCTAACTCCTCCCATTCCTCTCTGCCTTTCCTCACTCCCTTTCAAATTCTCTATTCAAGTTTTCTTTAGAAGAACCAAGACACAATGCATGCCAAAGACTCTTACAATGTCTTTGGAGAAAGTTTAAATAGAGGGATCCAAAAAACCCTTAAAAATTAATTTATGCAACAAAGATTGTATAGTATGATCTCAAGATCGTATAGAAGGATGTGCAGAATTTGATCTATTAGTACTTACGATCACCAATAATACTACACAAAATGTTCAATTGGCCTATTTGTATTGTACGATCACTAGTACGAAAAGTTCATTTTGCCTATTAGTGTTGTGTTATTATCAGTATGAATGGCCAATGATATAGTATGGTTAGTTCAACCAAAATGTAGTTCATGCATGATGAATCATGGACAACCAAAATCATCTCTTTTGATCTTACATTATGATCCAGTTTGTACAGTATGATCATAATATCAAAATTAAGCATATTTAATTGACTAATGACAAGTTTAAATTAGTCAAAGTTTTAAATATATTACAATATGGTTATGTTCATATAGTATGTTTAGAAGAACATTTCAAATTCAAAATTTTTCCTAATTTAATAGACTGCTGGCAAGCTTTCTGATTATAACAGATCATCCAGTATAATGTGATGCTCTTAGTGTATGATTAGTTATATTTCAAAAATATTTTTCCTAGAAAAAAAATATTTGAATTAATTTCTATAACACCAAATCGTACAATACGATCCATATCATATATTATGATGAAAAGAAAAATTAAATTAAATAAAATTATTTTTGCTCCACTTATGTGTATGTGCACGATCACCAAGCTAACATACAACATTACTTGACTTGACTCAAGAAATTTAAAAAATAAATAAACTAATTATAAACTCATTTAATATAACTTATTCTACTAAATCTTGAGCCCTGAATCTTCAAAGAATGGTGCTTGGTGTACATGACATACTAGACTTTTTTTTTTTTTTTGAAAACTGCTGAAATTGCATTGAAATGGAACAAAACAAACTAATTACAAAGGCTAGAATGATAAAACTCCTCCTTGATTAACTCAAGCAAAGAAGAAGGAATGCTACAATCCCTATTAAAATAAAACTACTATCTAGTGCCAAAGTTGCACAAAAATCAGCCACTCAGTTACAATCCCTATTAACATTATGAAAAACAACTTTATTAAAATCCTTAAGGAAGAGAAGCTCCTTAATTGGCCAATTCTCCATTTTCTACTCCACCTTCTTCAAAGAATTCTGAATGTGTGTAATCACATTGATGTTATTACTTTCAATTATAATACCTTTGCTTTCCAACATCCAATTTTGGATGAATTCTCTTATTGTAAAAATATCTTCTAGCTCAACTTGAGCAATATCCCAATGTAAAGTACTCTTACCAAAAGAAAAATGAAGTCTACCTCTACAATCTCTGAAGATCCCACCAATGCCGGCCCGATAAGAAGGAAGCTAAGAAGCATCCACATTAATCTTGATCCAATCTAGCGATGGAGGGTGCCAAGTTGTAGTAGACTCCCAAAGGAGATTAGCACCCCAGCTATTTAGATATATATTAGATTTAAAAGTGGAGAGAGAGATGACATTTCCCACCACCAAGCTACTAGACATAGCAACTCTACCATGCTTCACCATGTTATGATTTTTCCATGACAAAAAAATAACTGTGCAGTAAAGTCTCACCATATTCTTATTCTTGGCCGAACTTCTCCTCTTCTCCTCTAAGCATTCATCCAGAGAATGAAACTTAGGAATATCAAATCCCCATCCTTGAATAGCAGCAATAACCTCATTAAGGTATTTCCAATGAACCACAATATGTTCATAATTCTCCACCTCCTGACACCCACTAGCACAAGAGTCATCAATAGCAATTCTCCTATACTTGAGGAAATGATTGGTAGGAATAGCAAATTTACTTAATCGCCGCCAAAACAATTCCACCTTGTTATTGAGCTTAATGTATTTTAACCAAAAACAAAAATCTCCATCATCATTCATATCTTTGTCTTTAAGCACAAAATCATATGCCAAGGCTGATAAGGATTTACCCGATAGCTTGCTGATAGTTTCCAGACTATCTTTCTTCACCACTGAATCAATTTTAACTTGCCTAATAAGCAACATCAAATCTTCAAGAAAGAACATCTTAAGTTCCAACTCATCCCAATTACCTTCCACAGTGATAATCTGCAGCACTATCATATCTTCTAAGGATATACAATGCAGAAAAGTCTGTCATGCAATTAAACTTTTGTCTAACAGCCAAGTGTCACCAAGAACATGAATTCGCTCACCACTTCCCACCTTCCATCTCACAATATTCTTAAGTTTCCCCCAACCATCTTTAAGTATTTGCAAAGAACTGTATGCATTTAGTTTACAAATTTCATCCAGTACCACATCACCATACATGGCTATAACAGTTCGGTGTAGAAGAGTTTTTGGGTTCTGAATACAGTTCCAAGCCAATCTAGCCTGCAGAGTACCGATTCTGATAGCTAAGGATTGCATCCCCAATCCATCTTCCCATCCGATTTGTTCCAAATAAAATTTTTGCACATCTATTCCATCTCATATAAAATTTTCTTAGGCACAATCGAATGAGTGAGTAAAAATTTTGGCATAGAAAGTAAAGAAGTCTTCAACAAAGTAATTCTACCACCCAAAGATAAAGCCTTCTTACCCCACATATTTAGCCTATCCATAACTTGACTCAAGAAATTATGAAAATCTACTACCTTTAATCTCCTAAGAGATATCTTGATACCCAAGTACTTCCATTCCTTCATAACCTTGAACACAAGTATTTCAGCCACCTTCCTTTTATGATGTCTTCTAACTACTTTTCCAAATAGAATTTGGGACTTATTGATGATCACTTTCTGCCCCGTCCATCTACAAAACTCTTTAATTATTTTCTTCATTAATCTGGCTGAAGAACATAAAGCTTTTGCAAACAAAATCACATCATCTGCATACATGAGGTGTGACACCTTAGGACCTCTTGTAGAATTCTTGATACCCAGATCTTTCCCCCTCTGCTCAATACAATTTGACAACAATTGCGAACACATTATTAACAAATATGGGGAGTGTGGACATCCCTACCGAAAACCACTACAAGCATTGATCCAATTCAGCATCTTCCCATTTAAGATAATAGAGAACCTCACATTCACCACGTATTCCATGAGAAATCCAGAGAAAATTGAAGGGAAACCAAACCAATTAAGAACATGAAGTATGGTTGGCCATCCAATGCTATCATAAGCCTGTTCCATGTCAAGCTACACCGCCATAAACCCTTTTTTATTCTTAGAAGTTTTAAAGTTGTTAAAGATCTCATGGGCTAGAATACAATGCTCAGACATAGATCTACCTGGAATGAAAGCCATCTGCTTTTCAGAAATCATCTTAGGCATAAGCTTCTTCAGCCTATTTACTAACGTGGTGGCAACAATCTATAAGTAGTTTGACACAAGCTGATGAGCCGAAAATTAGATGGTACATTTGGATTCTTCACTTTGGGTATAAGAACAATAAAGGTATCCTTCCACTCATTGTGCATGCTACCAGTAGTAAAAATTTTACTGATAGCCTTCCATGTAATGTCTCCAACTAGCTTCCAATAGCATTTAAAAAAAAAAAAAAGGTAATTCCATCCACCCGAGGTGATTTGTTATTACCTTGCTGAAAAATAGCTTCCTTGCATTCTTCCGAAAGAAATTCTACATCCAAGAATTTCAAGTCCAGTGAGCTCAATCTCTATTCTGCAGCAATCCTTAGCAAACCCTTCAGCTGGCATTCACGACTCCTCCATTTCTTCTCAGAAAATTGAATAAAAACCAGCTCAACCAGATTCTCATCATCCACCATTTGGTTAGTTTCATCTTTAATTTGTCTAATTAAGTTTGCATTTCTCCTAGTCGATGCAATGTTATGAAAAAAATTTGAATTTGTGTCCCCCTCCTCTTGCCATCTAGCTTTAGCCCTTTGATTCTACCATGTAGACAATCTTCTAAGAGTAACATTGAGCTCATGAACTTTACTCCTAAACAAGACCAAATCTTCAAAAGTAAAATTATCCACCGAAGCCTCTTTGATCTGCAACTCCAGAATTTCTCGCTTCAATTCTTCTTTCAAATTACATAAATCCTTACACTTATTTTTGCTCCAAAAGACTAGAGCAAGCAGCGTCCTTCTAAGCTTTCTTTTAAGGACCTCCACTTCATCCCAGAAATCCTTGCTTCTCCATGTATTGTAAACAATGTTCCAAGCCACTGGGTATGACCTTCAAGTATTTCAAATCGAATGAACCTTGTTTTGTTGAGATGTCCAATTTCCAACTTGAAAGTAATTGGACAATGATCCGACGCCACCCGAGCAAGATGCCGCATCTTTCCAGAAGGAACCAACTGTAGAGATGCAGAATTTATCAAGCACCTATCCAGTCTTTCCCAAATCCTTGAAGCTCCCTCCTTCTTGTTTCACCAAGTAAAATTTGGTCCAACAAAACCTACATCATGTAAATCAGAGTTAGTCAATAAACCCCTCATCTCCCTGGATCCTCTGGATAAGAGGAACCTCTTTCCACCCTTCTTCTCATCCCTACTCAAGATGAAATTAAAATCTCCTCCAACCAAAGATGGACCATTCCCAGCCAAGGAGTTTTCTAACAGCCTCCAAAGGCTCCTTCTTTCAACATAACAATTACTACGATAAACAATTGCCACTTTCCAAACACCATAAGAAGGAGTGGTGAGAACACCAATAACCACTTAAGAAGAGCTCTCCTCATCCACAAAAGAAGCTACATTTCTATCCCATAAAACAAGAATACCCCGAGAATTCCCAACAACAGGGAAATGGAAGAAATCCCAGCTACCTCCCATCAGGCTGTCCACATCCCTTCTATCAACATTATTAAGTTTAGTCTCCACAATCCTAATTTAAAAAACATCATAATCCCTCACAATTTCCTTCAAATATAGAGAGACTTCACTTTTATTGGCTCCCCTACAGTTCCAGAAAATAATAGAAGACATTACATCAATTGATGGGAAAAGTCCCCACCTTTTAAACAGCCTTTTCCATCTCTTCTCTACTTCCTATGCTCTGGTTCAAGAGGTCCCAGTGTCTTAACCTCTTTGGCCAACTTGAACTTGACCACATTACTACTAACAGCACCAGCAGTCTTCACACCGTTCACGACTACATCAGCCTCCTTCATTACCTCCGAAGTCTCTTCTACAGCTAAGCTTGCCTGAGACTGCTCCACTGTAATATGATTAACCATTTCACCTTCTTCAATATCTTCTACAAATGCTTCAAACTTATTCTTAACTTCAACATTTAATCCCAATTCCACATTATCCTTCATCAAATTAATATACCTGCCACTATCTAAGTCCAATTGCTCGTTCTGTTCCATATCTGTATTCACCTTCTTCACAACTTTCAGCTCTATGCTCTGTCCATCTTGATTTGTCATTTTCAAAATTCTTCCAGTTCTTCCACCCTTAGTAGTTCTTATATTAATACCTCTCCTGTTCCTGAATTGGACCTACATCCAAGGACCAAACTCAACCCCGTGGGCTTCACCTTTAGCAAGGACTGTTTCAGCATTAGCTGTAACTTGATTAACTCTAGTCTTCTCATCAAAAATCGGCCTCACAACCGCCGGATAGACCTTTTTATCGTGACCAACCTTGCCATATTGATAGCAAAATAATTCTAATTTTTCATACTCGACTTTTTCAAAAAAAAAAAAATCATGCTATACCATCAATCCAAACACCATTTGGTAGGCTATTCTCCAAGTTTATTCTAACGCACACCCGAGCGAATTCACATTTCCCCCATTTAAATTAAATTCCATCCACATAAATTGGAACACCAATTCTCATTGCAATTCTAGCAATGTTCTCTTCATCCCAACAATAAAGAGGTAAACATGGAAAACATACCCAAACTGGAGTAGTCATTCCTTTAAATGAATTGGAATTGAACAACGGCGACCACTTGTCCATACCCATAATGTATCCTCCCACATACCACGGACCACCATTCAACACTTCATCCATTGCATCCCCGTTCTTGAATGAATACAGGATCCAATTCATACCAAGTGATGTCATATGAAAACTCCCAAATATATTCCACTGCCTTCTTAGTTCAATGCTGCACATAGGAAATGAAATTTTATCTCCTAAAACCTTTATAACCAGAGAGTGTTTTAACACTTGAGAATTCAACGCTTCCTTGTCAGCATTTAGTTTGATAGCAATACCATCCTTCGACATCTTAGCAAGATCCCTGTTAAAATAGATCTTGATATGTTGGGGTTTCTTCCAAGCTCCATTGAGTTCATTATTCAATTCATTTCAACTTGCAATTCCATCCTCGTTCCTGCCCTGATTACCCTCTGTCACTGAATTCTCCTCCAGAGCATTGCCAAGGAATTTCCATTGATTCTCCACATCATCTATCTCCGAAACTAAGTTACGGCCAATAAGATCCTCATTGCTTTTAATGAATTTATTAACCTTCAAAATCAAACCCGTAGAAGAAGAAACATCAATGTTCTGATTTCCATCAAACCATCGATCCATTGCAAGGTCACTATCACCTTCCAAGCCTCGTTCCATCACTATCTTCTTGCCCTTACCATCCACGACCACTTCTTGGCTTGCTGGAGATCGAGCAACCTCCCTGATTATAAAATTATTACCACTTCTACCACCCAGTCGATCTGTTCCAGAAGAGCGAGCCTCCATTTGACGAGCAACATCGAAAGAATGATCGATCATCGTCTGTCCAACGAATAGAGACAATGAAATTAAACAACCACCGGCCGACGGTCGGCCACCGCCGAAACCACCGCCCACCAAAAAATGGGTTTCTTGCACTTTCTTTCTCTAGAAAATCTGGGAGCTTCTCTATCTCTATAATTCTATTTGGAGTTCATTCGAGGGGTCCCCATGGCATACTAGTCAACACACACAAAAATATGCACTACAAATACTAGGAGAAATTAAAAAGGTAATCAATATTATTTGTTATCATCAAAATCATAAACATCAAAGCCCGAGTTTCAATAATCCCTCCCTTTTTAATGATGACAAATAATATTAGTTGAATTTGCAAACAAAAAATATTTTCTACTAAACTCCCCCACATCAAAAGAATTACAATAAAAAATAAAGAAAACCATTTTTTTAAAAAACTTAAAATTTTCAAGCTAAATAACTGAAAACTATAACAAAATAAAACATAAATATAACAAACCACAATACATTCTCTCCCTTTGACGTTATAAAAAAAAAGAGATAAAATAACACCTAAATTTAAAATAGATGTATAAGAAAATAAAAACATAATAAAGAAACAAAAACATGAAATTATACTTAAAATATAATTCAAGCATTTAGCATAAGTAGAGTACTAATTTATTCTTTTCTACTCCATTTAGTAAATAGAATATTCATTTTGACTCCATCTATAATATATGACGCTATATAATGGCTAGACTTAATCATATGCCACATTTGATAATCAATTGATTAGAAAAAAGTAGATATGCAAATTTTCCAAAAAATAAAGGAAATATTTTCATATAAACGTGGTCGCATGATTGAATAGCCTTTTGCAATATTACAATTTCAAATGTTGTGCATTTATCTTTTTTTCAAGAGTTTTCTAAAACTTAGTTTTTCAATCTGCTCTGATACCACTTGAAAGTACTTAATGGTCCAAGAGGGGGGTAAATTAGATAATTTAAAACATCTTTAATGAAAAGAAAAATCATTATATAAGTTGATGAGGAAGTGAATTACATTCACATTAAAAATGATACTAATATGGAAGATTTCCATAGAAACCATGTGAAATACACTCCACACTCCAATCAAAATGCCTCCAAGAATATTCTCCCTCTCATACTAAACCCTTTCCTTTCTCCCTTTCAAGTTATCTCTAGATGAATGAAGACACAATGTATTACAATGACTCTTACAAAGTCTTTAAAGAAAGCTTAAATAGGGGGCTTCAAAAAACCATAAAAAATCATTCCATATGATAAAGATCATACAATACTATCTCAGACTAATCTAATATGATGTGTAGAATTTAACCTATTATTATTATATGATCACTAGTTAGTACTATACAAACATTTAAATTACCTATTCATATTGTACGATCATCAGTACGAATAGTTTATTTGTCATGTTAGTGTTGTACGATCATTAGTACGAATGACCAATCATATAGTATAATTAGTTCAATCAAAATGCAGTTCGTCCAAGACAAATCATTGTTTGACCAAAATTGTATTTGTTAATTGTACGCTATAATCAAGTTCGTATAGTATTATCAGAATATCAAAATTAGGTAGATTTAATTGATTAATCATAGTAGAGGCGTGAGAGGAGGAGAGAGAAGCTCCAAAAATTGAGGAAGGAATTAGAAGAAGCTTTTGGCTGCAAACGGTGAAAATGGATGATGGTGGTCAGTCTTCCTTGGATGACCGGATCACCAAATCCCTTAGTTATACTACGCATCCAACTATGTTGGATACAAAAGGTAGTTTTTCATTTAATCGCAGCTTTTCTAGTTTTTTTAACTCTCCTCTAGTGATTAGAGGGGGAGGTTTGTTTTCTAAGAAAAAATCTTTGCCGGAGAATGGTAAAGGAAAAGAAGTAATGGATGCTTTGAAAAGTAAGTCTATTTCTCCTTTGCCGAGATTGATCCCTAGAGCAAATGATTTGGAGGCTTCCTCTTCAGGTTGCATTGATAACAATTTGGGTAATTCTAATGTGTGGATTAGAAAACAACATATTAAAATTAATTTGAATGAAATTCATGATGGAAGAAAAGTGGCCAATGTGGTAAAACATGACTTGGAAAATGAAAAGGCCAATGTTCATGTTTTAAGAAATTCGTTGGTGGTGAAGATTCTTTGCAAAAACTTGCCCTTCTCAAGTTGTGAATATGAATTAAGAGGCAATGGGGTAAATTTGGAAGTTTCCATATAACCTCACTTGGATTAGATTGGTTTCTGTGCTCTTTTCAGTCACCGGAAGCAATGGAAGATGTTCTTAATTGTGGTCCTTGGTATGTGGGTGGATTTGTCATTGGACTAGATAAATGGTCTCACCATTTTTCTCCTTATTCTTGGATGGGATTTCTTCTCTAGTATGGGTTCGTCTTCCTCACTTGCCATTACATTGCTGGGATGAAACCAATATTACGAGAATTATTTCAATTATCGGGACTCCTTTATTTTTGGATGGCAACATGTTTAGATGGGGGAGAAGGGAATTCGCTAGAGCCTGCATTCGGGTAAAATTGAACTCAAAACTCCCTAGTGGAACATGGGTTGAAGGTATACATGGCAGATTTTTTCAAAAATTTGAATTTGAAAATTTATCTTCTATTTGTTTCGAATGTGGAAGAATTGGACATATAGATGTGGTATGTCCAAATGGTTTTCAAAATCTGCATTTGATTGATAAGGGGGTTCCCAAAGATCCATTACTAGTTGAAGAAAGTTCATTCGGACCTTGAATGCACGTGAAATTCAAATCTAAAAAGGGCATAAAAGTGTTAGGAGGAATTCTTCTAATAAGCATGTTGAAGAATCTCATCTAGTTCGCCGGATAATCTCTAGTGGCTCAATTTCTGATCGTCTTCCGATGAAGACAACTCAGAATTCAATTACAAACAATGCTGAAATTAAGGTAGGAGAGGAATTTTCTGTTAGCTTTAATTCAACTTTGGTTGTTGAGCCGGTTGTAGCTCATAATCCAAATTTTGAGTAAAATCAATCTGGAGCGTTGATAGGTGAAAGTAGAAATGATATTACTGAAGTTGATTTGGTCGTTCCAAAGGATAATGCATATTCTTCCGTGGATCAGCAAAAAAATGCTGATATTTCAGGAATTCAAAATTCAAATTTTGTATTCCCACATATCATAGAAATAGATAAGGAAGCTGTTGAATTTGATTTTAACTTGGTTTCGACTGTTCAAGTTATTAAGGAGCTGAGCCGGTTTTTTCAACAACAAATCCAGCTAGGCATTTTGAGAAGGATGACATACTTGAAGGAAGAAATGAGATTGCTGATATTTCAGAAGTTCAACCAAAGATCTAGGACCGGTGAAAAAAGGATCTTCTTTAGAACTTGGTTCTTTTGGTTCTAAACACAAGCTATTAAAAGAATTACAAGATCTAGGACCGGTGAAGGATCAAACTAGGTGGAGGATTACTAATCTTAGAATGAAGAATGATTTGAGAAGTTCTTCCTAAATATCTAAGTAATATGATACCCGAAATTCTCATTGCAAACAGCAAAGTCGGAAGATACATAAAGTTGGAAATTCCGATCAATGAGTTTTCCAAAATTCTTGCTTGGTACTGCATCATTGGAAATTGGAAAAGACATCAAAAATACCTATTATTTTTATCCTTAGGTGTTTTGAGATTGTCACATTTTTTTGTAATTTTCTTTTGATTATCTTTTGTAGCTTCCTTTTTCTTTTGGCTTTTTTGTTTTTTAAACTTATTATAATTGCTTATGGGATCGTTACTAGATCCTATTCTTTAATCAGATGGGACCTCTAGGATTCTAACCAACCCTTGGGTTGTTTCAAACTTTGGTATCCCCTGCATCTCAATGGTTTTAAAATAGGAAACAGTGGATTTCATTTCAAAAATAATAGGTTTAATGTTAACAAATTTGCCTTCAATAAGGATCCTTTTTCTTTTTGATCAAGCATCTTTTAATTTTTACTTCCTAGTTTGTATTTGGTTGTTATTTCTTTTATTTTAATGCAACTTTTGCATTTTCTGAAAAAACAAAAAAATGAATCAAAGGATTAAATTAGGTAAAGTTTTAAACATAGTATAATATGATCATGTTCGTATAGTATGATTTGAACAAACTTTCAAGTTAAAATTTGCCTAATTTATTGAATGGTGAGTTTTCTAATTATAATAGATCTTCCAATACCATGTGGCCTTATATTATATGATTAGTTTTATTTCAAATATATTTTTCTCAAAAAAAAAAAATTTTGTTACTTTTTGTAACACCTCATCATATAGTATGATCCATATCATACAGTATAATGTATAGAAAAATTAAAATATATAAAATTATTTTTGCTCCCATTTGTGTGTGTGCATGATCACCAAGCTAAGATGCATCATTATAAGACTTGACTCAAGAAATTAGAAAAAATAAAAAATTGAAAATTATAGACTCATTTAATAAAACTTACTCTACCCAATCTTGAGCCCGGAATCTTCAATGAACGATGCATGGTGTACCAAAAATTTTTGTCAACACATAAAAAAATTTGCAGTACAAACACTAAGACAAAAAAGGTAATCAATATTATTTGTTGTCATAAAAAATCATATGTTTGAATGCCAACTTGTAATAATCTCCTCCTTTGTGATGATGGTAAATAATATTGGTTAAATATGCAAATTAAAAATATTTTCTACTAAACTTCACATCGCTAAAAGAATTACATTAAAAAATAGGAGAAACCATTTTTTAAGACATAAATTTTTAAAGCCAAAGAAAGGAATATTTTTAAAAAATTAAACATAAATATAACCAACCACGATATATTCTCTCCCTTTGACATTATTAAAAATAAGGATAAAATAACACCTGAAATTTTAAAAAAAAACTTGTAAAAAAATAACAACATAATAAAGAAACAAAAATATGAAATTATGCTTAAAATATAATAAAAATTAAACACACAAAACACCTAAATAAAACACACTAGCAAACCTTTACATACTTATACCTCATCGTCCTACTCCTATTCTTTCGATTCAGAAGCTAGGTCTACCACTGAGATTTTTTGCTTTTTATCTTTTCCCTATATTATAATAGACTTATTTCTGCTCTTTTCCCTTGTAGAAAAAGTTTTTATGTTGGGGCATTAAAATTTTTGATGTCATAATTTCCTATACCCAAAACAAATAACATCAAAAGAAAACTTAGCATTTTTACCTTTTTTACCTTTGCTCCACTTTTGTTTGTCGACTTTTAGATTTGTTTTGGATTATTTTGGGTTCCCGAACAAATTTGCAAACATTTATATGGAATGTGTTAGGGTTGCTAAATTTTCTATTATGGTCAATGGTTGTAATTCAATAGAGATAGAGGATAAAAATTGGATTTCGCTAAGAGTCTCTATTATCGCCCTTCTTATTCATCATCTGCTCTTAACTACTATCAGATGCAATTTGTCAAAGATGAATGAATATTGGGATTAAGATTTCATCAAATGTTTAAATAATAACTCATGTACTGTATGTAAATGATATCTTATTGTTTTTCGATGAAAAACCCATATGTGTGAAGAAGACAAGGAAAATTTTATTTGACTATTGTAATTGGTTTGGACAAAGTAACAATTCTAAACAATCTTCTATTATTTTTGGTAAAAGGTTAATAAGACTAGAAGGAATTGTATTTCTAAATTCTTGGGTTTAAATTTTTTCAAAGACGTGCACTACCTTGAAGTAAAGTTGTGTCTATGAAGGATGAGAAAATCAGATTTTCAATATCTGATGAAGAAGGCTTATTCTAGATTAAGTGTTTTGGGAAATAGATTAATTTTCTTAGCTAGCAAGATGATTCTTGTAAAAATGGTCTTTCTTTCCATTCCATTATTTCTTTCATCTCATTCTCTTGTGCCAAAAAGTATTTTGATTGAATTTGACAAAGTGTTCAGAAAATTTATTTGGAACAATCATAATGGTTATCATATTCTTCATAATGTTGCTTGGAATACTTTGTGTAGATCAAAAGAGAGGGGAGGACAAATAGCAATTATTTTTCGATTAAGAGAGAGATTCACTTGGAATCTTATTATTAATCCTACATCTTTACTTAATATAAGCCTGATTGCTAAAATGGTGATAAATTCTAGTTTATTGAATCAAAGAAAAATGCATTTATTGCTTATAAGATAATTATGGATGGAGCTTTTTTTATTCAAAATATTATAAAATGGAAAGTATCATTTAGAGCTAATAAATATAATTATTCAAGTGCATGTTTTCCCGGATCTTTCACATAATAATTTAGAGCTTATAGCCAAATTTTCTAGTAAATCAATAGCAGCTTTATCATCTAAGGCGGTGAATGAAGATGCCGTGTTTGATGATTCATGGAAATGGATAAACAAATAGAAGCTAAACTCTCGGGGGGGAGCAATTCTTTTGGAGTTTAGGTAATAATGCAACTCCAACGAATAAATTTTTATACTAGAGAAGATTATTTCATAATGATTCCTGTCCTAGAGGGTGTATAGCCGTGGAAAGTATTGATTATGTTGCAGCTAATTGCTTGAAAATCAATCAAACTATTGTGCTTTTGAATGCATGGGGTTTTTTTGTTCCTTTTTTTTGTTGTTGGAGGAATGAGGTTAGCTAATTATATTTCTTTTTTTGCTAACATATATTGCACTTTACTTTATTTCTCTTGGAGAAGTAGGAATGAGGTAGAGCATGGAGGGTTTGAAGATAGTCCTTCTTTTATACCTTCAAATGTGGTTAGTTTTGTAAGCATCTTCTTTTCAATATAATCTTATATCACACTAATGGGGTGTTAATCTGCTGTCTGAGTTATCTTGTAATATTTGGCACCTTCCTCCTCCCGATTTGATTAAAGTAAAAATTGATGATTCTTTTGTTAAGGAATAAAAGGTTGGTATTAGTGGAGTCTTTAGAGAAAATTATGACAGATTTTTGTTGGCTTTTGGTTTTCAATATTTACATTGGGATATTGCGCAACTAGAACTTCAA
This sequence comes from Dendrobium nobile, assembly GCA_022539455.1. Taxonomy (NCBI): domain Eukaryota; kingdom Viridiplantae; phylum Streptophyta; class Magnoliopsida; order Asparagales; family Orchidaceae; genus Dendrobium; species Dendrobium nobile. The sequence goes on from CM039730.1 coordinate 1,897,615, forward strand.
GCTATTAGTTCTTTAAAGATAACTATATAGAGTTGGATGCTAGAGGCGAAAGACTTACTCACTGAAGGGGACAATTACAATATTATCAAATTGCTACAGGATTCCTTTGGAAAATTGAATTCACTACTTAAAGATCGACTAATGGAAGAGTTATGACTCTTAAAGGAATTAATAATGTTTTATTTCATTATTCTAGGAGAGATTGTAATAAGTTAGTTGATTTTTGTGCTAAGTTAGCAAGTTCATATGATTTTCTTTAGCTTGATATTTGTGATATTAAAATTCCTCCTATTTTTTTTTTTCTTTGTTAAAGGAGGAATGTGATAGTAGTACTATCACATAGTGCTTTATTTTTGGTTTATCTTTTTATTTAATTACAATTAGTATTTTCTGAAAAAAATATTACAATCATCTTATTTTTACTCTTTACCCTTACAAGAAGAGTTTTTAAGTTGGGGCATTCAAATTATAGATGTCCGAATTTGCTACACCCAAAGCAAATAACATCAAAAGAAAACTTAACATTGTTAGCTTTTTTACCTTCACTCCACTTTTGTTGATGCTTATGCTTGTGCTTCAATAGACTTTTAAAATTTTTTATTATTAATTATATCTCCTTACTCTCACCATCTACTAAGCTACATTCATTCTTGTCTTTAGATTTTATTATTATAGTCTTCTCATCACCTGCTCATAAGCAATACGTGAGCCTATTATATTGTCTGTAGAATAAGCATTCAAATATTTTGATTCACATATAGTCATGTCCTTGCCATCAAATTTACCAAGTAGAGAATGTAGAATTTTATTAACCTTTTCAAAGTTTGAAATTTCTTACCTAAAGCGTGCAATGATCTCATAATCTAGATAAACCACGTATACTTGTCTAAGATTTTCTCAGAAGATTTTTTTGCAAAAAAGTTCATTATCATGCATTAGAATATTCAACTTATATTATTTTACTTCACTAGAACCTTCGAATGTAGTGCACAATCTATTCCAAATTTCTTTGCAAGTAGTATATGTAAAGATTCTAATGCAATCTTCAGAATTTAAATCACAGAAAAAAAATTCAAGCATTCAGCATTCTGTTGAGTATTTATTTATTCTATTCTATTCCATTAAAAAAAAAAAGAATATAAGTTTTGACTCCATTTATAATACAAAACAGTACAAAATAGCTAGTTTGAATCATTTGCCACATTTGATAATTAATTAATGGGAAGAAAGTAGATATTCAAATTTTCTAAAAATTAAAAGAAATATTTTCATAAAAAGGAGGTCATGTGATTGAATAGCCTTCTGAAATGTTATGATTTCAAAAGTTTTTTGTTGATATTCTTTTCATAAGTTTTCCAAAACTTATTTTATAAATCCGCTCAGATACCACTTAAAAGTACATGATGCACCAAGAGGGGATTGAATTGGATATTTTAAAACTTATTAATGAAAAGAAAAAAAAAATTTTTAACTTTAAAATAGAACAAAATTACATTCACAATAAAAAAGATAATTAACAAATTCACCCACACAGTAATCTCAACAAAAATAAATGCATAAATATAGTGTTGAAATAATAATGAAATGAAAATACCAAATTTATAGTGGTTCGGTTAACCTTGACCTACAACAACTCCCCAGAGGAACCCTCCAAGTATTGCACTAAATCTTAAGTGATTGTCCTTTAGACCCCAAATTTAAGTGGAGAAGCCCATACAAAATGACGTCCACCTTCTATGGTGCGATGGAGGAGCTGGTCCTTCAACACCAAAGAGATCTTCTTCTTCCCAAAACTTCAATCATGATGAACCTTAAATTCGATGGTCCTAAGGTGGAAGCTGGTCTGAGCAACCATGTGAAATCCCCTCCACACTAGCTTCAAACCCCTTCTAGGGATCTTCTCCCTCTTAAACTCAACCATTCCTCTCTCCCTTTTTAGTTTTCTCTTTAAGTTTTATCTAGAAGAATGAAGACACAATGTATGCCAAAGACTCCTATAAAGTCTTTGAAGATTGCTTAAATTAAAGACTTTAAAAACCTAAAAAATCAATTCATCTAAAAATGATCGTACAGTACGATCTCAAGATCATCCAGTATGAGGAAAAAAATTTAACCTGTTAGTATTGCATGATCACCAGTTAGTTCTATATAAATAGTTAATTTGTATGTTCATAATGTACGAACATCAGTAAGAACAATTTATTTTGCCACTTAGTGTTGTACGACTATTAGTATTAATGACCAATCATACATTATGATAAGTTTAATTACTTTTTATAACATCAGATCATATAGTATGATCTATATCATATAGTATAATATATAGAAAAATTAAAATATTAAAAAAAAAATTTCCCCTTGTGTATGTGTGCACGGTCACCAACCTAACATAAATAATTACATGACTTGACTCATGAAATAAAAATAAATTAAATTTAAAATAAAGAATTATTTAACATAACCTATTCTGCCCATTCTTAAGACTTAAATCTTCAAAGAATGGTGCATGGTGTATCTGAAATATTAGTCAACACACAAATAAATAAGTACTATAAATACTAGGATAAATAAAAAATATAATCAATATTATTTTTTATCATCAAAATCTTAAACTCATAAGCTCGAGTTTAAATAATCTCCCCCTTTTTATGATGACAAATAATATTGGTTGAATATCTAAACTAAAAATATTTTTTCCCAAACTCCCGCTCACCAAAAGAATTACATTAAAAAAAGGGGAAATACTTTTTTTAAGACATAAATTTTTAAATCTAAATTTCAAAATAAAATATAAATATAACCAACCACAATATATTCTCCTCCTTTAATATTATAAAAAAGAAGAGATAAAATAACACCTAAATTTAAAATACATGTAGATGAAAATAATAAAATAATAAAGAAACAAAAACATAAAAATATGCTTAAAATAATAAAAATCAAACACATAAAACACGTAAACTAGCACACAAAACAAATAAAAAAAAAACACAAACAAACCATAACATAGTCATACCTCATTGTCGTGTTCATGTTCTATTGATTTAGAAGATAAGAATTGATAGAATTTTTTTTTTCTTTTTATCTTTTCCCTATATCACAATCAGCTTATTTTTACTCTTTTCCATTGCAGGAAGAGTTTTGAAGTTGGGGCATTCAAATTTCAGAAGTTCAGGTTTCCTACACACAAAGAAAATAACATCAGAAGAAAACTTAACATTTTTACCTTTTTTACTTTTGCTCCACTTTTATTGATGCTTATGCTTCTACTTCATTAGACTTTCAAAATTATTTACTAAAAATGTTATTTTCTTACAGTCACCATCCACTAAGTTACATTTAATCGTGTCTTTAGCTTTTAGCACTATAGTCTTCTCATCACTTGCATCCAAAAGTCTTTGACTAACACTCTACTTGTAGGCAATGAGTAAAAGAATTAGATTATCTATAGAAGAAGCATTCAAATATTTTGATTCACAAATAGCCATAAGTCTTGCATCAAATTTATCATGTATATAATATAGAAGTCCGTTAACCTTTTAAGAGTTTAAAACTAATCTACCTAAAGCTTGCAATAATGTCACAATCTGAGTAAATCTAGTATACATCTTTAAGATCATGTTATAAGGCTTCTTGAAAAAAATATCATAATCAGTCATTAGAATATTCAACTTAGATTGCTTGACTTCACTAGAACCTTCGTATGTAGTTCATAATCTATCCCAAATTTCTTTGCATATAGTACATGTATAGATTTACATGTAATCTACTGAATTTAAAGCACAAAAAAAAAAAAAAATTCAAGTATATAGCAATAAGTTGATCATGGATGTGTTCTATTGTACTCTATTCAGCAAAAGGAATATTAGTTTTTAACTCCATCTATAAAACATGATGGTATTAAATAACCAGTTTGAATCATATGCCACATTTGATAATTAGTTGATTGTAAAAAAGTAGACATGTGAATTTTCAAAAAATCAATTGAAATATTTTCAAATAAAGGAGGTCATATGATTGAATTGCCTTTTGTAATGCTACGATTTCTAAAGTTATCAATTATTCTTTTTTTCAAATGTTTTTCAAAACTTAGTTTTTTAATCCCACTCTCTTACCCCTTGAATGTACTTGATGCGCTAAGAGGGAGGTGAATTGAATATTTAAAATTTTCTTTAACAAAAAGAAAAATCTTTTTATAACTTAATGCCAAAATTAATTACATTCGTAATAAAAATATAAATTAAAAATTTCAGCCATGTAGTTAATCGCAACAAAAATAAATGCTGAAATAAAGTGTAAAAATAATGAAGAGAAGAACACATCAAATTTATAGTGGTTCGGTCAACCTTAATTTACATCCACTCCATAGAGGCACCCTTCTAATATTGCACTAAAACTTTAGTGATTCTACTTTAGCCCCTTTAATTAGGTGGAGAAGCCCATACAAAATCACTTCCACCTTTCCCGTTGTGGTGGATTAGCTGGATCCTTTAACACAAAAGAAATCTCCTTCTTCCAAAAATAAACCTCAAGATAAACTTGAATCCGATGGTACTAAGAAGCAAGCTTGTTAGAGAAACCATGTGAAATCCCCTCCATACTCCATTAAAAGCCCATCAAAAAATCTTATCACTCTTAAACTCTACTCTTTCCTCACTCCCTTTCAAGTTCACTCTTCAAGTTTTCTATACAATAATGAAGACACAATGCATGCTAAAGTCTCTTACAAAGTCTTTAGAGAAAGCTTAAATAGAGGGATTTAAAAAACCCTAAAAAATAATTCATCCGATAAAGATCATCGAGTACAATTTCATAATTATCTAGCATAATGTGTGGAATTTAATCTATTAGTACTGTATAATCACAAGTTAGTACTGTATGAACAATTCACTTTGATTGTTTATATTGTATGATCATTAGAACAAACAATTCATTTTGTATGTTAGTGATGTATAATTATCAGTAAAAATGTCCATTTGTATATTATAATTAGTTCAATCGAAATATATTTAATCTAGGATGAATAATGAGATGATAAAAATCATCTCTATTGATTTTACGGTACGATCAAGTTTCTACATAACATTACAATATCTAAAGTGAATAGATTCGGTTGACTAATCGTAAGATTAAATTAGGTAAAGTTTTAAAGATTGTACGTTATGATCATATTCATATAATACAATTAGAACAACATTTCAAATTCAAAATTTTGACGAATTCAATTGGTCGGGGCTTTCTAATTATAATAGATCATCCAATACAATGTGGTGATTGTACTATATGATTAGTGATATTTCAAAAATATTTTTCCCACCAAAAATAAAATATTTTAATTACTTTATGTAAAACTAGGTTATATAGTATAATCCATATTATACAATAAGATTTATAGAAAAATTAAAAAATTTTCAAATAATTTTTTCTCCCCTTTTGTGTGTGTGTATGGAAACCAAGCTAACATACATAATTATAGGACATTACTCAAGAAATTAAATAAATAAAAAATAAAAAATTATAAACTCATATAACATAACCTATTCTACCTAATCTTCACCCTTGAATCTTCAAAGAACGGTACTACCTAAATTATTAGTACACGAACAAATAAATATGCACTACTAATACTAGAAGAAATAAAAAAGGTAATCAATATTTTTTGTTATAATCAAAATCATAAATATTGAAGCCTGATTTGCAAAAATCTCCCCCTTTTTGATGATAGCAAATAATATTGGTTTAATTTGCAAACTAAAAATATTTTCTCTTAAACTTCCCCTTATAAAAATAATTGCATTAAAAAATAGGGGAAACCATTTTTTTAATACATAAATTTTTAAAACTAAATAATAAAAAATTTTAATAAAATAAACTATAAATATGGCCAACCATAATACATTCACCTCCTTTGACATTATAAAAAAGAAGAGATAAAATAACATATAAAATTAAAATAAATATTTAAAAAAATAATAAAATAATAATGAAATTAAAACATGAACTTATACTTAAAATTTAATAAAAATCAAACACACAAAACAATTAAACAAACACGAAAAATCCATAAATAAAATAAACCAACAAACCTTAACATACTTATGCCATATCATCCTTCTCCTGTTCTAATGATTTAGAAGCTAGGTCTGCCTAGAAGATTTTACTTTTTATAATTTTACTATATTACAATAAGCTTATTTTTTCTCTTTTCCCTTACAGGAATAGTTTTTATGTTGGGACATTCAAATTTCAGATATCAGGGTTTCCTACAACCAATGTAAATAACATCAGAAGAAAACTCTACCTTTATTGATTGTTATGCTTGTCCTTCAATAGACTTTCAAATTTATTTATTATCAATGTTAACTCCTTACTCTCGTCATCTACTAAACAACATTAATCTATGACTTTAGCTTTTAGCACTAATTTCTTTTCATCACCTACATCAAAAAATCTTTGACTCACACTTTTCTTGTTGGAAATGAGTGAGTCTATTAGATTATCTATAGAATAAGAACTCAAATCTTTTGATTCACATATAGCCATGATTTTGGCATCAAATTTATTAAGTAGGAAATGTAGAAGTTTATTAACCTTTTTAAAGAATGAAAGTTCTCTACCTAAAGCATGCAATGACATCACAATCTGAGTAAACCTAGTATACGTGTCTTAGATTATCTCATAAGGTTTCTTACAAAAATGTTCATAATCATGCATTAGAATAATCAGCTTAGATTTCTAGAATTCACTAAATCCTTCATACGTAGTTCATAATCCATCGCAAATTTCTTTGCCAGTAGTACATATAGATATTCTCATGTAATCTTAAGAATTTAAAGAACATAAAAAGATATTAAAGCATTTAACATTTAGTTGAGCATTGACTTATTATGTAGTACTCCATTTAGTAAAAGGAATATCAATTTTGACTACATCTATAATACATGATGGCATAGAATAGCCAGTTTTAATTTTATGTCACATTCAATAATTAATTAATTGCTAGAAAGTAGGCATACAAATTTCCTAAAAAATCAAAAGAAATATTTTCAAGTAAAAGTGATCGCGTGATTGAATAGCCTTCAATAATGTTACCATTTCTAAAGTTATCCATTGATCTTTTTTTCCAAAAGTTTTCAAAAACCTATTTTATGAATCCCACTATAATACTACTTGAAAGTACTTGATGCACCAAGAGGGGGGAATCAGATATTTAAAAACTTCTTTAACAAAAAAAAATTTATAACTTTATACAAAAGAGAATTATATTCATAATAAATAGCTAAATTAATAATTTCACCCACATAGTTAATCCCAACAAAAATAAATGAAAAAATTAAGTTCAAAAATAATAAAGGAAAGCTTAAAAATAGGGCTTCAAAATACTCTAAAAAATAAATTTATTCTACAAATATCATATAGTATGATCTCATAATCTTCCAGTGTGATGTGAAAAATTTGACCTGTTAGTACTAAACGATCACAAGTTTGTAGTGTACTAATAATTCAATTTATTTGTTCGTATTGTATGATTTATTATGAATAATTCAATTTGCATGTTAGAGATGTATGATTATCAGTATGAATGTCCAATCATATAATTTGGTTACTTCAACAAAAATACACTTTGTCTACGATGAATCTTAGGATGACCAAAATCACCTCTTTTGATTATACGATATGATCTAGTTCGGAAAGTAAGCTCAGAATATCAAAATTAAATAGATTTGATTGACTAATCACATTATTAAATTGGGAAAACTTTTAAACATTGTACAATACAATCATGTTCATACAATATGATTAGAACAACTTTTTAAATTTAAATTTTAGCCTAATTTAATGGTCGCAAGATTTCTAATTATAACAGATCATCTAGTATGATGTGGTGCTTGTACTTTATGTTTAGTTATATTTAAAAAAAATTCCATCAAAATAAAAATCATTTAATTAGATTTTGTAAAACAATATCGTATAGTTCAATCCATATAATATTGTACGATGTACAAAAAAAATTAAAATATTTGATATTATTTATGCATCTCTTGTGTTTTTTTACATGATCACCTAGCTAACATACATTATTATAGGAATTGACTCAAGAAATTAAAAAATAAATAAATGAAAATTTTATAGTCTTTTAACATAACTTAATCTACCCAATTATGAGCCCTGAATCTTTAAACAACAATGCATGATGTACCTAAAATATTAGTCAACACATAAATAAATATGCACTGCAATTATTAGAAGAAGTAAAAAAGGTAATCAATAATATTTGTTATAATAAAAAACATAAACTCGAAAGCCCTAGTTGTAATAATTTCACCCTTTTTGACAATGACAAATAATATTGGTTGAATTTCCAAACTAAAAATATTTTCTCCAAAAATCTGATCACTAAAAGAATTACATTAAAAAATAGGGAAAACTATTTTTTAAAACTTAAATTTTTAATGATAAATAATAGAAAATTTTAACAAAATAAAATATAAATATATCCAACCATAATGCATTCTCTCCCTTTGAAATTAACAAAAAGAAGAGATAAATTAATACCTAAAACAAAAATACATGTTGAAGAAAAAAACAACATAATAAAGAAACAAAATCATGAATTTATACTTAAAATATAATAAAAATCAAACAGACAAAATACATAAACAAGCACACAAAACACATAAATTAAAAACCCCTATAAATATTAACATACTTATACCATATCGTCCTAATTATGTTCTGTTCATTCAGTAGCTAGGTCTACAAAGGAGATTTTATTGATTTTTATATTTTCCCTATATTACAATCAGCATATTTTTTCTCTTTTCCATTGCAATAAGTGTTTTTCAGTTGGGGAATTCAAAATTTAGAAGTCCTGGTTTCTTATGTACAAATATGGATTCAAGGATTATAATTTTGATGGTAGTAAATATTTCAGACATTCCTATTTTCTTACTATTATTATTATTACATATCTATCTTGGTTACCGTACCTACTTATGTTTCGGATCAACAAGATCAATTGTAATTCAAGCCAAGTCAAGATTGGGTAGATTAGGAATTATCTAGTGTATAAGTATACTTTGAGGGTTTTTATCTTTTCTTGAGTCAAATATAATAAAGTGGATCCTGAAGTTATGTAACCTTGCGCACACACACTCAAGTGGAGAAATTTTGTCTATTGTAGAGTAATTGATCAAGGTTCTTTTCCTGCTTTAGGAGGAAGTAAAAGGAAATTGAGTTCTCTGCCACACCATGGATTATGGAAAGGAATTTATATAGCCTTCTCCGCCTTACTATGGGAACAAAAGCAAAGTCATTGATTTTTTGTGTAATACCTAGAGGAGAGGCTTCGGGGAGCGGATATAGGTCAAGTTGACCGAACCAATATAAAATCTAGTGTGCTCTTTCTTATTACATTTCCACGTTTTAAGTTTCGCACTTTACTTCCTTGTGGATGATCATATGAGTTAATTTTTAAAAATATTTTAAAAAATTTTGCTTTTTGTTTAATGTTTTTAAAAATACCATTCACCACCCTCTTAGTTAGCATCGGGCTAGTTTATAAGGGCTTAACAACCCTACTGAAATTTCAAGTTGTATTAGAGTGAGATTCATAAAATCTGGTTTTTGAAAACTTTTGATTTTCAATCTATGGATAACATCATTAACAAAAAAACTATAGAAGGGTGTTCCATTACCCGACCAACGTTGTTTGATAATATACCTTTTGATTTATGGAAAACTCACATATCCCCATTTTAATGATTTGTAGACTATCAAATGTGGATGTTTGTTAAAGAAGGTAATTTTACACTATCACGTAAAATTAATGGCATTAAAATTGAACTTTCATTTACTTAATGGACTCTTAATTATAGGGATTTAGCATAACTTAATGAAAAATATTTAAACTATTTTTTCTGTACACTGAAATTTGAAGATTACATTCATGTCTCAACTTATAGAACTGGTAAAGAAATCTAAGATAAATTATGTATCACTTATGAAGGAATAATTGAAGTTAAGCAATCTAGATTCAATATCTGGCTTCATGACTATGAACTCCTTTGCATGAAATCTAGTGATTCAATATCTGAAATGTATACAAGGTTTACACAAATTGTCATATCTCTGTATGCCTTAGGAAGAGAACTCACTAACTATGAGAAAGTTACTAAGATAACTGCTAATGTTGAACTCAAGGATTTGAATACTTATTTTGTTGATAACTTATTTTGGTCACCCATTTCTTATGAGCAAAGTGTGAACAAAAGATAACTTGATGCATGTGAGAAAGAGAAGGAGAAAATTATGACGTTGAAGGCTAATGAAATGGATAGTGATTCTTTTGGGTTTAAAAGTGATGGTGTTGTCTAGGTAATTCAAAAGCTTTCTAAGGAAGAAACAAAACCACCATAAAAAATGGATCAAAGGTAAGAGTAGAAAGAATTTTAAAAGTTCTTCTAGTATGGTTAGCTTTGAATGCAAGAAGCTAGGGCATATAAGAACTGATTATCCTACACTTATAGCTCACCCAAGCAAGGAGAAGATTAAGGAGAAACCCAAGTTAAAAAATAATAAGAAGAACATTAAAAAGGATTTCTGGACAGATTCTGCATCTGACTCCACTTACACTGAAGTTGAGTAGGAGACAATAAGCTTGTGTTTTATGGCAGAAGATTATCTTGGTCAGTCTAACTAAGAAGAGATATGTGAACTAACCTTTGATCAAATACTTGAAGTTTAAGAGAAAATTCATTCATCATATAGGAAACTTAAGAATTTGCATGCTAACTAAAATTTGACTTTTTAAACTATAAAAAAGAGCATGAAGTTTTTCTTAAAGATCTCTCTACACTTGATAACAATCACATGAAACTATAGGATTAGTTTGAAGAATTGAATAAATAATATGAATTATTTAAAGAATTCCATACCGAAGATAAAAATACTTTTAAAACATATATTGATGAATCTGAGAGTAGGGAGCAATATTTGAAAGTTGTTAATGCTATTTTAGAATGTGTTAACTTATTTTTTAAAGCTAAATTGAAAGAACATGAGGAAAATAGGATTCCACCCACATCTAAACAATTTTTTAAAAGTGTTAATTTCTATAACACACGATTGTATAGTATGATGTACAGAAAAATTTAAATATTTAAAATCATTTTTGCACCCCTTGTTTGTGTGTACACAGTTACCAAGCTTACATATATCATTACATGAGTTCACTCAAGAAATAAAAAATAAATAATAAAAGAAAATTATAAACTCATTGAACTTAACCTATTCTACCCAATCTAGATTCCTTAATCTTCAAATATAGGTGCATGGTGTACCTGAAATATTAGTCAACACATAAATAAATATGCACTACTAATATTAGGAGAAATAAAAATGTAATCAATATTATATGTTATAATCAAATCCATAGACTCAAAGCCTTGAGCTATAATAATCTCCACCTTTTTTACTATGAAAAATAATATTTGTTAAATTTGCAAACTAAAAATATTTTCTACTAAACTCCTCCTCACTAAAAGAATTACATTAAATAATAGTGGAAACCATGTTTTTAAAGACATAAATTTTTAAAGCTAAATAACTAAAAACTTCAATAAAATAAAATATAAATATAACTAATCATAATACATTCTTCTCCTTTAAAATTCTTAAAAAGAAGAGATAAAATAACACCTAAAATAAAAATACCTGTAGAAGAAAATGATAACATAATAAAAAATAAAAACATGAAGTTATGCTTAAAATATAATAAAAATAAAAAATAGAAAATAATTAAACAAGTACATAAAATACCAAAATAAAACACACATACAAACCTTAATATGCTAGTACCTCATTATTATGTTCCTGTTATGATTATTCAGAAGCTAGGTCTGCCCAAGAGATTTTTTTCTTTCTATCTATTTCCTATATTAAAATCAGCTTATTTTTTCTCTTTTCCCTTGCATAAAGAGTATTTAAGTTGTGGCATTAAAATTCAGATGTTCGGGTTTCCTACTCCCAAAGTAAATAACATCAGAAGAAAACTTAACATTTTTACATTTTTTACGTTTTCTCCACTTTTATTGATACTTATGCTTGTGCTTCAATAGACTTTTGAATTTATTTGTTATCATTGTTATCTCCTTACTCTCATCATCCACTAAGATAAGTTCATCCGTGTCTTTAGCTTTTAGCACTATAGTGTTCTCATCACCAACATCAAAATGTCTTTGAGACACACTTTGCATGAGGAAATGAGTGAGCCTATTATATTATCTATAGAATAAGAATTCAAATATTTTAATTCACATATAACCATTACTTTGGCATAAAATTTTTCAAGTAGACAATTTAGAAGTTTGTTAACCTTTTCAAAGTTTTAAAGTTCTCTAACTAAAGCATACAGTAAAATGACAATCCGAGTTAACCTAAAATACATGTAAAAGGTTGTCTCATAAGGTTTCATGCAAAAAAGTTCATAATGAATCCTTAAAATATTCAACTTAGATTTCTTGACTTTACTATAACCTTCGTAAGTAGTGTATAATCTATCCCAAATTTCTTTGCTAGTAGCACATATAGAGATTCTTATGCAATCTTTAGAATTTAAGGCATTAAAAAAAATAATTCAAGCATTTAAAATTTTGTGAAGCATTGATTTGTTCTATTATACTCTATTTAGTAAAAGGAATATATAATTTGACTCCATCTATAATACATGACTTTACAAAAAAGTCAGTTTAAATCATATGCCATATTTAATAATTAATTAATTGCAATAAAGTAGACATACAAATTTTTTGAAAGCCAAATGAAATATTTTCAAATAAAGGTGGTCGCATGATTGAATAGCCATCCAAAATATTACCAATTCCTCAGTTACAAATTAATATTTTTTTCAAAAGTTTTACAAAACATATTTTATGAATCCAGCTCTTATATGACTTGAAAGTACTTGATGCACCAAGAGGGGGGGGGGGGGGGGGCAAGAATTGGATATTTAAAAATGTCTTTAATGAAAAATATATATATAACTTGATGTAGAAAAGAATTGCATTCATAATAAAAATATAAATAATTAATTTCACCAATGAGTTAATCATAATATATATATATATATATATATACATAAAGTGCAAAAATATAAAGGAAAGAACACACCAGATTGGTTTAGTAGAAACAAAAATTTCTTCCATTGGAAAAGAGGATATTTGTAAATGTTTGGGAAGTAATTGGGATGCTTTCATTTACCCTTTGGAGGGACAATTAGGTGGCATCATGACCTTATGGAGGACGAATCTGGTTTTGTTCTCAGTTTTGAAAAGTTTTTCCCAATGTGTAGTGGCGGAACTGGTTTCTTTGAAGATTGATATGAAATGGCTAATTTCGACAGTATATGGTGACTGTGATCCGTATAATTGGAGGAGCTTATGGTAGTTTTTGGCTTCCATTTATTGCAGCAACCTTCCCTCTATTTCAAGGGGAGATTTTAATTGTGTTCTTACCCAAGATGAAAAGAGGCGAGGGAAAAACTTTAAATTTAGTTTAGGTCCACAAGAGATGAAAAAATTTATGAATATCGAAGATTATCATTAGAATAGGATTGCATTAGATCATTATCCTATCCATCTGAAGATTTTTAATCCTGTGGCAAAGGTGGATCACAGTCGGAGGTTTGAAGATGTCTAGGTATCTTACCCGGCATCTTCTGCTATTGTTTAGAAATTCTGGAATAAAAGCTATGAAGGAGATCCTATGGTAAAGTTAAATTCTAAGTTTAACGGAACGTTGAAGGCGCTATTTTTCTGGAGCAGAGATAAAATGAAAATTTTACACGGGCTTAAGGAGAATCTGAAAATGGAAATCAATGATCTGCAAGTGGAAGAGTCAACTGTGGGCTTAAATGAGGAAAAATTGATGCTGCTTCGGGCTAAAGTTAATGAGCTAAATATCATACTAGCTAGAATCAATTCTTGGTGGAAACAAAGAGCCAAAATCAAATGGTGGAATGAAGGAGATAGGAATTCAAAGTTCTTTCATGCAATGGCTAATGGCAGGAGGAATTTTAAAGCTATCCATCAAATGAAGGATGATAAAGGTAATTTGGTTGAATCTCAAACTGATACTGAAAATATTTTGTTGTAGTTCTTCATAAATAAATGGAGAAGGAGGGAATGCAAGTTAATTGGCTGGCCTGATCCGCTCTACAAGTTAAGCGTTGAAGATTCTTTCTGGTTGGAAGCTGATTTATCTTTCTAAGAAGTTGAGGCTGTGGTGAGAGAGCTTGGTTCGAACATCTCCCCAGGTGTGGATTGGACAACTTATTCATTCTTTAAACATTATTGGAAGGTGATTAGTCAAGATGTTTGGATGGCTATCCAATTTCTCTTTACTCTTGGGAAAATGAATGATGATTGGACAAAAATGATTGTGGTTCTTATACCAAAGTGTAGAAATCTTATTTTGCCTTCTCAATACTGCCCAATCAGCTTATGCTTGTCTATTTACAAGGTGATTACAAAAATCATTTTAAATAGACTTTTGAAGGTAATTTACAAAGTAGTTTCGGAGGAGCAAATGGCGTTCATTAAAGGTAGATCATTGTCTAACAACATTTTATTGGTTCATGAACTCTTTAACAAGTTTAGATTTTGAAAATCTAAAAAGGGTTTGATAGTGATGAAAATAGATATGGAACAAGCATATGGAAGTATGGCGTGGCCAACTATAAAGCATGTGTTGGATTATTTTGCCTTTCCTTTAAAATTTGGTAATCTTATTTTGGATTGTGTCATGGACCCCAAATTTTTAATTATTTTCTATGGCACTAAGTCAGATTGGATTGAAGCTAAAAGTGGGCTTCGTCAAGGGTGCCCGCTTTCTCCTTATATCTATCTTCTTTGCTCCCAATTAGTGTCTCATGCATTTCACAAAAATGGGAAGGATTTGAGAGTTAAAGTTGCTCCTAATGCTCCTAGGATTAATCATTTGATGTATGTTGATGATGTTTTGTTGTTTTTGGAAGTTAAGTTGGGTCAGTTGAAAAGGATCAGGAAAATTATCTCTAATTACTATTTGTGGATAGGGCAAGATGTGAATAAAGGAAAATCTAATGTTTTGTTCAGGAAAATGGTTGGGAGAAGTGATAGGAAAAAAGTTCTTAAACTTTTTAAATTCAAAGAAGCAAAAGAAGTTAGCTATCTTGGGATCAAAATGGCTTTTAGAAGGATGCTGTCATCTAATTTCCTTAACATTACTGAGAAAATTGAAGGAAATCTCAATGTGTGTGGTAAAAAATTCAAATCTCTAACGGGCAGAATTATTTTAGTTAAAACTGTGTTACAAGCTATCCCATTTTTTTTGTGTCTCATTCTTCAGTTCTATTGAACATTTTGAAGAAAATTGATAAGCTATGTAGAGACTTTATATGGAATAAGCCAAGAGGTATTCAAGGAATGCATTATCTTCCATGGAATGAACTATGTAAACCTTTTTATGAAGGTGGAAGGGGATTGCATTATGCTGTCTCGGTTTCGGGTTCCCTTAGAGCCAAATTTCCTTGGAACTTTTTAAGAATCCTCATTCTTTATTGAACAAATCTATTATGGCTAAGTATGGGAGCATCTGGAATGCTGAAGTCAAGAAAAACAGATCAATTACATTGAAAATTCTCCAGAGTAGGATGGAAGCTCTCAAACCAATGGTGAGATGGAAAATTTGTTCTGGATCCTTTATTGACAATATGAAAGGCATTTGGATATTTGATAAATGTCTTAAAAAATGGCCTACATTCATTGCGGTTTCTGAATCTGATTGTGAATTTCCAATGCTTTGGGAATTTATAGAGGAGGGGAATTGGAATTTATCTATGCTAAGGAGGTTGTTTGGACAATGTATGGTGGATTGCATCTCTAAAATTCATATATATAGCTGCTGCCTTGATCAGTTGGAACTGATTCTGAAACTATCTGAAAAGTCTTTTTCAGCTTTGTTGGATGATAACAATGAAGGTGATGTGAAGGAGTATTACAGCTAGATTAAGGGCTTGAATCTTTCTCCACATGTTGAATGCTTTTGGTGGCGTTTTCTCAATAATGCCTTATTAACCAATGATTTTTTATTCTATAGATGAATGCTAAATAACAACTTTTGTCCTTGGGGAGGTTTCGAAGTTGAAAATCCCGATCATTTAGTTGGGAACTGCTCATTGATCTATTCGGTTATAGTTTTACTGAACGAGTGGGGATTTAATATTCCAATCTTCTCTTCATTTATGCAGTGCATTTCAGATTTAAATGTTTTATCTAGTAATAACACAATCATTTGTAATTTGTATTATTCTATGATATTTATCTCTTGGAAAAGCAGGGACCGGGTTAAGCATGGAGAAGAAGAGTTCAATGTTAGTTTCATAGCATCCAATGCTATCAGTTTGGCTTCAAGTGCTCTGAAATTTAGTCTTGTCTCTGGAATCTGGGGTACTATTCAGCTTCAGCTGGTGAATTTCAAATTTCACCCCCCGCCCCTTGAGTGGATTAATTTCAATTTTGATGCATCTTTGTCTCAGTCGTATACGGCAGGCATTGGTGGTGTGTTTAGAGATCATAAAGGAAGGTTCCTCCCAGCTTTTGGTGTTAAATGCTCTCACTGGGATATAGGAACCTTGGAGCTTGCTGCTTTTCAACATTTAAAGGTGGTTATCAAGAATTGCATGATGGAAGCCAAAGGGATTATCATAGAAGGTGTTAATTTTAATGTCATCAAGCATATTCAAGAATCTACGGGAATGTTTGATGGGAGCCTTTGGGAAAGTGATTGTGAAGATTTATCCTTTTGCAAATATTTTGGTTCTATCATTTTTTGTTTTTTTTATAAGAATGCTAAAAAGTTCGCACATTGTTGTGCTAGTTTAGCTTTATATGGGAATTTTTTTGGATGATCTCAATCGTAATAATGTGCCTCCTAGTTTTTTGTCTTTTTTGGTGGAGGACGGTGATAGGTGTGCTATCGCTTAGTAGTTTGTATCTAGGTTGTTTTCGTTTTTCCATTTAATGCATTTGGCATTTAAAAAAAAAGAAAAAAGAACACACCAGATTTATATTGGTCGGTAAATCTTGACCTATGTCCACTCCTAGAAGCACCCTTCGAGTGCAATACTAACCCTTTAGTTATTCTTCTTTAGCCATACAAAATCACTTCCACCTTCCCCGGCGCGGAAGATCTGGTTCCTTTGACACCAAAGAAAGTTTTTCTTCCCAAAACTTCCCTCAAGATGAACCTTGAATTTGATGGCACTAAGGTGAAAACTTGCAAGAACAACCATGTGAAATCACCTCCACACTCACTTGAAACTCCCTCCAAGAATCTTTTCACTCTCAAACTTAACTGTTTTCTATCTCCCTTTCAAATTCTCTCTTCAAGTTTTCACCAGAATGAAAAAACAATGCATGCTAAAGACTCTTATAAAGTCTATGGAAAGCCAAATGTTGTACAGTGTGATCTCAGGATCATCCACTACGATGTATAAAATTTGGCCTATTTGTACTATACAACCACCAGTTAGTAATGTGTGAATAGTTCAATTTACATGTTCATAGTAAATAATCATCAGCATAAATAATTCTTTTTTCCTATTAGTGCTGTGTGATTATAAGTACAAATTACCAATTATACAGTATGATTAGTTTGGCTGAAATTCAATTCATCTAGGATGAATCAAGGGATGACCAAAATCATCTATATTGATTATATGGTAAGATGCAGTTCTTACAGTATGATCAGAATATCAAAAATTAAGCAGATTCATTTGATTAATCACAGGATTAAATTTTGAAAAGTTTTAAACAATGTATAGTATGATCATGTTCATATATTATTATTAGAACAACTTTTAAATTAAAATTTTTGCCTATATTAATGGTGTAGGGTTTTCTAATTATAACAGATCATTTAGTATGATGTCGTTCTCAGACTACACAATTAGTTATAATTTAAAAATATTTTTCCCAAAAAAATATTTTAATTAATTTCTATCACACTAGATCATACAATATGATTCTTATTATATAGTAAGATGTACAAAAAAATTAAAATATTTAAAATTAGTTTTTTTTCTCTTGTGTGTGTGTGCATGGTCACCAAGCTAAATAAAGGATTTTAATGAAGATATTAAACAAATTAAAAAATATAAATTGCATACTCATTTCATATAACCTATTTTATCAAATCTTGAGCCCTGAATCTTTAAGGAACAATGCATGGTGTACCTAAAATAATAGTCAAGGCACAAACAAATATGCACTACAAATACTAGGAGAAAAAAGGCAATCAATATTGTTTGTTATCAATATAATCATAAACTCAGAAGCCTAAGTTGTAACAATCTCCCTCTTTTTTATGATGGCAACAAATTTAGGTTATACTTGGAAGCAAAAAATATTTTTTCCTATAATCCCCCTCACTATATTAGTACATTAAAAAATAAGTGAAACCTTTTTTTAAGACATAAAATTTAAAGCAAAATAAAAGAACATTTTAACAAAATAAAATATAAATATAACAAACCATAATACATTCTCTCCTTTTAATATTATCAAAAAGGAAAGATAAAATAAAATAAAAAATTAAAATACATATAGAAGAAACTAATAAAATAATAAAGAAATGAAGACATGAAGTTATGATTAAAATATAATAAAAATCAAGCACATAAAACAATTAAACAAATACATAAAACACTTAAATAAAACACACAAACAATAATTAATATATTTATACCTCATAATCCTACTCCCATTTTATTACTTCAAAAGCTATGTTTGCCCAAAGCATGCAATGATGTCACAATCTGATTAAACCTAGTATAAATTTCTAAGATCGACTCATAAGGTTTCATGCA
This sequence comes from Dendrobium nobile, assembly GCA_022539455.1. Taxonomy (NCBI): domain Eukaryota; kingdom Viridiplantae; phylum Streptophyta; class Magnoliopsida; order Asparagales; family Orchidaceae; genus Dendrobium; species Dendrobium nobile. The sequence continues at coordinate 1,916,522 of CM039730.1, forward strand.
AAAAAGTTCATAATAATGCATTAGAATATTAACTTATATTTCTTGACTTAACTTGAACCATCATATATAGAGCATATCTATGCCACATTTCTTTACCAGTAATACATGTAGAGATTCTCATGCAATCTTCTAAATTTAAAGCACAGAAAATATAATTCAAGTGATTTGCATTTAATTTAGCATTGATTTGTTCTATTCTATTCTATTTTTTTTAACTTGATGTGGAACAAAATTATGTTCATAATTAAAAGGTAAAATAATCGTTTCATCCACTTAGTTAAACACAACAAAAATGAATGTGAAAATAAAGTGCAAAAAAAAATAAAAGAAATAACACAACAAATTTATATTGGTTCGGTCAACCTTGGAGCACACTCACTTGGAGCACACTCCAAGTATTGTACTAAACCTTTAGTGATTCTCCTTTAGCACCCACAAATAGTCGCAGATGCCCTTATAAAACCACTTCCACCTTCCCTTAAGCGGTGGAGGAGCTAGATCTTTTCACACCAAAGATATCTTCTTCTTTCCAAAACATCCCTAAAGATGAACCTTGAGTTTGATGGTACTAAGGTGTAAGCTTTCCAGAGCAACCGTGTGAAATCCCCTTCACACTCCCTTGAAACTCCCTGAAATGATGTTCTCCCTCTGAAAATCCTCCCATTCCTCTCTCCTTTTTAAGTTATCTCTTCATGATTTCTCCAGAAGAATAAAGACACAATGCATGCCAAACACTCTCACAAAGACTTTAGAGAAATCTTAAATAGATGGTTTCAAAAAACCATAAAACATAAATTCATCGGACAAATATTATATTGTATGATCTCAGGATTGTCCAGTATAATGCGTAGAATTTGACTCGTTAGTACTATATGATCACTACTTATTACTGTACAAATAGTTTAATTTATATGTTCATACTATACGATCATATGTATGAACAGTTCATTTTTCTTGTTAGTGTTGTATGATTATCAGCACAAATGACCAATTATACAAAATGAATAGTTCAACATAAATTCTATTCATTTAGGACAAATCATGGCATAATCTGAATTATATATGTTAATTGTATGATATGATATAGTTCTTACAATATGATTAGAATATCAAAATTAAGTAGATTTGATTGACTAATTACATGATTAAATTATGGAAAGTTTTAAATATAATATAGTATGATCATGTTCATATATTACGATTACAATAACATTTCAAATTCAAGCTTTTACTTAATTTAATGGATGCCGAGCATTCTAATTATAACAGATCTTCTAATACAATGTGGTGCTCATATTATATGATTAGTTATATTGCAAAAAGATTTTTTCTCAAAAAAAATATTTAATTAATTTTCATAACACTGGATCATACTATACAATCCATATCATATAGAAAGATGTATAAAAAAATTTAGAAATTTAAAATTATTTTTGCTCCACTTGTGTGTCTGTGCATGGTCATCAAGGTAACATACATCATTACAGGACTTGACTAAAGAAGTTAAATAAATAAATATATAAAATTATAGACTCATTTAACATAACTTATTTTACACAATCTTAAGCCTTGAATCTTCAAAGAATAATTCATGGTGTACTTGAAATATTAGTCAACACATAAATAAAAATATACTACAAATACTAGGAGAAATAAAAAAGGTAATCAGTATTGTTTATTCACATCGTAATCATAAATTATAAGCCAGAGTTGTGATAAGGTTTAGGGTTTAGGGTTTAGGCTTAAGTAATTAGGGTGTAGGTTTTAGGTAAGGGATTAGAGATAGGGGTTTATGATTTTGTGATTAGGTTTAAGGTTAGGGTTTCAATTTTTGAGTTTAGGATTTTTAATTTTGGTTTGGGGTTAGGATTTAAGGTTTAGGGTTTAGGGTTTATGTTTAGGGTTTAAGGTTTGGGGTATAGGATTTAATCTTTAGATTTTAGTTGAGGGTTTAGGAATAATATTTAGGGTTTAGGATTTATATTTAGGGTTCAAGATTTAAGGATAAAGCTTAGGGATTAGATTTAAGGATTAGTGATTAAATTTATGGGTTAGGATCTAGGGTTTAGGGTTTAGTGTTTTTTTTTATTTTTAAGATTTAGAGTTTAGGGTGTAAATTTAGCATTTACAATTTAGGGTTTTGGGTATAGGATTAGGGTTAGGGTTTAGGGTTTAATTTTTAGGGTTTACGTTTTAAGATTTATGGTTTATAATTTAGGGTTTATGATAAGGGTTTAGGGCTTAGGGTTTAAGGTTTAGGATTTTAGTTGAGGTTTAGTATTTTTTTATTAATATTAGGGTTCAAGACTTAGTGCTTAGTGTTTAGGGTTTACGGTTTAGGATTTTATTTAAAGGTTTAGAGTTTTAGATTAAAAATTAGGTTTTAGGATTTTTATTTAGGGTTTAAGGTTTAAGGTTAAAGGTTCAGATTAAGATTTAGGGTCTAGGGTTTAGATTTAGGGTTTTTGGCTTAGGGAGTAGATTTAGGTTTTATGGTTTATAGTTTAGGGTTTAGGGTTTCGTGTTATGGTTTAGTGTTAGAGTTTATGGTTTAGGGATTAGGGTTGATGGTTTAGGGTTTTGTCCAGTATGATGTGTTGTGGATCTATTTTCATGGATTATGATTTTGATGATAACAAACACTCTTATTGCAAATACTTTTATTTTTCTATGACTGTCTTATTTACTAACATTGCAGGTCTACCAGATCAGTCTGTATTTTGAAACCAGCTCAAGATTGGCTAGACTAGGTCTGAGTCAATTTGTAACCCTTTTCTTTTCTTGAGTCTATTATATGTGGTGTGGCTCCTGATGCTTTGTAACTTGGAAGATTCTCTAACTGTTCCCTTATGTTTACTATTTTTAGTAACATCGCCCAGGACGATGTTATATCATCCTGGACGATCAGTTCAAAAGCAGAAAAACTAACTAGGGCATCCTCATTAAGGCAGCCGTCATTATGCAAATAACATCATCCTAGACGATTTTGTATCGGTGAGGATGATAGGCTCAAAATAGAAAGAATCTGTAGGTAGATCTATTTAGGAATTACTTATTTTTGAACATCATCTAGAAGATTGTCCAGGACTATAAAATATCATTCCAGACTATCAAGGACATTTTTTCCAAAATTTATCTAAAATTTAAGAAAAGTAATTATGACTTGATTGCATGATCAAATCATCCTGGACGATCGCCGGATTGTCCTGGCCGACATGTTGGACGATTGAACATCGGACAGCTCTTTTTCAGGGCAATGTTCAGGATGATATTCCATGATTTGTTCTAAATATATCGTCCTGGACGATAAGAACAAACTTCTTCTGATCGTCTCAAATCATCCCGGCTGATTGGGCTTATTTTGCACTGATCGTACAGGATAATATTAGTATCATCCTGGACGATAAAGTCGGCAACTTGCATTAATGAGCTCGTTTTGAGATCTTCTATTTAGGCTTTGACATAACACTTTGTAAGTGTCATTGGCAGCCATTATAGCTTCGTTATTTTGGGGGAAACTTGAAGAGAGGGCTTGAAAGGGAGTGAGAAAATGGTGGAGTTTGAGAGATGGAGAAGATCCTGTGAGGGGGGACTCAAGGGAGTGTGGAGGGGGTTCCACACGGTTGCTCCGGCAAGCTCGCACCTAAATTCCGTCGCATTCAAGGCTTATCTCGAGGGAAGTTAACCAAAGAAGAAGATCTCTTTGGTGTCAAAGGATCAGGCGAATCCGCCACACTGGGTTAGGTGGAAGTGATATTGTAAGGGCTTCTCCGCCTAGCTGTGGGGCCTAAAGGAGTGGACATAGGTCAAGGTTTGACTGAACCACTATAAATTTGATGTGTTCTTTCCTTTATTACTTCTGCATTTAATTTTTGCATTTGGTTTTCTTTATGGTGATATTATTTTTTGTTTGTGTTTTGATTGAAAGATATTTTTTACCAATTCACCTCTCTCTTTTAATTAGCTTTGGGCCAGTTCACAGGGCCTAACATCCCTAACAAACTTTCAAGTGGTATCAGAGCGGGATTCATAAAATAAGTTTTTAAAAGCTTTTGAATTTTCAATTCATGGTTAATTTTTCTAATCGTAATATTACGAAAGTTTATTCAATCACAAGACCACCTTTATTCGAAAATATCACTTTTGATTTTTGGAAAATTTGCATGTCTACTTTCTTACATTCAATTGATTTTCGAATGTGGCATATGATTTTAACTGGTTATTCATCACCTTCACATGTTATAGATGGAGTTAAAATTGATATTCCTTTTAATCAATGAAACAGGGAAGAACAAGTCAATGCTTAATTGAAAGCAAAATCATTAAATTGCTTTTTTCTGTGCCTTAAATTCTGAAGATTTTATGTTAATATCCACATGCACTACTAGTAAGGAAGATTGGGATAAACTACACACCATATACGAAGGCACTAGTGAAATCAAGCAATCCAAGTTGAATTTGTTAATGCATAATTTTCAACTATTTTCCATGAAACCTTATGAGATGATCTTAGACATGCATACTACGTTTATTCAAATTGTGACATCATTATATGCTTTTAGAAAAGAATTTTCAAATTTTGAAAAAGTTAATAAATTCTTTATTGTCTACTGGATAAGTTTAATGCTAAAGTAGTTGCTATTTATGAATTAAAAGATTTGAATGAATATTCTATTGATAATTTGATTGGCTCACTCATTGCCTACGAGCAAAGTTTGGGTCAAAGACTTTTGGATGCAAGTGAAATAATGATGCTAAAAGCTGAAGATACGGAAATAGATAGCTTTGTTGGTGACGAATGCAATGACTTGATAAGCAAATAAAAAAGCTCACCAAATCATAAGAATCAACAAAAGTGGAATAAAGGTAAAAATGGTAAGAATGTTAATATTTATTCTGACATTATTTGCTTTGAATGTAAGAAGCCTGGACATATGAAAAATCAGTGCCCTAATTTGAGAACTCTTCTTGCAATAGAAAACGGCAAAGCAAAGCAAATAATAAACTGGGGAAATAATAAAAAGTAGAAAATTTCTTGGGCAAATCTTGTTTCTGAATCATCTGATCAAGAGCAAGATAATGCTTAAATTGTTTTGTGTGTTTTATGTTTTATTTGTTCTATTATTTTTGTGTTTTATTTTCTTTTATTTTATTATTTTTTCTTTCTTTTTTTTTCAGTAAATTTTTTATGTGTCTTTTCTGATCAACACACACATTCACCTTTCTAAAAATGAAAAATTTACTTCCTATTTTTTCTTGAAATCTTTAGTAAGTTTTGATTGACTTCTCTAAAAGCAGTCAAAGGAAGGAAACTCATGTTTTTGACTCTCAATCTCTATTTTCTAAAAGAGGTTATTCTACTTTTGATTTAAAATCTTTTTCATATTAGAAATTAGTCTTCGAAACTAAATATTTTTTATCTCCCTATATTTTATTTATCGCATAGGGATCTTTTGCAAGTTGTTGAATCTAACTCATAATTTTCTTAATTAAGAATTCGCTTTATCAATAGGATGGGTTTACTTTTATTTTTAAGATTTTTGAAAGGTAGCATATTAAAAAAAATTGGCCAATGATGCCCAAAATAAAAGATGCGCAAAGACGCCAAATTAAAAATATACACAAAAGTATATCAAAAATCGAAAGATGCACAAAGAGTGCAATTTAAATTGACAAGAGGCATAAAATGAGCCCACAAAATTAAATGCTTACCATTCTTGTACTTCTTAAAAGCTTAAGAAATCCCTTGATACTTGATTTTGAAAAACATGATTCCTGATTCTATAATTTGTTCATTAATCTTCTATTAGATATATTTTATAAAAGGAGTTTTGAAAAATTAGAGTTTCTTTTTCTAATTTATTTCATGATTTAGATATTGAATTAAAAAGTTTTTGAGCCTTTTTAAAGAGCTTGAGTTTGGATTATTAAATTCTGAATTTGTAACCTTTTCTGGGTTATACATTGTCAATTCAATTCTGCTAAGTTTTTGGTTAAAACCAAGAGGTAACTTTCTCATTTTAAGAATATTTGTATTTTTCACTATATCAGAGATCATTTTGTCTTTTAATCATTTTGTTTGTGCCCCTTCTCTTTTTGATAATATTAAAGGGGGAGAACGTATTATTGAATTTGTATCGTTTGCCTTTTTTTCTTTCTTTCAAAAAATTAAAAAACAACAAATTTTTTTTATCTCCATTATTTTTAAGGTTTTATTCTAGTAAGGGGAATATTAGGATAAAATGTTTTTCTATTTGTAAATTCAAATCATAATATTTGTCATCATCAAAAAGGGGAGATTGTTGTGGATCTATTTTCATGGATTATGATTTTTATAATAACAAACACTCTTATTGCAAATACTCCTATTTCTCTACGACTACCTTATTTACTGACATTGCAGGTCCACAAGATCAGACTGTATTTTGGAACCAGTACAAGATTGGGTAGATTAGGTCTGAGTCAATTTGTAACCCTTTTCCTTTCTTGAGTCTATTGTATGTGGTGTGCCTCCTGATGCTTTGTAACTTGGAAGATTCTCTGACAGTTCTCTAATGTTTACAATTTTTGGTAACATCATCTAGGATGACTTTATATCATCCCGGACGATCAGTTCAAAAGCAAAAACCCTAATTAGAGCATCCTTATTAAAGCAGCCGTCATTATGCAAATAATATTATCCTGGACGATTTTGTATCTGCCAGGACGATAGGCTCAAAATAGAAAGAATCTGCCGCCTGATCTATTTAGGAATTACTTATTTTTGGACATCGTCCAGAAGATCCTCCAGGACTATAAAATATCATCCCAGAAGATCCAATACAAATTTTCTAAAATTTCTATAGAATTTAAGGAAAGCAATTATGACTTGATTTCATGATCAAATAATCCTGGACGATTTGTTGGATGATTGGACATCGGACAGCTCTTTTTCAGGCCGATGTTCTGGAAGATATTCTATGATTTGTTCTGATCGTCCAGGAAGAATATTATCATCCTGGATGATATGAATAAACTTCTTTTGATCATCTCAAATCGTCCTAGCTGATTGGGCTTATTTTTCACTGATCGTACAGGATGATATTTGTATCATCCTGGATAATAAAGTTGATAACTTGCATTAATAAGCTCGTTTTGAGATCTTCTATTTAAGCTATGACATGACAATTTGTAAGTGTCTTTGGCAGCCATTGTAGCTTCATTCTTCTGTGGAAAACTTGAAGAGAGGGCTTGAAAGGGAGTGAGGAAAGGGTGGAGTTTGAGAGAGGGAGAAGATCTTGTGAGGAGGGGACTCAAGGGAGTGTGGAGGGGGTTCCATACGGTTGCTCCGGCAAGCTCGCACTTGAATAACTTCAAATTCAAGGCTTGTCTCGAGGAGTTCACCAAAGAAGAAGATCTCCATGGTGTCAAAGGACCTGGTGACTCCGCCGTATAGGAGAAGGTGGAAGTGATTTTGTAAGGGCTGCTCCGCCAAGCTGTGGGGGCTAAAGGAGACACACTTATTTTAGTTCAATACTTGGAGGGTGCCTATAAGGAGTGGACGTAGATTAAGGTTTGACCGAACCACTATAAATCTGATGTGTTCTTTCCTTTATTACTTCCGCATTTGGTTTTCTTTGTGGTGATATTGGTTTTGATTTGTGTTTTGATTGAAATATATTTTTTACCAATTCACCTCTCTCTTTTAATTAGCTTCGGGCAAGTTTGTAGGGCCTAACATCCCTAACGAACTTTCAAGATGTGCAATATCTAACCTATTTATATTGTATGATCCCTAGTTAGTATTGTACAAAAAATTAAATTTGCTTGTTTGTACTATATGATCATCAATATAAATAGTTCATTTGAATGTTAGTGCTTCATGATTTTCAGTATAAATGTTCAATCATCTAGTATAAATAATTAAATCAAAATGTAGTTCATCCATGATGAATCACGTGATGACCAAAATCATTAATATTGATCGTATTGTATGAACAAATTCATAAAGTATGATCAAAATTTCAAAATTAAGCATATTTGATTGACTAATTAAGGATTAAATTAGGCAAAGCTTTAAACATTGTACAGTATGATCATGTTTTTATAATACAATTAGAATAACTTTTCCAAATTAAAATTTTTCTCTAATTTAATGGACGATGAGCTTTCTAATTATAACAGATTATCCAGTATAATGTGGTGCTCATTCTGTACGATTAGTTATATTTCAAAAACATTCTTCCAGATAAAAATAAAATATTTTATTTAATTTCTATAACACCAGATTGTAAAGTACAATCCATATTGTATAGCATAAAGTATAAAAAAATTTAAATATTTAAAATCATTTTTTCTTCCCTTATGTGTGTGTGAAGGGTCACTAAGCTATCAAACATTATTGCAGGACATGACTAAAGAAACTAAAAAATAATAACAATTTAAAATTACAAACGAATTTAACATAACCTATTCTACCCATTCATGAGCCCTGAATCTTCAAAGAATGGTGCATGGTGTACAGATAATATTAGTCAACACACAAATAAATATGCACTATAAATACTAGGAGAAATAAAAAGGTAATCAATAATATTTATTTTTATCAAAATCATAAACTCGAAAACCCAAATTACAAAAAGGTTTAGGTTTCATGGCTTATGTTTAAGGTTAGGGTATAGGTTTTAGTGTTTAGGGTTTAGGGTTAAGAGTTTATGTTTAGGGTTTAGGTTTTAAGGTTTAAGGGGATTTTAGTTAAGGGTTTAGGATTTTATATTAATATTAGGGCTTTCGGATTTAGGGTTTAGGGTTTATGGTTTATGGATTATGATTTCAGCGAAGTGTTTAGGGTTTTAGATTAATGTTTAGGGTTTAGGATTTTTATTTAGTGTTTATGGTTTAAGGTTAATTTTTAGGGTTATGAATAAAGGTTTAGGGTTTAGATTTAGGGTTTTTGGTTTAGTGTGTAGATTTAGGGATTAGGGTTTAAAGTTTAGGGTTTTGAGTTTCAGGTTAAGATTTAGCATTAGGGTTTAGGTTTTAGGGTTTAAAGTTTATGATTTAGGGTTTCGTCTTCTATAATGTGTAGAATTTGACCTATTTGTATTGTATAATCACTAGTTAGTATTATACAGACATTTAAATTTGCCTATTCATACTGTAAGATCATCACTACAGATAGTTCATTTTTAATGTTAGTGTTGTATGATTATCAATACAAATGACTAATTATATAATACAAATAGTTCAACAAAAAATACACTGCTTCAAGGATGAATTAGGGGATGACCGAAATCATCTATGTTGATCTTATTATACGATCTAATTCATACATTACGATAAAAATTTTAAATTTAAGCATATTTGTTTAACAAATCATGTTCATATAGTACAATAAGAACAACTTTTTAATTCAAATTTTTGTCTAACTTAATGGACAACAGCTTTCTAATTACAATAGATCATCTAGTATAATGTGGTGTTCATTCTATACAATTAATTATATTTTAAAAATATTTTCCCAAGAAAAAATAGAATATTTTATTTAATTTCTATAACATTAGATGATACAATATGATTCACATCATATAGTATGATCCATATCATACAGTATGATGTATTGAAAAATTAAAAGAATTAAAATAATTTTTTCTCCCCTTGTGAGCGCGTGAACGATCACCAAGCTAACATACATCATTATAGGACTTGACTCAAGAAATTAAAAAAATAAATAAATGAAAATTATATAGTCATTTAACATAACCTATTCCACCAAATCTTCAGCCGTGAATCTTGAAGTAACAGTGTATGGTGCATCTAAAATATTAGTAGACACACAAAAAATATGCCCTACAAATACAATGAGAAGTAAAAAAAGGTAATAAATATTATTTGTTATTATAAAAATCATAAACTCGGAAGCCCAAGCTGTAACAGGGTTTAGGGTATAAGTTTAGGGTTTACAATTTTGGGTTTAGGTTCAAAGTTTCTTAGGGTTGTTAAGAACTTATGAACTTGCTTGATGTTGACCAAGTGGGGGCGGGGGGGAGGGGCGGGCTGAACTATAGTTTTAAAAAATCCTTAAGAAAATAGAAAAATCTTACAAGTAAGATCAACCTGTGATGCGCAAGTGATTAGCAAAATAAATCAGAGATTTTAATCATATAATCAACCATTGTAAACACCTCACAAACTCCTCCTCAAAAGGTTCTCTCTCTCTCTCTCTCTCTCCCCCCCCCCCCCCCAAAGCTCTCCCTATTATTCTCTAAGCTCTCTCAAGTCAGGATACCAGCAAAAGATACTCTCTTTAACAAATAAGTGATCTTATAAAAAAGATCTTTCAAATTTCTCTAACTTTTAACTTGCTTTCAAAGATTGTTCAGGAGGATCGACATATCATCATGTATGATTAGTATAATTTAGCCCATCCAACATGGATGATTTGGATTTGCTATAGGATTATAACACATTATTTATTTTGATTGTTCAGGATGATGTGGACATCATCCTGTATAATTAGTTCCAAATTAGACATACTGTCTAGTAGATAGTTTGGAACTTTTAGGAGATACATATTAGATGATGAATAAATATAACTGATCATCCAGGATGATGCTTTGATTGTTCTATACAATTAGTTTCAAATCAATGATTATCATCCAGTAGATAGTTTGAGATGTCCAGGTGATTAAAGAGGAGACTAATGTTTTTCTTATTGCTGATCGAGGATGATCTTTTGATCGTTCAGGATGATATGATTGATCTATCAAAACTTAATTATTTTTATTTATCACCTAACTAATTTAAGCATGATTGTAATGAATCATCCAAGATAATATGGGATCATCTTGTATGATTAGAACAAAATTTAAAAAAAAAACTTTCCTAAATGAGTTTGTCGGCTGAGTAAATCTTATTTGAGTATATCATCCTGGATGTTGGGTGTATCATCCAGGATGATTTTCTTAAGCAAGTTTACATGACCTAGATGCCCTAATTAGGGATTCTCTTTTTGAGTAATCATCTAGGTTGATATAAAATCTTCTTCTACGATATGATCAAAAATAAAAAATAAAAATTATAACTCAATCAATTTCTCCCCTTGAGTGTGTGTGTACAAGGTTATTTAGCTTCAGGATCCTCCATGATACATTTGACTCAATAAAAGGTAAAAAATACATTAAAAAACAAATTGTAGACTAACTTTATCCAAAATCATCCTGATCTTCAGCTGATTGATGTTCCTAAAAGTTCGATAAGGATGTTAAGCCTTATTGAACTAGTCCCAAGGCCAACCAAGGTGGGGGAAAATTGGCATATAAAAAATTTCTCCAAGAAAAAATATAAACACAACCAAACCAAGATTCACCACAAGGGAAATGAAGTGCAAAAATTAAATGCTAAAAAAATAATAGGAAAGAACACACCAGATTTATTGTGGTTCAATCAAACCTGACCAACGTCCACTCTTAGGATGCTCCATCCGAGTATTGGACTAAAACTTTAGTATCTCTCCTTTAGCTCCCACATTTAGGTGGAGAAGCCCTTACAAAATCTCTTCCACCTTCCCCAGTGTGGCCGAGTAGCTGGGCCCTTTAATACCAAAGAGATCTTCTTCTTCCCAAAACTTCCCTCAAGACGAACCTTGAATCTGATGGTACTAAGGTACAAGCTCGCCAGAGCAATCTTTTGGAATCCCCTCCACACTCCCTTGAAACCCCCTCCAAGGATCTTCTTCCTCTCTTAAATTCCACCCTTTCCTCTCTTTCTTTCAAATTCTCTATTTAAATTTCATCCAGAAGAACGAAGCGTCAATGGCTGCCAAAGACACTAACTTTTATCAACAAAAGGTCTTAACTAGAAGAGCTGTAAATTTGCTCTTAATTGCAATAAATTAATACTAACGTCTAGGAAGATATTCAAATCTTCCTGTATGGTTAGTTCAAATCGTTGAGCATCATCCAGAACTTTGCCCTTATTACATGTTTGGATGATGGAAAAGTAAACTAATCATTTGAGACTATCTCATGATCATCCCGGCCAATCACACGATCTCCTAGGCCAATTAATATAAAAAAGGCACATATCATCCAGAGCATTACCCTAGATGGAGCCAGGCTATTTATGAATCATCCAGGAAGAACTACGGTTTGCAAACAGATCATCCCTAATGATCTTGAGATTGTCCAGGATGATGTGATCGAGTAATCAAACCATAATTTCTTTCCTTAATTACATGATTAATTTAGGTATAATTGCACTACATCATCCAAGACAATGTACAAAAATAAAATATTACCCAAATAGATCTGGCGGCTGATTCTTTCTGATTTGAGCATATCATCCCTAATGATGATAATATCGTCCATGCCAATTCACTTAAATGCTGATGGATTAACAAGGATGCCCTAATTAGGGTTTTTATTTTTTAATGATCATTTAGGATGATTTCTGGTTCATCCCGAATGTGATCAAAATAAAAAATATTACCAAATAGACATAAATTTTCCCAAGTGTTTGTGTGTAAGGTTACTAAGCAAGCATACACCCTCACCTGACATGACTCAAGAAATCAAAAATACACCAATGAAAATTATAAATAAAACTTGTTCTACCAAATCTTGAGCCTTGAATGGTGCACCATAATCCTGAAATGTTAGTATACACATAAACAAAAATATTTTGTAAATATAGATAAAAAATAGAAATTGAGCCACTATATTTGTTATCATCAAAAACATAAACTCATAAGCTTGAGTTGCAATAATCTCCCCCTTCTTTATGATGGCAATATTACTTGTTGAATTTATAAAATTGAAAAAATTTTCTACTAATATCCCCCTCACTAGAATAAAAATTTAAAATTAGGGGAATTTTTTTTTTGTTATTTTTATTTTTATTTTTTAAAAAGCTAAAAGGTTATAAAAAAAATAGATATAAATATAACAGTACATTCTCCGTATTTGGCATTGTCAAAAAGAGGAGAGGTACAAACAATTAGAACAATAAAAAATTGATTAAAAAATAAAATGAATCTAGTGAAAAAAAATTAAATATTCTTAAAATGAGAAAGTTATCACATTATTGTATTCAAAAATTTAGTAAGGAATGTGTTGATAACGTATAACCAAGAAAGGTTAGAAATTTAGAAACTGTTAATCCAAGCATATGTTCTTTTTAAGGCTCAAAAACTTTTTAATCAAATATCTAAATCAAGGAAAAAATTAGAAAAAGAACACTAATTTTTTCAAAACTCCTTTCATAAAACATATCTAATAGAAGATTAATTAAAAATTTGGTGAATCAGGAATCATGATTTTCCGGCTCAAGTATCAAAAATATCAATAGATAAAAAGGTTTTCTTATAATTTAATAAGTATAAGAAAAGCAAGCATACTTTTTGTGGGCTCATTTTATGCCTCTTGTTAGTTTTTTGGCGCACTTTGCGCATCTTTTTATTTTTGATATACTTTGTGTATCTTTCTTAATTTGACGATTTTGTGAATCTTTTGATTTGGCATCCTTGGCTATTTTTTTTTAATCAAATAAGCTACCTTCCTAAATTTTTAAAAACTAAAGCAAAATCCAATCTATTGATAAAAATGAACTACTTGATTAAGAAAATAATGAGCTGGATTCAACAACTTGCAAAATATCCCTATGTGATAGAAAAAATATATGGAGATGAAAATGTTTAGTTTCAAAATCCAAGTTATAATTTGATGAATATTTTGAATCAAAAGTAAATAATCTCTTTAAGAAAAGAGATAGAGAGACAAAATAAAAAATTTTCTTCTTTTGATTGTTTTTAGAGAAGTCAACCATAACTTACTTAAAAATTCAAAAAAAATAAGAGTAAATTTTTCATTTTTTAGAAAAAATTGTCTTTAAAAAATATTTGGTTTCCTAAAGTATATTAGAAAAAAAATTGATATGTGCGTGTAGATCAGAGAAAACTTCACAAAAAGAAAAGTAAAGATGAATTTAAAAGTTTAATGTAATAAAAAAAAAAAAAGTAACCCAAAGAAAATATAGAAAATAAACAAAAACACAATGAATAAAAAAATGCATACACAAATAAATAAACACACAAACAAGGGTTTATACATCAATGATTCAAAAGCTAAGTCTTCCTAAGAGAATTTTTGCTTTTCATTATTTTCCCTTTCAACAATTTGCTTAGCATTACCCTTTTCTTTTGTAGGAAGAGTTCTCAAAATAGGGCACTGATTTTTCATATGTCCAGGTTACCTACATGCAAAGAAAATAATGTTAAAAGAAATCTTAACATTGTTAATATTGTTACCTTTATTTCACTTTTTTTTATGCTTATGCTCTAGTGAGCTTTCCAATTTTCTTGATAATTTATCGCTTTCATCACCAGTTGAGCCACTTTTCTCAGAATTTTTAGCATTTAGCACTATCATTTTGTTTGCATCCAAAAGTCTTTGGCCCAAACTTTGCTCATAGGCAATGAGTGAGCCAATTAAATTACTAATATAATATTCATTCAAATTTTTTGATTAACAAATAATAATAAGTTTGGCATCAAACTTATCAGGTAGACAATGTAGAATTTTATTGACTTTTTCAAAGTTTTAAAATTCTTTACCTAAAGCATGTAAAGATATCACAATTTGAATAAACCATATATGTCTAAGATTGTCTCATAAATTTTCATGCAAAATAGTTCATAATTATGCATTAAAGTATTCAATATGGATTGCTTGATTTCACTAGTGCCTTTGTATATAGTGTGTAATTTATCCCAACTTTTCATGCTAGTAGTGCATGTGGATACAAACATACAATCTTCAGAGTTTAAAGCACAAAAAAATAGTTAACGATTTAGCATAAAATTGAGCATTGATTTGTTCTTCCCTACCCCATTGATTAAAAAGAATATCAATTTTAATTCCATCTATAACAAGTGATAGTACAAAATAACTAGTTAAAATCATTTGCCACATTCGATAATCAATTAATTGCAAGAAAGTAAACATGCAAGTTTTCCAAAAATTAAAATTAATATTTTTAAATAAAGATGATCAGGTGATTGAATAATCTTCCATAATATTATGATTAGAAAAATTATCCATTTATCAAAATTTAAAAAGTTTTCAAACTTAATTTTAAGTATCCCACTCCGATACCACATGAATGTTTGACAATGATGTTAAGCCCTTATGAACTAGTTCCAAGTCTAACAAAGAAGGGGGGGGGGGGAGGGGTGAATTAGTATTTAAAAAATTTCTCCAACAAAAAACTCAAACACAACCAAATCAAGATTCATCATAAGAGAAACGAAGTGATGAAATTAAATGTGGAAAAATAATACGAAAGAACACACCAGATTCATAGTTGTTCGATCCAACCTGACCTACATCCACTTCTCGGAGGCACACTCTGACTATTACACTAAATCTTTAGTGTCTGTCATTTAGCCCCCACAGCTAAGAGGAGAAGCGCTTACAAAATCAGTTCCACCTTCTCCGGTGTGGTGGAGTAGCTGGGCCCTTTGACACAAAAGAGATCTTCTTCTTTCCAAAACTTCCCTTTGGATGAACCTTGAATTTGATGGTACTAAGGTGCAAGCTTGATGGAGAAATTTTGTGGAATCCCTCCCACACTCCCTTGAAACTCCCTCCAAGAATCTTCTCCCTCTCTCAAACTCCCCCCTTTCCTCTCTCCCTTTCAAGTTATCTCTTAAAGTTTCATCGAGAAGAATGAAACTTCAATGGTTGCCAATGACACTGACTTATATAAGCAAGAGGACTTAAATAGAAGAGCTCCAAATTTGCTCTTAATTGCAACAAACTGACACTATCATCCAGGAGGATATTCATATCATCCTATACGATTAATTCAAATCATTGTGCATCATCGAGAACATCACCCTGTTTGTATATTTAAATGATTGGAACATTATCCAAGATGATCTCACGATCATCAAGGCAGATTATTACAAAAAAGTCCCATATCGTACAAAGCATCACCGTGGTTGTAGCCAGGCTGATTACGAATTATCTAGGAAGAACTAAGGTTTGTAAACATATTATTTCGGACAATCCTGAGGTCATCTAGGCTGATATGATCGAGCAATTAAAGCTTAATTACTTTCTTAATTACCATATTAATTTAGGTATAATTACACTACATCATCCAAGAGGATGTCTTGGACGATGTCCGAAAAATAAAAGATGCATAAATAGATCTAAGAGCTGATTCTTTTTTATTTGAGCCTATCATCCTAAACGATCATAATATCATTCAGGCTGATTCGTTTAAATGTGACTTCCTTAACCAGTATGCCCTAATCAGGGTTTCCATTTTTGTCTGATCGTCCAGGATTTTTTTTGGTTCATCCCGAATGATGTGATCAAAATAGAAAATACTACCATAGAGACAAAATTTTTCCCAAGTGTGTGTGTGCAAGGTTACTAAGCAAGCATACACCCTCATAGGACATGACTCATGAAATAAAAAAATACACCAATGAATATTGAAAATAAAAATTTTTCTTCAATCTTGAGCCTTGAATGGTGCACTGTAATCTTGAAATGTTAGTGAACACAAAAAAATAATATATTGCAAATAAAGGTAGACAACAAAAAGTAAGCCACAATATTTGTTATCATAAACAATATAAACTCATAAGCTAGAGTTGCAATAGTTCCTGAACCTGAAAGGTTAGTGAGCTGAGGACATAAAATAAATATGCATGAATGGCAATTGTTAGGGAACAATAATGTTTGTTATAATCAAAATCATAGTACTTGGATCCAGATCTGCAACAATCTCCTCCTTTTTTATGATGAATAACATTATTGTTGGAATAATTCAAATCACACAATTTTTTCTTTTTAATTATTAACAAAAAGGAAACATAAAATAGAGGAAAATAATGTAAGTAAAGCAAAGTAAATTTTACTTAATTAAGCAAATGATACAAACGATACAACACTAACACTACTCCCCCTTTTGACATTGCAAAAAGGAGGAAACAAGTGTTTATGTCTGGGATCCCTACCGCTAGTCAATTGTCCTAGGGCCAAAGGTTATTTCCTCTTATGTCTAGGATCCCTACCGCTAGTCAAGTGTTTATTGTATCAAAAAAGAAAATCAGTAGTATTGAAATCCCTACATGCCACAATATAATAGATGGTGAGTGAGAGCACAGGTGTAATGTGAATATAATCACTAGCTTTCAGAATTATAGAGGTTCAAAGGACATGTTGAATGATCCTAGCATCTTTGATTAAGCAATCAGAGGCACCATCATAAAAAGTAATATTGTTGTGTCTTAACTATTTATTAATAGGACACCAGTTAAAGTCAAGATCTATTGCTATGATGGGAAGTTTGTCGCCAGTGGTGGAAGGTTGAAGAAGTTCATGACAGTCCTGATAGGTGATTTTTATTGGTCTCTTATTGTTATATGACTGGTGAAGAATTCATATAGATGTTCAGAGTGGAATAGGAATGCAAAGGTCAGAATGAAATTAAGCATAGTATAATCTAACATATCTAACAATCTATAAGTGAGTGTGCGGGGATTGAAAATCTTGGTGGATGTAATCCCCAAAGTTTGGTACCTGAGGTAAGCTGCCTAGTTTTTGCCTCAGTGAATTGAGGGTCTACATCTGCCCCCAAGGAGATTCCAATAAGCATACTAGAATGCTCACTAGTAGCCATAGAGAAGATTTTGAGTGAAAGAGAGAAGCATTTGAAGGATTTGGAGTGAAGAAAATGATTCAAATCAGTTGTTTATAAGAGTAGGCTAGATCATCCCAGATGATCGTGGAATAGTACAGGATTATTACAAGTAATAATAACATCTAGGATTACTGGTCAAAATAGCTCTCATATCATCCAAGATGATTTGACATCATTTAGGATGATTAGACATATGGGATCATCTCGAGGAGTTAGCAAGTATGATCTTTGACTTTAAGGATAATCCTGGGTGAACAGGTGAATGATCCAGGATGATTGGCAATAATGGATCGAACTGGTCAAATTTAAAACCATTTAATTATTTTTACCACATGGATCATCCAAGATGAACAGGTGGATCATCTAGGACAATCACCAATAGTTGAGAAATAATTTGATCTATCATCTAGGATGATGTGGATTATCTAGGATGATCTCAAACAATAGAGTCTGATCAACCATCAGATAAGTGATAAATGATGAATTAATAATGTAGTCCAGGATGATAGAAAACAATCTAGGATGATGTGAACAAAAAAATAAAAATTTCAAGGATGGATGGAGTTGATCAAAAGTGGTCTGAAACATAAAATAAATATAAAAATTAAAACATAATATGTAAACACAACTAACAAATGATAAAAATAATAAAAATAGTAAAAAAGATAAGTTTTTTAATTTTTAATCAATACTAGAAAATAATAAATTTCTCATGTGATTAAATTAAAAATTAGAAAGAAATGAACTAACTTTACTAAAATTTGAATAACAGTTAAATAATAGATCCTGTTAGCCCCAGTTTAGATTCCTTACTGGGTAAAAAAATTTTAAAAATAATAATCTTACTCAAAAAAGAACTTAGATAAGAAAAGTAATCTATTAAAAACATCATTCTAGCTAAATATCTTTTAGAATAATATACCGAAGTGTTTAGTCATGATCAAGTTTCAGAAATGAAACCTTTAAAAATATCAAGTAACACATGAATTCTTCTAAAATTTAATGGTTTGAGAGAGAAGGAAGCTTAATTTCTTACGGGCTCATTTTGTGCCCCTTGACAATTATTTGGCGCACTTAGCGTATCTTTTAATTTTTAATATATATTATGCATCTCTATATTTTCTTGTGATCATTGCACATCTTTTTTTTTCTTTTGGGCTCATTTTGTGCCTCTTGTCATTTTTGTGAGTTAGATCTCTTTCAAAAACTTTAAAGATTCTCTATTATGAGAATATCTTCAAAATAATAAAGAAGAAAAACTCATTCTCTAACATAAGGAGTATAACATAAAGCAGAATTATATTCATTTGGTAAATGCAGCAACTTAATCAAGAAAACTTAAAAGTGATTTAATTAATTTTAAAATTTTTTATATGAGATAGATTATAGTAGGAAGATGTAATAAATCTTTGTTTCAAAGATCAATTATTAATTTGAAATAGATTTTTTCTTTGAATAGAAAATTACTCCACTAAAGGAGTTAAAGGAAGAGAAACAATCAATGTGTTGTAAATCTATTTTTATGACTTATGTTTTGATGATTGACAAACACTATTGAATCTCTTGGACTACTTGTTACTTCTAACTTTTAAGGAATCGAAGATCGGACGAACAAACGAAGCTAGTTCAAGATTACGTAGGTCTAGGGTTAAGTCAGTCTATACTTTGTTTTTTCTCTTCTTGAGTCTATTTGTAATGGTCAAAGAAACTGATGCTAAGTAACCCTACACACACACACTTGAGAGATTTAGAAATTCTATTTTTGCTCTTGGACGATCAGGCTTAAAACAGAAAGTCTAATTAAGGATTCTTAATTAAGGCAGTCGACATTAACGGATCGTCCTGGATGATACATGTATCGGCTAGGACGATAAGCTCAAAATAGAAAGAAGTTCATGCCATAGACAATTAAGGTATACTGTATTTTTAAATAATCAGCCAGGACGATCATTGATCGGCCTGGACGATATTCACAAATTATGCCTTAATTAATCAGGAAATCAAGGGAGTAATTAAGGATGATTGATACGATCATATCATCATGGACGATCGCAGGATCGGCCAGGACAACCCATTCAAAAACCTTAGTTACTTCAGGACGATAAATATTGGCCAGCTCGAATTCAGAGCGATGCTCTGGACGATTTTCCTTTGATTTGAACTGATCGGCCGGGAAAATCGTGAGATCGGCCTGGACAATCAAGACAATTTTAAATCGTCCAGTTTGCATTAAGGGTGATGCTCTGGCCGATCTTCTAAGATTTGTACTGATCGGCCAGGCCGATGTCTATATCGGCCTGGACGATATTGTCAACAACTTGATATTAATGAGCTCCTTTGAAGCTCTTCTATTTACGAGCTCTTGTTCAACATTTTAAACAACCTTTGTGCTGCTGCATTGACCTGAGAAGGCCTTGAGGAGAGAAAGAGAGAGAGGGAGAGAGAGAGGATCTTGTGTGGGGGAGTTTGTAAGGGGATTCTTAAGGGTTGCTTTAAGGATCGCTCTGCTTCTTCTTTGTCTAGAGTTTCTCATCCGTGGAAGGGTCGGTAGAGGTAAGGAGTCAGCATCTGATTTTTGTTCTATGCCAATTTCAGGAGGAAGCAAAAGGAGATAGGTTCTCTGCCTTGCCGTGGTGGCAAAAAGGAGGTGCTTTGTAAAGGCTTCTCCGCCTAGCTGTGGGGTCTAAAGGAGAGTCACGATTGTAGTGCAATACTCGGAGGGCGCCTTCGGGGAGTGGACGTAGGTCGAGTTGACTGAACCACTATAAATTTTTGTGTTCTTATTTCTTGCTTCCGCACTTTTAATTTCCGTATTTATTTTTCTCGTGGTGTGATTTTGGTTTATGTGATTTTTGTTCTTTGTGAAAAGAAATTTTTTTAAAATACCAATTCACCCCTCCTCTTGGTTAGCTTGGGCCAGTTCTATAGGGCTTAACATCCCTAAGGAACTTTCAAGTGGTATTAGAGCGGGATTCATAAAAACTGAGTTTGAAAACTTTTTGAATTTTGATCCATGGCTAACCTTGGAAATCATAACACTACAGAACATTATTCAATTACACGACCTCCCTTGTTTGGCAAGTTACCTTTTGATTTTTGGAAAACCCGCATGTCAACATTTTTACAATCTACTAATTATCGCATGTGGATGCTTATCAAAGAAGGTTATTCTCCACCTTCTCGTGAAATTAATGGTGTTAAAACTAAAGTTGCTTTTACTGAATGGACTTTCGATGAACGAGATTTAGCTCAATTGAATGCAAAATGTTTGAACTGTTTTTTCTGTGCTTTAAAATCTGAGGATTACATGCGTGTCTCCACTTGCAAAACTGGTATAGAAATTTATAATAAATTGTGTATCACCTATGAAGGCACTAATGACATTAAACAATCCCGTTTGAATATTCTCTTGTATGAATACAAACTTTTTCGTATGAAACCTCATGAATCAATTTCTGACATGTACACTAGGTTTACTTAGATAGTTACTTCACTGCATGCATTAGGAAAAGAACTTTTAAACTATGAAAAAGTAAATAAGATTTTAAGATGCTTTCCTTCATCTTACGATGCCAAAATCACTGCAATCACTGAATCTAAGGATTTGAACACTTATTCTATTGATAACTTTCTTGGCTCACTCATTGCTTACGAGCAAGGGGTGAATCAAAGAAATCTTGATATAGGTGAGGAGAAGAAGGAGAAAACAGTTGCATTGAAGGTGCACAAATCAGATTCTGAAACTTCCGAATCTGAAAGCGATGAAGTTTCCTTCATCACAAGGCAATTGAAAAGCTTTCTAAGGAAGAAACAAAAGCATCATTGGAGAAAAGGTAGGGATCATAAAAATTCTAAAGGATCTTCTGATGTTGTTTACTATGAATGCAGGAAACCAGGACACGTGAGAACTGATTGCCCTACACTTAAAGATCACTCAAGTAAAGGAAAGGGTGAGGAGAAACCTAAGCTAAGGAAGGACAAGATGAGAGTACAAAAAACATTTTGGGCGGAGTCGGCATCGGGCTCATCGGAGACAAAACTAGAAGATGAGACATCAAAATTGTGCTTGATGGCAGACGACAATCCTGATCAAGAAGAGGTATGTGAACTTTCCTGCGATCAACTTCTTAAAGTTTCAAAAACAATTCATGCATCACATAGAAAATTAAAGAAAACACATTCTAGCTTGAAATTAGAATTTTTAAATCTACAAAAAGAGCATGAAATTTTGATTAAAGACCATCAAACGATTGATTCAAATCATATGACTTTACTTGATAAATTTGATGAGTTAAATAAAAATCATTGTGAATTAGTTAAAAAGCATGATGCATTAAAAGTTTCACACACATCACTTGAATCTGATTTTAAGAAGTCTAAGGTGATCGAGAAAATTTTGAGGATTGATAATGAAGTCTTAAAGAGCACTAGTTTGAAGATTGAAAATGAATTAGAAGCATGTAAGAAAACTAGGATGACATGCACTTTTGATCAATTGCCAAAACTTAAGAAGAGGCATTATAACTCAAACCACTTAAGAAATCCCTTTCCAGGACTTAGATATTTTTCATGTGGCATGCTAGAACACATCTCACACACTTGCATAATTCACCATAGTACATATTTGGTGTAGAAACCTAAGGTGCATGATCCACAGCATATCACCCATGCATTGCATTCTACTCTTCATAAAAAGGAACCCAAACCTGCTTGGCTTCCTAAATTTAACTTTTAGTAATTTTGCAGGAAGGCTCTCACAAAAGGCCTCGTGAGAGTATGTGGTACCTGGACAGTGGATGCTCTCGACATATGACTGGTGATGTCAATCAGTTTGTGGTACTAGAGTCCAGGACTGGAAGCAAGGTTACTCTTGGAGACAACACCACCAAGAAGGTGGTAGGCGCAGGTATAATTGGTAATTCCAAGAACCTTATGATTAAAAATGTTTTGCTTGTAGATGGATTGAAGCGCAACTTGCTCAACATCAGTCAATTATGTGACAAAGGCTTCATCGTGCAATTCTTTGCAAATTCATGCATTGTAAGTTTAAGTAACAACACTATTTTGCAGGGAAAAAGGATTAACAACATCTACATGCTTGATTTAAATATCATTGAATGTGCTGCTTCATTTTGCTTAAAAACTGTGATTGATGATTCTTGGTTGTGGCACCGGAGACTTTGTCATGCAAGTATGAAAACCCTTAGGAAGTTGACCCAAAAAGATCTAGTTAGAGGTGTCCCCAAACTCAAGTTTTCAAAAGACCACCATTATGATGCCTGTCAACTAGGAAAGCAAGTCCACTCCACCTTTCACCCCATTAAGGACATTAGCACCTCTAGACCTTTAGAAGTGCTTCACATGGATTTGTTTGGACCCATTAGCACTGCCATCCTGGGAGGGAAAGTCTATGGATTTGTGATTGTTGATGACTACTCGAGGTTCACTTGGACTAGATTTCTTTCACATAAAAATGAGTCTTTTGAGGAGTTTAAAATATTTTCTACTTGAATTCAGAAAAAGCTAGGGTGTGAGATTTTGACCATCCATAGTGACCATGGGGTAGAGTTTAAGAATGAAAGATTTGGAGATTTTGATGAGGACAAGGGGATTAGCCATAATTTTTTTGCTCCTAGGACCCATCAACAGAATGGGGTAGCTGAAAGGAAGAACCGGACTTTAGTGGAAGCCGCTAGAGCCATGCTTGCTGAGTATTCACTTCCAAAATACTTTTGGGCTGAAGCGGTTAACATAGCTTGTTATGTGTTGAATAGGGTGAATGTTAGAGCCAAATTAGAAAAGACACCCTATGAGATCCTTAAGGGTAGGACACCCAATCTTTCCCACCTTCATGTCTTTGTTTGTAAGATTTTTATTCACAACAATGGGAAGTCTCACTTGAGAAACTTTGATCCTAAATCTGATGAAGGAGTATTCTTGGGATATTCTAGTGTTGGAAAATCTTTTAGGGGGTTTAACAAGAGAACTTTGATGGTGGAAGAGACAACCCATATAGTATTTGATGTGTCTGAGCCTAAGAAACTTGGAGTAGAAGATGATGATATTGGAGAGATTACAAGTGGAGTAGAAAATTTGGGGAAGGAGATAGAACAACGAATTAATGAAGGAGTAGGAGATGTCACCCAAGGAGTAAAGAATTTTGATTTGGATGAAAGGGTTGAACCTTCACACACTTTACCTAGAGATTGGAGATACTCTACAAGTCACCCCAAGGATTTGATCTTAGGTGACCCTTCTAGTGGAGTTAAGACTAGACATGGACTTAGGAAGGAGGTGAACCACTCTACTTTTATCTCAATGACTGAACCCACCACCATTAACAAAGCCCTTACTGATGAGTTTTGGATTCTAGCAATGTAAGAAGAATTGAATCAATTTGTTAGGAATGATGTTTGGGAGCTTGTAGAAAGACCTAAGGGACAAAGTATAGTAGGGACAAAGTGGGTCTTTAAGAATAAGGTGAATGACTCAGGAGTGGTGCTTAGGAATAAAGCAAGATTAGTGGCTAAGGGGTATAACCAAATAGAAGGGATAGACTTTGAGGAGACTTTTGCCCCTGTAGCTTGATTGGAAGCCATTAGAGTGCTATTAGCCTTTGCCTGTTATAAAAGATTTAAGCTTTTTCAAATGGATGTCAAGAGTGCATTTTTAAATAGGGAAATAAAAGAAGATGTGTTTGTAGAACAACCCCCAAGTTTTGAGAGTTCCTAATTTCCAAATCATGTTTTTAATTTAAAAAAGGCTTTGTATGGTTTAAAACAAGCACAAAGAGCTTGATATGAGAGGCTTAGCACATTCTTACTAGAGAGGAAGTTTGTCAAGGGGAGCGTAGACACCACCCTTTTTCTTAGGAGAATTGGAGACGATTTACTCATTATTCATATTTATATGGATGATATACTCTTTGGATCTTCTAATAAGAAATTATGTGATGATTTTTCTAAAATAATGAGTAGAGAATTTGAGATGAGTTTGATGGGAGAGTTGTCCTACTTTTTGGAGTTTAGCATAAAATAATTAGAGGATGGAACCTTTTTAAATCAAACAAAATACATAAAGGACATTTTGAATAAATATGAGATGGACAAAGCCAAGCCAATTAACACTCCCATGACTTCTAGTGCTCCATTGGATAAGGATCCAAGTGGTAAATCTATTGATCAGAAGAAGTATAGAGGCATGATTGGATCTTTACTTTACTTGACTGCGAGCCGACCTGATATTATGTTTAGTGTTTGCCTTTGTGCTAGATTTCAAGCTGACCCTAAGGAGTCCCACATGACTGCTGTTAAGAGAATTTTTAGATACCTTTTGAGGACACAAGACTTAGGGATTTGGTACCATAGACATAACACTTCTTTTGAGATTATTGGATTTTCTGACTCTGATTTTGCAGGATGCAAGGTGGATAGAAAAAGCACTTCAGGAACTTATCAATTTATTGGACAGTCTTTGGTCTTTTGGTCTAGTAGGAAGCAAAACTCTGTTGCACTTTCCACTACTGAAGCTGAAATACATCGCTCTTGGAAGTTGTGTGGCCCAAGTCCTTTGGTTGAAACAACAGGTATTGGATTTAGGATTATCGGTAGGCACCATATTAATCTTTTGTGACAACACTAGTGCCATATGCATCTCTAAGAATCCTATCCAACATTCAAGGACTAAGCACATTGATATTAGGCATCACTTCATTATAGATCACGTGACTAAAGGAGACATTGAGTTACACCATGTGACAATTGAAAATCAATTGGCTGACATCTTTACTAAACCACTGGCCTTCGACACTTTCAGTTCTTTAAGGACCATATTGGGTGTGATTGACATAAATGCATGAAACTTGATCTAATAGTTACTTTCTTTTGCTTTTGTTTTTATATTTAATTTTTTAGTGTGTTTTACTTTCCTTTTTTTCTTCTCTTTTTCTTAGTTTTCAAAATCATCGCTGAAATGATAACATATTCCATGCCCTTGTTTTTGAAAATTTGTAGTCAATGTTTTTTTCATCTCTTAATCTCTTAGATGGTAAAAATATTTTGTGATTGTGTCACTTTCTCTAACCTATTTTAGTGGCATAATTTTCTTTTCTAATCAAAAATCTATTTCAAATTAAAGATTGTGTATGAAATTAAGATCTTTTCTTAAGCTTACTTAAGCAAATCTATCTTGTATTTATAATGTTTAAAGTCTTTTTATCACACCAAGATCCTTCGTTATCCTTGTCTTTGATTATTGATTATATTTGTGGTAATTCTTCCCTATGTTAGAGAGAGAGCTCCTATTCTCTAATACGTGAGAAGATATATTCACAACTAAGAATTTTTAAGAGGTTATAAGAGAGAATGTAGCTTGCAAAAATAAATAAAAAAATTTGGCTAATGATGCCAACAAAAGAAGCGCAATGTCGCCAAATTGAAAAATATACACAAAGTGTATCAAAAATTTAAAAAAAAATGCGCAAAGCGCCACTCAAATTGACAAGAGGCATAAAATGAGCCAACTCAAAAGCAAGCTATTCTCTCTTTTTAAATCTTTTAGAACTTAGAAGTTTTGGTTCTCAAAGACTTGATTTTGATTGTTTTGCGATCGTGACAAATTTACTTTGGTTCCTTATTTTATAAAGATAGTTTTTTTTAAACCAAGTAATAGATGGATCCCTTTTCTCATATTTAATTAATTCTTTGAGTTAGGTCATTGATTGCAAAAGAAGATTCTACCCTAAGAAAACGTCTGAGCTAAGGGTAACCATGACCAGATATTCTACTATTCTATGGATTGTTGAGATTGTTAACTCATTAACCAACAAGTTTTTAAATAAATCACATGGAATACTACATCATCTTCATGCCTTGATTAAAAAAAAAAATTATTGTGATGTGCTATTATTCTTTTGTGTTCCCTCTTCCTTTTTGATATGTCAAAAGGGGGAGAAGTTTATGATGCTTTTACACTTACCTAAACTGAAATTTTACTGCTAATTATCTTCATAGTGTTTTTCCATCATCAAAAAGGGGATATTGTTGCAAATCTATTTTCATGACTTATGTTTTGATGATTGACAAACACTATTGATTCTCTTGGACTACTTGTTACTTCTAACTTTTCAGGAATCGAAGATCGGACGAACAAACGAAGCTAGTTCAAGATTGCGTAGGTCTAGGATTGAGTCAGTCTGTACTTTGTTCTTTCTCTTCTTGAGTCTATTTGTAATGGTCAAAGAGACTGATGCTAAGTAACCCTACACACACATTTGAGAGACTTAGAAATTCTGTTTTTACTCATATCGGCCAGGACAATATTTACATCATCCTGAACGATCATCCTTAAAACAGAAAGTCTAATTAAGGATTCTTAATTTAGGCAGCCGACATTAATGGATCATCCTGGATGATATGTGTATCGGCCATGACGATAAGATCAAAATAGAAAGAAGTTGCTGCTATAGACAATTAAGGTATACTGTATTTTTAAATAATCGGCAAGGACGATCATTGATCGGCCTGGACGATATTCACAAATTATGCCTTAATTAATCAGGAAATCAAGGGAGTAATTAAGGATGATTGATACGATCATATCGACTTGGATGATCGCAGGATCGGCTAGGATGATCTATTCAAAAACCTTAGTTACTTTAGGATGATAAATATCAGCCAGCTCGAATTCAGGACGATGCTTTGGACTATTTTACTCTGATTTGAACTGATCGGTCGGGATGATCGTGAGATTGGCCTGGATAATTAAGACGATTTTAAATCATCCAGTTTGCATTCAGGGCGATGCTCTGGTCGATCTTCTAAGATTTGTACTGATCGGCCAGGCCGATGTCCATATCGGCCTGGACGATATTGTCGACAACTTGCAATTAATGAGCTCCTTTGAAGCTCTTCTATTTAAGAGCTCTTGTTCAACATTTTGAACAACCTTTGTGCTGCTGCCTTCACCTGAGAAGGCCTTGAGGAGAGAAAGAGAGAGAGGGAGAGAGAGAGGATCTTGTGAGGGGATTCATAAGGGTTTCTTCAAGGATCGCTCTGCTTCTTCTTCGTCTAGAGTTTCTCATCTATGGAAGGGTCGGTAGAGATAAGGAGTCAGCATCTAGTTGTGGTTCCCTGCCAGCTTTAGGAGGAAGCAAAAGGAGATAGGTTCTCTGCCTTGCAAGGATGGCAAAAAGGAGGTGCTTTGTAAAGGCTTCTCCGCCTAGCTATGGGGGCTAAAGGAGAGTCACGATTGTAGTGCAATACTCGGAGGGTGCCTCTGGGGAGTGTACGTAGGTTGAGTTGACTAAACCACTATAAATTTCTGTGTTCTTGTTTCTTGCTTCCGCCCTTTTAATTTCCGCATTTATTTTTCTCGTGGTGTGATTTTGGTTTATGTGATTTTTGTTCTTTGTGAAAAGAAAATTTTTTAAAACACCAATTCACCCCCCCCCCCCCCTCTTGGTTAGCTTGGGCCAGTTCTATAGTGCTTAACATCCCTAACAAACTTTCTCAATGGTGTTTCTTCCTTTAATTGATTTAAGGATGTCAAACATTGTTTAAAATTCTTTAAACTAAAATAAGACAAAAATAATATTCCAATAGTGAAAAAATTAAAAGCTTAAGGGATGCACAAAAATTAAATATAGAAAATTACATCATATAAAAAAAAATTAACAAGAAAAAAGAATAAGAAAAATTATAAAATAGAAAATTTAGAGTTCAGTAAACATCAGGTTCATATATTTATGTCTATGACTTCTAATCTGGTCCTTAAGAGGCTAAAGGTTTCAAAGGCTAGAAGTTTAGCATAGATGTGAGCCTATTAGTTTTCAGTTGCTACATGGAGTAACTCAATGTCTACTTTTGTAACATAGTATCTTATGAAGAGATGCCTTATGTCAATGTGTTTTATTCTAGAATGTTGGATAGGAATTTTATAAATATAGATGGCATTAGTATTATTACATAGAATTCACATTGTGCCCACATGTAATTCTAAATCTAGAATTTGATACTTCAACCAATGGATATGGGCCAAACAACTTCTAAGTCTATTTATTCAGCTTTAATAGGGGAAAGTGTAACTGAGTTTTATTTTTTGCTAGACCAAGAGACTAAGAATTATCCTATGAATTGAAATGTTTTAGATATGCTCTTTCTATCTATCCTATAGCCAACAAATTTTGAATTAGAATTTCCTATAATGTTAGAAGAAGTTATATGCCATAGCTACCAAATTTCTAGGCTCTAGGTTTCTAAGAGATTTCAGGGGATTTTCTTGACTACATTCAAGTGGGACTCCTTGGGATCAACTTGAAACCTTGCACAAAGGCACACACTAAATATTTGGCACCTTCTAATCGTCCCAAATCACCTTGGTTGATTGAGATTAATTCGCACTGATCATACAGGATGATATATAAATTTGGTTAGTTGCAATTAATTAGCTATTACAAAGCTATTCTATTTAAGAGCAGTTGTTCTACCCATTAGAACATTTTTTGCTGTTGTTCTGACATGAGAGAGCCATGAGGAGAGGGAGAGCAAAGGACAGAGAGAGAGGATCTTGTGAGGGGGAGTTTGTGAAAGGGTTCAAAAAGGTTGCTCTAAGAAAGGATCCGTCATCATCTCCTCCAGTCATCATCCTTAGTTCCTTAGGGTTATAGAGAGGTAAACTTCAGCATCTGATTAATGTTCTATGCTTTCTTCAAGAGAAAGCAAAAGGAGTTGGGTTCTTTGTTTGCTTCTTGAGGAAGTAAAAGGAGTTGGGTTCTCTGCCTCACCTGGGTTGTTGGAAAGGAGGTTGTAAATACTTCTCCATCTTGTTGTTGGGGAAAAAGGAGAGTCACTGAGTTTAGTGCAATACTTGAAGGGGATATAGATCATGTTAACCGAACCACTATAATTTTTTGCCTTCTTTATTACTGCTTCTGCAATTAATTTTCACACTTTGAATTTAGTGGTGAATCTTGGTTTTTGTTTTATGATTGTATTTTGATCAAAAGATTCTTTAAAGTACTAATTCACCGCACCTCTTGGATAGTTTTGGGACTAGTTCCTAAGGGCATAACAACCTTGTTGAACTTTTTAGTGTCATCAAAGCACTTTTAAGTGGTATTAGAGCGGTATTCCTAAAATATAGACTTTAAAAACTTTTGAATTTTGACCGATGACTAACTTTGGTAATCGTATACAATGGAATGATATTGTATTACATGATCATCTTTGTTTGATAATATTCCTTTTGATTTTTTGGAAAACTCACATGTCTACGTTTTTACAATCGCTTAATTATCATGTGGATGCTTGTTAAAGAATGTTTTTACACCATCATCTCATGAACTTAATGGCATTAAAATTGAAGTTTCTTTTACTTAATGGACTTTTGATGAAAGAGAATTAGTGCAATTTAATGCAAAATGCATGAATTATTTTTTCTGTGCTTTAAAATCTGAAGATTATATATGTGTTTTAACTTGTGTAACTTGTAAAGAAATTTGAGATAGATTGTGTGTAACTTATGAAGGAACCAATAAAGTTAAACAATCTAGAATGAATATTTTATTGCATAACTATGAATTTTTTTATATGAAACCTTCTGAGTCATTTTCTAAGATGCATACAAGTTTTACTCAAATTATCACCTCATTGCATGCTTTAGGAAGAGAGCTAACTAACTATGAAAGGGGTCAATAAAAGTTTGAGATGCTTGCCTTCTTCTTTTGGTGCTAAGATCACTACAATTACTGGATCTAAAGATTTAAATACTTATTATATTGAACATTTACTTGAATCACTCATTGCTTATGAACAAGAGGTGAATCAAAGAAATCTTATTGCAAGTGAGAAAAAGAAGGAGAAAATTATGGCACTAAAGAACAACCCAACTGACACTAACTCTTCCTGATCTAAAAATGATGATGCTGCCTTCATCAATAGACAATTAAAAGCTTTTTAAGGAAGAATAACAAATATCATCAGATGTAGAAAAGAGGTAAGGATAGCAAAAATTATAAAATTTCTTCTTATGTTGTTTGCTTTGAATGTAGGAAGCCTGCACATGTTAAAGATGATTATCCTAAACTTAAGGAACACCCAAGCAAGAAGAAGGGTGATGACTCCCTTATTAGGCATTGCACTATTACCAAAGAGACTCTCCTTTTATACCCAAAGAAAGGAGGAGAAGCCATTATAGAACTCTCTTCAACCAATCCCCACTGCGAAAGAGAACCGTCGTCCTTTCACACCCTCCAAGTTTTGGCAGAGAACCTTCATCCTTTCACACCCTGCAAGTGTAGGTTCAGTACCTTCATCCTTTCACACCCCCCAAGTGTAGGTAGAGTACTTTTGTCCTTTCACACCCTCCAAGTGTTGGTAGAGAACCTTCAGCTATTCATACTCTCCAAGTGTCGACAGAGAACCGTATGTTCTTCAAAGATCTTCTCACAAGCAATATAGAAAGACAAGAGAAAGAGTGAAAAACTCAAATGACACACAGAGATCCTTATCTTTTAGTAAACTTGTGAACCCTTCACACTCCACTAGCAAGATATCCCTCTCAAACACTTACTCACACTCACTCCTTTAATTTCCCCTAAAAATTCATGAAGCAAAGATTTCTAACTTCAGTCTTTAATGGACCTTTTATATGATAGAAAAAACCATCCAGAAAACTAAATTTTTTAATTTTGATCATATATGATCATACAGTACTATCGTATGTTTGTACATACGAACAATTCAAATGTTATTGCATACAAACCTATTATGAATCAATACAACATCATTTCGTACATTATCATCATCCAATACGAACCAAGTTCATCCTGGACAAACAGTTAAACAATTTTAAAATTTATCTATATGAAATGTTGGGACGAAATGAGTGAGAATGAACCCGAGATGTTCATCCTAGTATGAAACTAGAATCGTCCCGTATGATCCATACGTAGAAATAAAATTTTGTGCAAGAACAAACCCGAGGCATTCATCCTTGTATGAACCTGGAATCATCCCGTATGATCTTTGTGCGAGGACAGACCGGATGCATTCGTCCTTATACAAACCTGGGATCATCCCGTATGATCTTCATGAGAGGATAGACATGAGGCATTTGTCCTTGTATGAACCTAGGATTGTCCTGTACAAACCATACTTAGAAAAGTATTTTCATTTTGGTTCGTTCGACTGCTTGTTGTGGAAAATAACTGACCAGATCATCCCATATGAAGTGATATCATACAATATAATTAGTTAAAAAAATATGAATTTTAATCTCTTCCCCGTTGTGTGTATGTGCTCAGTTACTCAATTACAATCACACTCTCTCAGACTCAATAAAATGGAAAATTTAGACTTTAATTACAATAAACTCTAAACTGATCTGTATTTGAAGTCTTCAACAATCTAAAGTATGATTTTCCTGAAATGTTAGTACATATAAGAGCAATACAATTCTTCCAAAATAAGTTAAGAGAAATAATAATAAAAATAATAATATTTGGAATCATAAAAAATAAACAAGTTGTAAGAATATTAAACATGCAAAACTAAGTAGAAACTATCTCAATAATCTCCCACATTTTATGATGGCAAAATAATTATTGTTTGAATAAAATTTAAGAACCTAAATTTCTCCTTAACTACCCCAAATTGAATAAGCAAGGGATTATAAGGAAATTTTTATTAAGTAAAAATCTATTTTTTTTATTCTTTATAAAACCACAAAATATTGCAAATTCAAGTCCATGAACTATGTCTTGATGATTGACAAACACTCTTATTTGTCTTGGATTGCCTTTTACTAATGACTTTTTAAGAATCAAAGATCGGACGGAAAAATGGAGCCAGCTCAAGAATGGGTGGATTAGGGTTGAGTTAGTCTGTAATTTTATTTTTCCATTATTGAGTCAATTAAAATTTCTTGAAGTGACTAATACAAAGTAACCCTACACACACACACACACACACTTGAGAGGCTTAGAATTTCTATTTTTACTCATATCAGCCAGGATGATATTTACATCGTCCTGGATGATCGGGCTTAAAATAAAAAATCTAATCAGGGGTTCTTAATTAAGGCAGCCGTCATTAGCCAATTAGCCTGGATGATACTTGTATCGGCCGGGATAATAGGCTCAAAATAGAAAGAAACTGCCGCCTTAAATAATTAAGGTATTCTATGTTTTTGGTAATTGGCCAGGATGATCCTGGATCGGCCTGGATAATATTCATAATTATGCCTTAATTGATCAGATAATCAAGGAGGTAATTAAGGATGATTGATATGATCATATTATCCTGGACGATCATGAAATCAGCCAGGATGATCGATTCTAAAATCCTTAGTCGCTCCTGGATGATAAATATCGGCCAACACAAATTCAGGGCGATGTACTGGACGATCTGGATCGGACAGCCTGAATTCAGGGTGATGCTCTGTATGATTTTCCTCTAATTTGAACTGATCAGCCAGGACGATCATGAGATCATCCTGAACAATCAAGCTAATTTTTTAATCAACCAATTTACATTCAGGGAATTGCTCTGGCCGATCTTCTGAGATTTATACTAATCGGCTAGGACAATTTCCATATCGTCCTGGACGATATAGTCGGCAACTTTCAATTAATGAGCTCCTTTGAAGCTCTTCTTTATAAGAGCTCTTGTTCAAAGTTTTTGAATATCCCTGGCTGCTGTCTTGACCTGAGAAAACCTAAAGGAGAGAGAGAGAGAGAGAGAGAGAGAGAGAGAGAGAGAGAGAGAGAGAGGGAGAGAGAGAGAGGATCTTGTGAGGGGGAGCTTATGAGAGGATTCACAAGGGGTTGCTCCAAGCATTGTTCCACTTCTTCTTCCCTAGGGTCTCTAGTCATTGGAAGGGTTGGGAGAGGTAAGTTTCAACAAGTGATCGAGGTTCTCTACCTGCTTTAGGAGAATACAAAAGGAGGAAGGTTCTTTGCTTTGCCCGGTGTGGCAAAAAGAGGTGTTTGTAAAGGCTTCTCTGCCTAGCAGTGGGGGCTAGAGGAGAGTCACGATTGTAGTACAATACTCGGAGGGCGCCTTCAGGGAGTGGACGTTGGTCGAGTTAGCCGAACAACTATAGACCTTTGTGTTCTTATTTTTACTGCTTCTGCACTTAAATTTCCGTGTTATTCATTTTGTGGTGTTTTGGTTTATGAAATTTATTGAGCTTTGCTTAAACTTTTTAAAATACCAATTCATCCCCCTCTTGGTTAGTCTTGGGCCAGTTCTATAGGGCTTAACATCCCTAACGAACATTCAAGTGGTATCAGAGCACTTTCTAGTGTCATCTGAGCACTTTCAAGTGGTATCAGAGCGGGATTCATAAAAATTGAGTTTGAAAACTTTTTGAATTTGATCCATTGCTAAGTTTGGGAATCGTAACACTACTGAAGGATATTCAATTACACGATATCCCTTATTTGATAACCTACCTTTTGATTTTTTGAAAACCCGTAAGGCAATGTTTTACAATCTATTGATTATCACATATGGATGCTTATTAAAGAAGGGTATTCTCCACCTTCTCGTGAATGGAACTAAAACGGAAGTTACTTTTACATAGTGGACATTCGATGAAAGAGATTTAGCTCAATTGAATGCAAAATATTTGAACTATTTTTTCTGTGCTTTGAAATCTGAGGATTACTTGCATGTTTCCACTTGCTCAACTGGTAAGGAAATTTGGGATAGGTTATGCATTACTTATGAAGGAACCAATGAAGTGAAACAATCCTGTTTGAACATTCTCTTGCATGACTACGAAGTTTTTCATATGAAACCTTCTGAATCTAATTCTGACATGTATACAAGGATTACTCAGATTGTTACTTCATTGCATGCTTTAGGAAGAGAACTTTTCAACTTTGAAAAAGTAAACAAAATTTTGAGATGCTTGCCTTCGACGTTTGATGCTAAAATCACTGCTATAACCGAATCTAAGGATTTAAACACCTATTCGATTGATGACTTACTTGACTCACTCATTGCTTACGAGCAAGGAGTGAATCAAAGAAATTTTGATGTAGGTGAGAAAAAGAAGGAGAAAATGGTGGCACTAAAGGCACACAAATCGGATTCTGAATCTTCAGAGTCTGAAAGCGATGACTTTGCCTTAATCACAAGGCAATTCAAAAGCCTTCTAAGGAAGAAGCAAAAGCATCATTGGAGAAAAGGTAAGGATAATAAATATTCAAAGGGATATTCTGATGTTGTCTGCTTATTGAGTCTAGTAATTAGGTTGTTAAGCCTAAGTTAATGTCCCAAAGGCTACCAAGAGGGGGGTGAATTGGTAGTTTAAAAATTTTAAGCCCTCTTTTAAAATTAGATTAAACCGAAATAGAAATTATTTCTTTTATGTTTTGTAGAAAAAGTTTTTCAACCACAGAGTTTTTAATACTAAAAATTAAAATGCGGAAACGTAAAAATAGTAAAGTAAATGACACCAGATTTATAGTGGTTCGGTCTAAAACCAGACCTACATCCACTCCACAGAGGCACCCTCTGAGTATTGCACTAATACCAATAGTGACTCTCCTTTTGCACCCACAGCAAGGCAGAGAAGCCTTTACAACATACTCTTTTCACCACTCCCCGGTGCGGCAGAGAACCGATGTCCTTTTACACAATCTCTAGTGTTGGCAGAGAACCGATCTTCCTTTCACACTCTCCTAGTGTGGGCAGAGAACCCTTCGGCTGTTCACACTTTCCAAGTGTAGGCAGAGAACCCTTCGGCTGTTCACACTCTCCAAGTATAGGCAGTGAACCCTTCGGCTATTCACACTCTCCAAGTGTAGGCAGCGAACCCTTCGGCTATTCACACTCTCCAAGTGTAGGTAGCGAACCCTTGGCTATTCACACTCTCCAAGTGTAGGTAGCGAACCCTTCGGCTATTATCACTTTCCAAGTGTCGGCAGCGAACCGGATCTCCTTGACTGATCTTCTCACAAGAATCTAGAAGGAAGAAGGAAAAGAGTGAAGTAATCTCAATTCACAAGTAGAGATTCTTACCTTTGAAATCCAAGTGAAGCCTTCTTGCTCCAATAGTAGGAATCCTCCTTTGAATGCTCTTTTTCACTCTCTCCTTGGCTATTCTCTCAAGAGGCACGAAGATCAAATGACAAAAAGATTGGGTGGCAGTCTAATTTGGACTATTTATACAAAAGACAAGAAAAACCGCCCAAAAACTGCAAGTATTCAATTCTGTACGCAGTGGATCGTCCCGTACGATCATGGATCATCCTGGACGATTTTACTTAAACGATTTGAAACGACCCCATTTGTATATGTGTACGAAATATTTTTGTACAAGCTGATCGTCCCGTACGAACAAAGTTCATCCGGTACGAACGGTTATTACTAGGTCGGTTTTAGAAACTGCTGAAAACTGTTCTAAGTCGGTTAATTGTTTGGACGAAAATTTATTCGTCTGGACGAAAATTTTACAGAAGACCGATCGTCCTGGACGATTATTTAATTCGTCTGGACAAAAATTTTCGAGAGGACCAATCGCCATGGACGAAAATTTAATTTTATCTGGACGAAAATTTTTCAGAGACCAGATCATCCTGGACGATTATTAATTTCATCTGGACGAAAATTTTACAGAGGACCGATCGCCATTGACATAATTTAATTTCATCTGAACGATAATTTTACAGAGACCAAATCGTCCTGGACGATTGTAAAATTCGTTCTGGACGAAAATGACTTAGAAAATTTTTTGAGTAAGTTCCTATTCGTTTCATGTGCTCAATAGGAGATAAATGTCTGATCGTCCCGTATGAACGAATATCGTCCAGTATGATTAGTATAAATTTTTTGATCTCCTTATGTGTGTGTATGTTTTTATTCACTCAATCACAATCACTCCCTTTCAATTTAATTTCAAAGAAATGCAAACTTCAAATTTTATAAAGTATCTCATTCTGAATTTGATTTGAAGTCTTCGTAGTCTGGAGTTCGTTTTTCCTGAAATATTAGTACACACAAGAGCAAATACAAATCTTCTAAAATTGTTAGGATATAACTACACATTTGAACAATAATGTTTGGAATCATCAAAACTACATAAGTTGCAAAAATGTAAAGTATGCAAATAGCAACTATCTTAACAATCTCCCCCTTTTTGATGATGGCAAAATAATTATTGTTTGTATGGTTTCAATTTAAACAATTCTCCTAAACTCCCCCTGAATTGATGTATATATGAAAATAAGGAGGCATTTTGAACCATAAAAAATTTTTGTTTTTTAAAAAATATTACAATACCACAAACAAAACATACGAACACAATAATTTTGGTATCACCATAATAAAAATTTTTGTTTTTCAAAAAAAAAATTACAAGACCACAAACAAAACATACGAACACAATAATTTCTCCCCCTTTTTGACAACAACAAAAAGTGAAGAAGAAATAGACGAAAAATGTAAGTAATTATATGAAATTCATTTGAAAATTTAATCTAAATGGTGATTGGTATAAGGTATGCAATCTAAAACTAATGACATTAGGTAAATCATAGAAATTCATAGAATTTAAGAAGTGATATAACATTGTAAGTAAGAAGAATTTATCAAAAACATGATTCAATTTAAATATTCGAATATAGAAAATCATTACAAGAGAGATGAATAAAAATTCTATATTTCAAAGTTCAATAGAATACAAATGAACATAAGATCAATTTGAATTAAGAGATTGAAAGAAAATGGAAAGAAAAGAATTACCACATGTGGCGCTTTGCGCATCTTTTTCAATTTTGGGCACATTTTTGTGCATCTTTTGACATTGGGCTAATTTTGTGCCTCTTTTATATATTTGCGAACCTTTGCGCATTCTTTTTTATTTTTGTACTTTTTGTACAATTTTCAAGAGTAATTGAAACCAATTCTTTCCAAAATCAATAATCTAAAATTTCAAATTTTTCTAAGTGCATAAATATCATTTGAGCAAAGAAATATAAAATAAATAAACTTCTAAATTGCAATAATAATATTTACTTTTATATAGTCTAAATGAATAGACATGAATTTAAAATTCTACTTAAAACAAGTTATAAACAAAGTTTAAATTTAGAAAGACAATATTTTTTAATGTAATTAATCTCAAATCGCAATCTAATTTAAGCATAGTTAAGATTAAATAAGACTAATAAAATTCATAAAAATTAAGTACATTCCAAAAGCAAACCATAAATAAATCAACTACGACATATTTTGATATTAATGAGAAAGATTACATGATCATTTCATAATATCAAAACAACAATAAAAAAATCACAAAAATCAAAACAAAAATCAAAGACAAATAACTAAGAAAACATAAATATCAATGTTGCAAAAACATTTTTATTTAAGCATTCAAATCAATAACACCAAGCATTGTTCTTAATGTACTGAAGGTATCAAAGGCTAAAGGTTTTGTAAAAATGTCTGCAAGTTGATTTTCAGTTGAAACATGTGTGAGTTCAATTTCTCCTTTGGATACATGATCCCTTATGAAATGATGCCTTATATCGATGTGTTTGGTTCTAGAATGTTGAATAGGATTTTTGGATATGCAAATAGCACTAGTATTATCACAATAAATTGGAATTGTGCCTATAGATAATCCTAAATCAATCAACTGTTGTTTTAACCAAAGTACTTGTGCCACACAACTTTCCTGATGCAATGTATTCTGCTTCTGCAGTAGATAGGGCTACTGAATTTTGTTTTCTACTGGAGTAAAAAACTAATGAATTTACAATGAATTGACATGTTCCAGAAGTGCTTTTCCTATCCACTCTACAGCCTGCAAAGTCAGAATCTGAATAACCAATAATTTCAAATGAAGAGCTAAACTTAGGATACCAAATTCCTAAGTTTTGATTTCCTAGTAAGTATCTTAAAATCCTTTTCACTGCTGTCAAATGTGATTCTTTTGGATCTGATTGAAATCTAGCACATAAGTAAACACTGAACATAATATCTAGTCGGCTAGCAGTCAAGTAAAGCAAAGATCCAATAATCCCTCTATATTTCTTTTGATCAAAAGATTTTCCCTTAAGGTCCTTATCCAACTGAACTGAGGAACTCATTGGTGTACTAATAGGTTTAGCATTGTCCATTTCATATTTCTTGAGGATGTCCTTAATATATTTAGTTTGACTAAGAAATGTCCCTTCCTCAAGTTGCTTGATGCTAAAACCTAGAAAGTAATTTAAATCTCCCATTAGACTCATTTCAAATTCACTACTCATTGTATTAGAAAAATCATCACAAAGATTTTTATTTGAAGATCCAAAGATGATATCATCCACATAAATTTGAACAATGAGTATTTCCTTTCCAAATTTCTTTAAGAATAGAGTTGTATCCACACTTTCTTTTTCAAAAGATCTTTCAAGTAGGAAGGTGCCCAATCTCTCATACCAAGCCCTAGGTGCCTGTTTTAATCCATATAATGCCTTCTTTAATTTAAACACATGATTTGGGTATTTTGAATTTTCAAATCCTGGAGGTTATTCTACAAAAACATCTTCTTCAATAATCCCATTCAAAAAGGCACTTTTGACATCCATTTGAAATAATTTAAAATCTTTATAACAGGCAAAGGCAAGTAAAACCCTAATTGCTTCAAGTCTTGCTACATGGGCAAAGGTCTCCTCAAAATCAACTCCTTCAATTTGATTATACCCCTTAGCAACTAATCTAGCCTTATTTCTAATGACTACTCCTGAGTCATTCATTTTATTTTTGAACACCCACTTGGTTCCAACAACACTTTGATCTTTTGGCCTTGTAGTTAATTCCCAAACTTTATTTCTTACAAATTGATTTAACTCTTCTTGCATGGCCAATATCCAAAATTCATCAGAAAGTGCTTGATCAATATTAGTGGGTTCTATTATTGAAATAAAGGCTGAATGATTGACTTCCTTATTTAATCCACGCCTAGTTCTAACACCCTCACTAGGTTCACCTATTATCAATTCTCTTGGGTGGTTTTTAGAAAATCTCAAATCTCTAGGCAAAGGGTTTTCTCTTTCCAAATTTTCTTCAACATTTTCTTCCAAATTTAATCTATCAATCTTTTGGGAGTTTTCCTCAATCTCTTCTTCAACAATATTTGGCTCTTCCAAATTTCCAGATTCATCAAATACAACATGTGTGATTTCTTCAATGACTAAAGTTCTTTTGTTGAATACCCTATAAGATTTTCCAACACTTGAATATCCAACAAAAATTCCTTCATCTGATTTTGGATCAAATTTTCCTAAGGCAGATTTTCCATTGTTATGTATGAACACCTTGCAACCAAAAACATGCAAACGTGACAAGTTAGGTGTTCTACCTTTTAGCAACTCATAGGGTGTTTTATTTAATTTTGATCTCACATTCACCCTATTCAGAACATAACATGCAGTGCTAACCGCCTCAGCCCAAAAATATCTAGGAAGTGAGTATTCTGCCAACATTGCTCGGGCGGCTTCTATTAATATTCTATTTTTCCTTTCAACTACCCCATTTTGTTGAGGGGTTCTAGGTGCAGAAAAATTGTGATCAATTCCTTTTTCCTTACAAAAATTTTCAAATTTTTCATTTTCAAATTCTCCTCCATGATCACTTTTAATAGAAATTATTTCGCATCCTAGTTTTCTTTGAATCTAAGTTGAAAAATTTTATATTGTCCTCATTAGAAGAAAGTATTACAAGTATGCCATTAAAAGAAGAAGTAGAAATATTAATGGATAAATTATCATTATTGGAAGAGCATGATATAGGCTCTTTAAAAGATTTAAGAAGATATTTCATAATCCTATCATTTGGGTTAGAATAATTAGTAAAAGATTTCTGTAGCATGCTACCATTATCTTCTCCGAAAGGAGCCATATTCTCATTATCCATGAAAATTGTTATCTCGTGATCCGATTTATCTAAAATCTGGGAAGGATCTTTGATGCGATGAAAATCCAGAAAACCCTTGACAGGCATGATCCTAAAAAACCAAACAAAACGTCACAACCGATCTTCAATAAAACATAGCAGAAGAAACACAGGAAATTAAAATCCTATCATTAGGGTTTCAGTTTTAGGTTTAGAATTAGGGTTTAGGGTTTAGGATTTAGGGTTTAGGGTTTATATTTAGGATTTTGGGTTTAGGGTTTCAGGTTTATGAATTTAGTTGAGGGTTTAGGTTTTTTGATTAATGACTAAGGATTAAAGTTTAGGGTTTAGAATATATTTTTAGGTTTTTGTGTTTGGGTTTCAATTTTGGGGTTTACGGTTTAGGATTTATAGTTTAGGTTTAGGGTTAGTATTTAGGGTTAGGGGTTTATGGTTTAGGGTTTAGGTTTAGATTTAGGGTTTATGGTTTAATTTTTAGGGTTTAGGATTTATATTTATAGCTTAGGATTTATATTTAGGGTTTATGGTATAGGGCTTAGGGTTTATAGTTTTGTGTTTTTGTTTAGGGTTAGGGCTTAAGGTTTAGACTTTACGGTTTAGGGTTTAAGTTTAGGATTTAGGGTTTGGGGTTTAGGGTTTAGAGTTTAGGGTTTTTTCTAAACCCCACTATCTGGGCTTACACATTAATATAAAAAATTGTTTCAAAAGTCCTCAAAAAGGGACAAATCGCTCACTAAATGTTCCAAAGAGCTACAATATAAAGCCAATTAAATCTAATGAGCAAAAAGTACCTAACAAAGTTTCAATCTTAAAAAATAGCAAGAAAAACTAAATATGCTCCATCTAAAGGTAAAAACCAACATAACAAAAATCTCCCAAAGTCCAAGCATCCACAAGCAACCACCTTCCAAACTCATCACCAGTTAAGCCTACAGATGTACTTACACACCTGCACAATTAGTTACCTCACACATCAAAAGTAAAATCAAAGCAAAAGAAATAAACACAAATGAATGTTATGAGAAAAACTTAATATAGAATCCCAGTAATACCAATAACCCTTAAACCAAAAAAATAAAACCTCCACTAACAAAGAAAAAAAAAACCAAACACTAACCAAACCATCCCAACCAAAAAACAGAACCACAAACCAAAATGATATAGATCTTCAACCATAAAAAGAAACTAACCAACAAAGTCCAACCCACCAAACCACACACAACAGCAAAACAACACCAACCCAAAGAAAATCTCACACCCCAACACCACAAGTAACCCAACTCTACAGAACCACACCAATACCCTAAAACAAAACCACCCCCACAACTACCTAAAAACAACACCCAAAACCACAAGAAAAAACAACACCACAAAAAAGCAAACAACCCACACCCAACCAAAACAAGGAACACAAATCCCATAGAACCCTAGAACAAAAAAGCATAGAATCACCAGCAACCACTACCAACAAAAACTACACCACACAAAGAACAGTCCATACTAGAACCAAATAAGAAACACCGCCCACAAAACAACACAAAAACATCACAAAAAAAAAAAACACACCAAAAACTAACCACCCCACAAAACAATAACGACACCCCAACCAACCTAATAGCCCCAAAACAACAAGCAGCTAAAGAGCCGAGCACTAATGGGATTCCTTAAAAAATTACTACTAAATAACATAACATTATTTTCTAAAATAAGGCAAACCAACTATATCCAACCTAATAAAACTTCTTAATAACATAGAAATATGTATATAATAAAAAATAGTTCAAGAAGATAAATCCGTCTCCATTCAAGCAAAATAATTAGCACAAGCATTACCTTCTCTCCAAATATGAGAAGTAGAATACTGAATACGAGAAAGATTACTTTTAATATGCCTCAAAGGATAAAAAATATCAAAATTACCAATGTTCGAGTAACTAAAAAAATAAATTACTAATATAGCATCAACTTCAATACAGACCCTAAAAATGCCTTTAGATAAAGAAATTTTAAGATCATGATGAAGAACCAATAACTTTGCATACATAACACTACAAATAGACAGAGGGCAAGTAGAGCAAAGCACAAAATTACCTTCAGCATTACTTAAGATTCCATCAGAACCCCACTTACCAATATCAATGGAGCCATCAGTGTTAATCATTATAAATGACTCCTTTGGCTTCCATAAATTAGAATACGCCTATTCCTTATTCTCCAAAAAATTATAACACAGCATTTTAACAACAAACATAAAACCATGGAAATGACTTTTTTAAAGAGATTTGCTTTATAAAGATTATTAGTTTTATGCTTGGATCTAGCAATGATTCTCTTATGATTCATGTTAATATTACTATATATAGCGTCATTCCTATCCATCCAAATGAACAAAATAACATTAATAACCCTCACAATTTTAATATACCCTCTAGTATATTTATGAGCTAAAGTAGTAAGAAAATGATTAAAACAAAGATTCCGAGAAAAATTATTAGTGTTAAAGAAGTCATCATACCACATAAAAATTTTAGTAGCAATAACATCATTCATTAAAAGATAATTAATACTCTTAATATGATAATAACAAAAACATTTTGAAGGTAAATTAAAACCTTTTCTTTGAAGAATAGTATCAATAGAATAAATTTCTTAATAATTTTCCAAAGCAAAATAGAATCCAATGTAGGAATGTTATTATTCTAAATCTTATCAAAAATAACTGAAGTTTCACATTTTTCCCTAATGTAATGCCACAGATTTTTAAAGATAAAAGATCTACTAAGAGAAAGCTTAAACAATATATGATCATCAAAAACACTTTGATCGTATTCCCTACTCAACTGGCACAATAGCCAAAATAGCATCCATTTTCCAACCCTCATTAATGAATTAATTCTTCACCATAATAGAATAAATAAGAAGTGGTGGAAAGAAGAGCATTAATAGAATCATTACAAAGACATCTATCTTGCCAAAAGAAAGAGTTACCTGAGTTTAAATCCCATACAATGAGGGGTTCCACTCTATGTCTTATAGCACACATTCTCTTCCAAATAGCAGAATCACCATGTTTATAAAAATAACATAAAGGATGCTTACCATTTCCATATTTGAAATTCATAAATTTAGCCAACAAACTCTGATTCTTTCTAAAGTTCCACCACATCTTTAAAGAAGAAGATGTGATGTAATCAGAATTTATTTTACACCCAAAGCCTCCTTCATTCAATGTCCCACATAGTTTATGCCAAGTAGACAAATACATTATTTGAATATTAGAATAAGAAACCAAAAAAAATTATTATGAATTCTCTCCAGCCAAAGGACAGTAGCAAAATTAGGTTTAATAACTTGAAACAATTGAAAAGCCATTAAATTAAAAGTACTCTTAAGAATAGTAAGCCTCCCACCATAAGAG
This sequence comes from Dendrobium nobile, assembly GCA_022539455.1. Taxonomy (NCBI): domain Eukaryota; kingdom Viridiplantae; phylum Streptophyta; class Magnoliopsida; order Asparagales; family Orchidaceae; genus Dendrobium; species Dendrobium nobile. Next base: position 1,960,547 of record CM039730.1, read on the forward strand.
AGAAAATGATATTCCCAAGAAGAGATGTTACCTTGAATCTTACTAAAAGTCTCGTCAAACAAATGTGATTTCTTAAGCACTTTAAAAATTGGACCCCCAAGTACTTAAAAGGCAGTGAGCAAAATTAGTATAAGCAACAATTCTATTGATATTAGATCAAGAGATCCATTTAGAAGTATAAAAAGAATATTTAGAAGCATTTAAATAAGGACAACTTTCCAAGGAAAAAAGACCAAGAAAATCCTTAATTATCTAAACATGATTAAAGCTCCCATTAGAAAAAAATAATGAAATCATCTGTAAAAGAAAGATGAGAAATGTGAAAACATTCTTTAGACCTTAAATACATATTAGGAAAATATTAAAAAATAGCATTCAAGCACCAAAAAAAATATTCCATAGCAATAATAAAAAGAGAAGGAGACGAAGGATCAACTTGTATATTCCCATGCACAGATTAAAAAAAACATTTGAAGCACCATTTAATGTTGAGTCCAGTAATTAGGTTGTTAAGCCTAAGTAAGTGTCCCAAGGCTACCAAGAGGGGGGTGAATTGGTAGTTTTTAAAATTTTAAACCCTCTTAATAATAAAGTTGAACCGAAATAAAATTTTCTTTTAAAGTTAGTAGAAAAATGTTTTTCAACCACATAGTTGTTAAAACTGAAATTTAAAGTGCGGAAACGTAAAAGCTATAAAGTAAATGACACCAGATTTATAGTGGTTCGGTCTATAACCAGACCTACATCCACTCCTCAGAGGCACCCTCTGAGTATTGCACTAATACCACAAAGTGACTCTCCTTTAGCACCCACAGCAAGGCGGAGAAGCCTGTACAAAACACTCTTTTCACCACTACCCGGTGCGGCAGAGAACCGTCGTCCTTTCACACTCTCCTAGTGGGGGCAGAGAACCCTACGGCTGTTTACACTCTCCAAGTGTAGGCAGAGAACCTTCTTCCTTTCACACTCTCCTAGTGTGGGCAGAGAACCCTCGTCCTTTCACACTCTCCTAGTGTGGGCAGAGAACCCTCTTCCTTTCACACTCTCCTAGTGTGGGCAGAGAACCCTCGTCTGTTCACACTCTCCAAGTGTCGGCAGAGAATCGGACCTTCTTGAATGATCTTCTCACAAGAATCTAGAAGGAAGAAAGAAAAAGAGTGAAGAAATCCAATTCCACAAGTAGAGACTCTTACCTTAGCAATCCAAGTGAAGCCTTCTCGCTCCAGTGGTAGGAATCCTCCTTTGAATGCTCTCTTCCACTCTCTTCTTGGCTATTCTCTCAAGAGGCACGAAGATCAAATGACAAAAAGATTGGTTGGCAGTCTAATTTGGACTATTTATATAAAAGACAAGTGAAACCGCCCAAAAACTGCAAATTTTCAATTCTGTACGCAGTGGATCGTCCTGTACGATTCTGGATCGTCCTGGACGATTTTACTTAAACGATCTGAAACGACCCAATTTGTATATGTGTACGAACTGACTTCGTACAGCTGATCGTCCTGTACGAACTTGGTTCGTCCAGTACGAACGGTTATTACAAGGTCGGTTCTAGAAACTGCTGAAAACTGTTCTAAGTCGGTTTATCGTTCAAACGAAAATGTGATCGTCTGGACAAAAATTTTCCAGAGAGCCGATCGTCCTGGACGATTATTTATTTCGTCTGGACGAAAATTTTCCAGAGAACCAATCGCCGCGGACGATAATTTGTTTTCGTCTGGACGAAAAATTTCCAGAGAGCTGATCGTCCTGTACGATATTTATTTTCATCTGGACGGAAATTTTCCAGAGGACTCGTCGCCTCGTACGATGGTAAAATTCGTCTGGACGAAAATTTTACAGAGAACCCATCGCCTGGTACGATAATAAATTTCGTCCTGGACGAATAGGACTTAGAAAATTTTTCAAAGCAAGTTACTATTCGTTCCAAGTGCTCTATAGGAGATAACTGACAGATCGTCCAGTACGATAAATATCGTCCTGTACGATCAGTATAGAATTTCAAGATCTCCTTGTTTGTGTGTGTGAGATTTTATTCACTCAATTACAATCACTCCCTTTCAAAATTAATTCAAAGAAAAGACAAACATCAATTAAACAAAATATCTCATGTTGAATTTGAATTGAACTTTTCGTAGTCTGGAGTCTGATTTTCCTGAAATGTTAGTACACACAAGAGCAAGTGCAAATCTTCTGAAATTGTTAGGAGATAACTATACATTTGAACAATAATGTTTGGAATCATCAAAACTACATAAGTTGCATAAATATAACTCATTCAAATAGCAACTATTCAAACAATCTCCCCCTTTTTGATGATGGCAAAACAATTATTATTAGTATGGTTTCAAGTTAAAACACATCTTTTATCTCCTAAACTCCCCCTGAATTTATGAGTACATTAAAATAAGGAGGCATTAAAGAACAATATTTAACGAACAAAATTTTTGTTTTTGTTTTTTTCAAAAATTTTAACACAAACTACACAAAAAACTTGCAAACAGAACAACTAAAAAGAGAAAACACAAACATACACAAATTAATAATCTCTCCACCTTTTTGACAGCAACAAAAAGTGAAGAAGAAAAAGACAAGAAATGTAAATAATTATATGAAATTCATTGTTAAAATTTAATCTAAATGGTGATTGACATAGGGTATGCAATTTTAAACTAAAGATATTAGGTCAATCATAGAAATTCATAAAATTTATGAAATGATATAACATTGTAAGTAAGAAGAATTTTTTAAAGACATGATTCAATTTAGACATTTTGATTATTGAAAATCATTACAAGTCAGATGTAAAAAAAAAATTCTATATTTCAAAGTTCAAGAGAATATGAATGAACATTAGATCAACTTGAATTAAGAGATTGAACGAATTTGGAAAGAAGAGAATTACCTCATGTGGTGCTTTGCACATCTTTTCAAAGTTTTGTAGCACATTTTTGTGCATTTTTCTTTGGTTGGGCTTATTTTGTGCCTCTTTTCCATTTTACAAATTTTTGTGAATCCCTTTTGATTTTTGTACATTTGTACACTGTTCAAGAGTAATTTGACCAATTCTTTCCAAAATCTATAATCTAAAATTTCAAATTTTTCTAGGTGCATAAATATCATTTGAGCATAGAAATACAAACTAAGAAAACATCAAAATTGTAATAACAATATTAACTTTTATGTAGTCTAAATGAATAGACATGAATTTAAAAGTTCTAAGTACAACAAGTTATAAACAAATTATAAATTTAGAAAGTCTAGATTTTCTAATATAGATAATCTCAAATTACAATCGAATTTAAGCACTATGTAGATTAAAAAATACTAATGAAATTCATAAATATTAGCCACATTTCAAAACAAATCTAACAAAAACAAACTTTCATTGAAAAGAAAAGATTACATAAACATTGAACTTAAAGACATAAAAACAATCACAAAAACACATATAAGATAAAAACAAAACAACAAAACAAAAAATACAACAGACACACAACAACAAACAAAAAAAATTTTTACTGTTCTGGAGGAGGAGGAGGTATGCCGCCAAAGAGGTTGAAGTAGGAGGCCATCAACATTACATTGGTATTAATTTCATGAACTTCATCTTTAATGTTACCAATGTCATGTTGCTGCTGAGTAAGTTGAGCATCAAATTGATCAAACCTTTGATCAATGTGAGTCTCTAGTCTATCAAATCTCTCAATCAGATTCTGGTAATCTGATTGAGAAGCAGAAGCTTGCACTCCTTCTTCTTCTTCTTCTTCTGAAGCACTGTCATGTGCTTCCCCTTTTTCTTTTTCTTCCTTGAAGAGCAGTCTGAATGATGTGTTGTTATAGTAAACTGGCTCTTCATATTCCTCATCAGGAAAAACTATATTGTACTTTTTCTCCAAAATATAAGTAATTAAGTGCCCTAATGAAATGTTCTTCTTCCTCTTCTGATCAGCATGTCCTATTTCTGAAAGCCCATAGATATGATCTATGATGAGTTGGGCTTCATCAATAGGATGTCTTGACATGATTAAAAAAGTTAGACAAGAAAGGAGAGGAGTAATGTTAATCCTATCACCAGCTTTAGGAATAAATGAGGATCTAAGGATGTGCTGGATGATTCGGGCATCTTGGGTCATACCTGAGACTCTAGCAACATGATTGTCAATCGCATTTTTTCTAATTACCCTATTGATTTCAAACCATTTGAAGGAGGTTTCTGACATTAGGGTGTGGGCTCTATATCCCTCAGTTCTTAAGTTTAAAAATGCACCAAGATCGTGCTTGGTGATCTCAACTTTTTTCTTAAAAACAAAAGAACTAATGATAGAGTGGTCAGAATTGAAACTCATGTTGGCTAGAAAGTAATGGTAGGTTTGTTTATTGTAGAGGTGGACGAGAGAAAGAATGAACTGAAATTGGGTTGAGGCAAAGAGGTGCATTACCCGAAATTTCAACTCTGTTGGGATAAGAATGCGAGACGGAGTGATTTTTGCGGAGGCAAAACGAGGAAAAGATTCCTCATTTGCCTTGGAAAGAAAGTTGTCTGGGGCATTCCTGTTTGGTTTCTTCACCAAAACCTTTTGTCTTTTGCTAGAGGAGGCCATTGTTGATTTGATGTTAAAAGGGATTGAAAAAGAAATTTGAAAGTGTGATTGTCAAGTTTGAAAAACCTTCATATTTAAAGGAAAACGATACTTTCGTCCTGGACGAAAATATTCGTCCTGGACGAAACATAATAATTCGTCTGGACGAAGAAAGTTCGTACAGACGATCCAATTCGTCCAAAATGTAACGGCTTTTCGTATTCAACACAACTTACGATGCGTCCCTTCGTACAGGCTTTTTGACTTGACCAATCGTACAGACGAAAAAATTTCGTACAGACGATCGAAAAGTATTTCGTTTTAATGACTCTTGAAAACCGTCCCCTACAATGAATCGACACATGTTCGTCTGGACGAACTAAAATTTCGTACAGACGAAGTTCGTATTAAAAACTGTCTTATCCACTTCAACCGCTGCATTCAATCATTCCGACGTTTGAGAGAAAAAAAATTCGTCCTGGACGATCACAGATCGTACAGACGATCCAATAAAAAACTGCTCTAAAACGGTTTAAATTTTCGCAAACTGTTCCTTTACACATCGTCCCGTACGAAAATAAATCGTCCTGGATGATTTCCTCCAAAAAATTTAAATTTTTAAATTAACAAAATCAACAAAAACAATCAGAAACACAGAAAACATAAAACAAAATCATAAATCCAAAAACAATTCATTAAAAACACAAAATTCACAAAATTTCAAAAAACAAAACATAACAAGTATCAATGTTGCAAAGACATTTTAGTTAAGCATTCAAATCAATAACACCAAGCCTTGTTCTTAAAGTACTGAAGGTATCAAAGGCTAAAGGTTTTGTAAAAATGTCTGCAAGTTGATTTTCAGTTGAAACATGTATGAGTTCAATTTCTCCTTTGGATACGTGATCCCTTATGAAATGATGCCTTATATCGATGTGTTTGGTTCTAGAATGTTGAATAGGATTTTTTGAAATACAAATAGCACTAGTATTGTCACAATAAATTGGAATAGTGCCTATAGTTAATCCTAAGTCAATCAACTGTTGTTTTAACCAAAGTACTTGTGCCACACAACTTCCTAATGCAATGTATTCTGCTTCTGCAGTAGATAGTGCCACTGAATTTTGTTTTCTACTAGACCATGAAACTAATGAATTTCCAATGAATTGACATGTTCCAGAAGTGCTTTTCCTATCCACTCTACAGCCTGCAATGTCAGAATCTGAGTAACCAATAATTTCAAATGAAGAGCTAAACTTAGGATACCAAATTCCTAAGTTTTGAGTTCCTAGTAGATATCTTAAAATCCTTTTTACTGCTGTCAAATGTGATTCTTTTGGATCTGATTGAAATCTAGCACATAGGCAAACACTAAACATAATATCTGGTCGGCTAGCAGTCAAGTAAAGTAAAGATCCAATTATCCCTCTAAATTTCTTTTGATCAACAGATTTTCCCTTAAGGTCCTTATCCAACTGAACTGAAGAACTCATTGGTGTACTAACAGGTTTAGCATTGTCCATTTCATATTTTTTGAGGATGTCCTTAATATATTTGTTTTGACTAAGAAAAGTACCTTCCTCAAGTTGCTTAATGCTAAATCCTAGAAAGTAATTTAAATCTCCCATTAGACTCATTTCGAATTCATTACTCATTGTTTTAGAAAAATCATCACAAAGATGTTTATTTGAAGATCCAAAGATGATGTCATCCACATAAATTTGAACAATAAGTATATCCTTTCCAATTTTTCTTAAAAAGAGAGTTGTATCCACACTTCCTTTTTCAAAAGATCTTTCAGGTAGGAAGGTGCTTAACCTCTCATACCAAGCCCTAGGTGCCTGTTTCAATCTATATAATGCCTTTTTTAATTTGAAAACATGATTTGGAAATTTAGAATTTTCAAAACCTGGAGGTTGTTCTACAAAAACATCTTCTTCAATTACTCCATTTAAAAAGGCACTTTTAACATCCATTTGAAACAATTTAAAACCTTTAAAACAGGCAAAGGCTAGTAAAACCCTAATTGCTTCAAGTCTAGCTACAGGGGCAAAAGTTTCCTCAAAATCAATTCCTTCAATTTGATTATACCCCTTAGCTACTAATCTAGCCTTATTTCTAATGACTACTCCTGAGTCATTCATTTTATTTTTGAACACCCACTTGGTTCCAACAACACTTTGATCTTTTGGCCTTGTAGTTAGTTCCCAAACTTTATTTCTTACAAATTGATTTAACTCTTCTTGCATGGCCAATATCCAAAATTCATCTGAAAGTGCTTGATCAATGTTAGTGGGTTCAATAGTTGAAATAAAAGCTGAATGATTGACTTCCTTGTTTAATCCACGCCTAGTTCTAACACCCTCACTTGGTTCACCTATAATTAATTCCTTTGGGTGATTTTTAGAGAATCTCAAATCTCTAGGCAAAGGGTCTTCTCTTTCTATAATTTCTTCCACATTTTCTTCCAAATTTAATCTATCAATCTTTTGGGAGTTTTCTTCAATTTCTTCTTCAACAACTTTTGGCTCTTCTATGTTTCCATTTTCATCAAAAACAACATGTGTGGTTTCTTCAATGACTAAAGTTCTTTTGTTGAATACTCTATAAGATTTTCCAACACTTGAATATCCAACAAAAATTCCTTCATCTGATTTTGGATCAAATTTTCCTAAGGCAGATTTTCCATTATTATGTATGAACACCTTGCAACCAAATACATGTAAATGAGACAAATTTGGTGTTCTACCTTTTACCAATTCATAGGGTGTTTTATTCAAATTTGATCTCACATTTACCCTATTCAGAACATAGCATGCAGTGCTAACCGCCTCAGCCCAAAAATATCTAGGAAGAGAGTATTCTGCTAACATTGCTCGGGCGGCTTCTATTAATGTTCTGTTCTTTCTTTCAACTACTCCATTTTGTTGAGGAGTTCTAGGTGCAGAAAAATTGTGATCAATCCCCTTTTCTTTACAGAAATCTTCAAATCTTTCATTTTCAAATTCTCCTCCATGATCACTTTGTATAGAAATTATTTCACATCCTAGTTTTCTTTGTATCCAAGTTGAAAAATTTCTGAATTCCTCAAATGATTCACTCTTTTGAAAAAGAAATTTTACCCAGGTGAATCTTGAAAAATCATCTACTATTACAAATCCATATACCTTTCCTCCTAGACTAACCGTGCTTACAGGTCCAAAAAGATCCATGTGAAGAATTTCTAAAGGTTTACTGGTCCTAAGATCTTTATTGGACTTAAAAGAGGACTTCACTTGTTTTCCTAATTGACATGCATCACATAAGTGGTCCTTAGTAAAGTCTAGTTTAGGTATTCCTCTAACCAAATTCTTTTGGGTAATTCTTCTAAGATTTTTCATACTAGAATGACAAAGTCTCCTATGCCAAAGCCATGATTCATCAGAAACAGTTTTCAAACAAAAAGCAGTAGGAGATTGAATACAATTTAAATCTAGCATGTAGACATTGTTCACCCTTTTTCCATTTAAAACAATTTTCCCATTTAGGCTAATTATGCAGCTAGTAGGTAAAAAATTTACATTATAGCCCTTATCACATAGCTGACTTATGCTAAGCAAATTATGTTTTAAGCCTTCAACTAATAAAACATTATCTATGAAAAAGTTTTTCAAATTTCCAATCATACCTGATCCAACCACCTTCTTTGTGGTATTATCTCCAAGTGTAACCTTGCCTCCACTCCTGGCTTCCAGCGTTATGAATTGAGCAGTATCTCCAGTCATGTGCTTAGAACATCCGCTGTCCAGGTACCATATACTCTCACGAGGTCTTGTGTGAGAGTATACCTGCAAAATTCTCAAATGTTAGACCTGGGAACCCAAACTAGTTTGGGTTCACCTTTATGAAATTTATAATCAGATGCATGTGTGATGTGTCTAGGTTTATGCATCTTAGTTCTCCACACCAAATTAGGTTTCATCTTTAAAGTGCAGGTGTGAGATATATGTCCCAAAAATCCACAATTGTTACATTTAACATTAGGAAAAATATTCCTATGTTTTCTTTCATATGATTGTCTTCTAAGGGATTTCATGAATTTAGGATAATATTTAGGATTTGTAAAATCTTCAAGTTTAGGGGGGTTCCTATTATCCTCGAGAGCTCTTATAGTAAGTTTGTAAAATGAATTCATATCCTCCAAGATTCGATTTGTATAATTGATTCTATATGTCTTGTGCTCAGATTCATCCTTAAATTTCTTAAATTCTTTTTCAAGTTCAGCATAAGATGATTTTAAATTTTCGAAATTTTTATTCAAGTCATCATATTCATCAAATAGTTTCATGTGGTTGCTATCAATTAAAGCATGATCTTTTCTAAGGATTTCGTGTTCCTTATTAAGCTCTTCCAATTCTAAAACTAAACTAGAATGCATCTTTTTAGTTTTCCTATATGCATCATGCATGTGTTTAGAAACTTCAAACAGTTCATCATAGGTTAAATCACATACCTCTTCTTGATCTGATTGTTCAGCTTTATCTGCCATCAAGCAAAGGTTGGTGACTTCTTCTTCGTTTTCAGTCTCAGATGAGTCTGAAGCTGAGTCCGCCCAAAAAGCCTTTTGAAACTTCTTCTTGCCCTTTTTTACCATTGGTTTCTCCTCTACCTTCTCCTTGCTAGGAGTGGCTTTAAGTTTTGGACAATCAGTTTTTATATGACCTGGTTTCCTGCATTCATAACAAATCACTTCATTAGAAACCCTGCCATTTTTGTTATACTTACCTCTATTCCATTGCTGGCGTCTCTTCTGCTTCCTCTTTAAAAAGCTTCTGAATTGTCTAGTCATCAGTGCTATATCGTCTTCATCCTCAGGTTGTGAGTGTTCACTTTCTGACTCTTCCACATTTAATGCAAGATTCTTGTCCTTTCTTGGTTCACCTGCATCAATCTTTCTTTGACTTACTCCTTGCTCGTAAGCAATGAGTGAACCAAGAAGATTGTCAATAGAATAAATGTTCAGATCTTTTGACTCTGTAATTGCAGTAATTTTAGCATCGTATGCAGTAGGTACACAACGAAGAATCTTATTAACCATTTCAGCATTAGTTAATTCCCTACCAAGTGCATGCAAAGAGGTTACAATTTGAGTGAATCTTGTGTACATGTCAGATATAGATTCATTAGGTTTCATGCGAAATAACTCGTAGTCATGTAACAAGATATTGAGTCTTGATTGCTTAACCTCATTTGTCCCTTCATAAGTAATACAAAGTCTATCCCATATGTCTTTTCCGCTTTTACAAGTGGAAACTCGCATGTAGTCTTCAGATTTTAAAGCACAAAAGAAACTATTTAAACATTTCGCATTTAATTGTGCTAAGTCACGTTCTTCTATAGTCCAATCTGCATAGGGTGTATCTACCCTAATTCCATCAACTAATCTAGTTGGTTTTGTGTAACCTTCCTGGACTAGCATCCACATGCGATAATCAAGTGACTGTAAGAAAGTAGACATGCGTGTTTTCCAAAAATCAAAAGGAATATTATCAAACAGTGGAGGTCTAGTGATAGAGTAACCCTCAGGTGTGTTTCGGTTTCCAAATGTAGCCATCTACGTTAATCAAAAAGTAGTTCAAACTTATGATTTTGAAACTCTGCTCTGATACCACTTGTTGAGTCCAGTAATTAGGTTGTTAAGCCTAAGTAAGTGTCCCAAGGCTACCAAGAGGGGGGTGAATTGGTAGTTTTTAAAATTTTAAACCCTCTTAATAATAAAGTTGAACCGAAATAAAATTTTCTTTTAAAGTTAGTAGAAAAATGTTTTTCAACCACAGAGTTGTTAAAACTGAAATTTAAAGTGCGGAAACGTAAAAGCTATAAAGTAAATGACACCAGATTTATAGTGGTTCGGTCTATAACCAGACCTACATCCACTCCTCAGAGGCACCCTCTGAGTATTGCACTAATACCACAAAGTGACTCTCCTTTAGCACCCACAGCAAGGCGGAGAAGCCTGTACAAAACACTCTTTTCACCACTACCCGGTGCGGCAGAGAACCGTCGTCCTTTCACACTCTCCTAGTGTGGGCAGAGAACCCTACGGCTGTTTACACTCTCCAAGTGTAGGCAGAGAACCTTCTTCCTTTCACACTCTCCTAGTGTGGGCAGAGAACCCTCGTCCTTTCACACTCTCCTAGTGTGGGCAGAGAACCCTCTTCCTTTCACACTCTCCTAGTGTGGGCAGAGAACCCTCGTCTGTTCACACTCTCCAAGTGTCGGCAGAGAACCGGACCTTCTTGAATGATCTTCTCACAAGAATCTAGAAGGAAGAAAGAAAAAGAGTGAAGAAATCCAATTCCACAAGTAGAGACTCTTACCTTAGCAATCCAAGTGAAGCCTTCTCGCTCCAGTGGTAGGAATCCTCCTTTGAATGCTCTCTTCCACTTTCTTCTTGGCTATTCACTCAAGAGGCACGAAGATCAAATGACAAAAAGATTGGTTGGCAGTCTAATTTGGACTATTTATTTAAAAGACAAGTGAAACCGCCCAAAAACTGCAAATTTTCAATTCTGTACGCAGTGGATCGTCCTGTACGATTCTGGATCGTCCTGGACGATTTTACTTAAACGATCTGAAACGACCCAATTTGTATATGTGTACGAACTGACTTCGTACAGCTGATCGTCCTGTACGAACTTGGTTCGTCCAGAACGAACGGTTATTACAAGGTCGGTTCTAGAAACTGCTGAAAACTGTTCTAAGTCGGTTTATCGTTCAAACGAAAATGTGATCGTCTGGACGAAAATTTTCCAGAGAGCCGATCGTCCTGGACGATTATTTATTTCGTCTGGACGAAAATTTTCCAGAGAACCAATCGCCGCGGACGATAATTTGTTTTCGTCTGGACGAAAAATTTCCAGAGAGCTGATCGTCCTGTACGATATTTATTTTCGTCTGGACGAAAATTTTCCAGAGGACTCGTCGCCTCGTACGATGGTAAAATTCGTCTGGACGAAAATTTTACAGAGAACCCATCGCCTGGTACGATAATAAATTTCATCCTGGACGAATAGGACTTAGAAAATTTTTCAAAGCAAGTTCCTATTCGTTCCAAGTGCTCTATAGGAGATAACTGACAGATCGTCCAGTACGATAAATATCGTCCTGTACGATCAGTATAGAATTTCAAGATCTCCTTGTTTGTGTGTGTGAGATTTTATTCACTCAATTACAATCACTCCCTTTCAAAATTAATTCAAAGAAAAGACAAACATCAATTAAACAAAATATCTCATGTTGAATTTAAATTGAACTTTTCGTAGTCTGGAGTCTGATTTTCCTGAAATGTTAGTACACACAAGAGCAAGTGCAAATCTTCTGAAATTGTTAGGAGATAACTATACATTTGAACAATAATGTTTGGAATCATCAAAACTACATAAGTTGCATAAATATAACTCATTCAAATAGCAACTATTCAAACATTTAACACCACAAAGAACTAAACATTCTTCTATATATTTCCAAGTATATGGATTATCTTTCTTTGAATAACAACAATAGCCATACAAGTAAAATATCTAGGCAAAATATTACCCTAAAAAAATAGCCACAACAGCAATTATGTCACCTTTAATATAATGCCAACAATTTTGAAAAAGTAAAGAAGTGAACCCAGTATTTCCAGCCATGGAATCAACATTCATAGCCATAACAGCCGAAAAATACTCATTTTTAGAAGGAGAAATAGTAAGAGAAATAATATCTTCAATAGAAATAACTTTTTCAATAAGATGAGTTAGCCAGAGAAATAATATTAGCATTTTTACCATGAATATTAACAAAATACCAAATAACTATGACATGAAGCATCCTCTCCTCAATCCAGCTACCATCCTCACCTTTCACCTTCAAAATGAAGTTAAGGCTCTTATTTTATTAACCAAGGCATCGAAATACTTAATATTTCTATCCCCATCATCTAAGTGCTTAGCAGATATTTTTGGTCTCCAGAATGTTTCTTCCATATCCTGAAGCTTAATCAAATTATCTTTATCCTTACTCAAATCATTAACAAAAGTGGAGTAAGAAATAATAAGTTTTTCAAGAGAACAAACCTTAGCTTTCATGCCTTTCATATTAGCAAAATATTCTTAAAATGGTGTTCATTCCTCTAATATAAGAATTGCTTTAATATTTTCAATTTCAACCAAAGTCTAACCATATCTTTCACTTAATTATCAAGAGAGATATAAGCATTCCAATTAAAAGAATCTAAGTTTAAGATTTCAGAATGTTGCAACCACATATTCTAAAATATAAAAATAGGAATAGCCTTACTATTACCATTATCCTTTTAAATAGTCATGAAGAAAAGACAGTGATTCAAAAGGGAACTGCTCAATTGCTCAATCAAAGTCAAATGCCAATTAGCAATCTAAATATGATTAAAATGAATTCTAAATAGTCTTTGCCAAAGATAATTATTATTCCAAGTAAATTTGGAACAGATAAAGCATAAATCCACTAATTTACAATCATTAATCCTTTTAAAAAAATCATCAAAAGAATTAATATTAGGGGAACACCCACCAAGTCTCTCATTAGCATTAAGAATAGTGTTAAAATCTCCACCAACAAACCATGGATCTTTGATAAAAGAAGTAAAATTAATCAGAGAATTGCAAAGACTCCTATCAAATCTATTGCAAGAATCATAAACTAAAGAACCTTTAACATTAAAATTAAAATAAGAAATGGACACATTAAGAACTTGACCAATATCATCAATAACATAAAAATAAACATTATTAGACAAACAAAACCAATTTTTTTGTCATATTTACAAAGAAATTTCTAAAACCTAGTATTCTACTCACATGAACAATATTATTAACACTAATCATATATTCAAGAATCACTAAAAAATATAAAATATTGATACAGGATAAGATGTGAATCCTAGTTTTAATAGAGGGTGAACCAATCCCTCGAACATTCCAAATTATAGAATTAATCATTATTTATGAAAAGATAAAAATTTAGTTAAGGATTTAGAAACCTTCCCACCATTCACTAATTTATTCTTATTTTTTTTCTTGTATCTAATATTATAAAAAGAATAAAAAGCTTTACCCTTTTTAAAGACTCCAATGAAAGAAGTATCCAATAAAGCCAACGAATTGTTGGAAGACTGCACATCCATTTCTTGCTTGGATACCAGTTCTCCTTCTTCTATTTCATTCTAATCCATCTCAGAGCAATTATTAGGAAATAAAATGGTAATTTCATTTATCCCATTTCACACATAAACTTACAAGGACTCATGAAGAAACTTTTTAGAATTATTCAAAGCTTAAATAACACCAGTTGATTCTAGATGTTCACCATCAAAATTGCTTGTGTATTCCAAAATGGAGAATTTATTAAAAAGAATAGCTTTAGGCACTTTATTATAAAGGACCAACTCCCACTACTTAATCTCTTTCAAATCATTCCCATCTTTCTCCACATGATTCTTAAGCATATATTCAATTTCTTTCTCTAAAACTTTTGTTTCCAACACTTTTTCCTGATCTAACACATCATGCATTTTCAAAAAAGTAACATTTTACTTAACACTATTTCCTTGATTCAAAATCTTTTGAATCTTAACTTTCAACGAATGGTTGAGAATAAAATGGTAATTAGTATCATGACCATGCAACTTTTAATAAGTATAAAAAAAGGAATGGTTTCTATCTCATTTTTCTAAGTATAACCATTATTTTGAGATCCCAACAAGATTTTCCTAGGACATTCTTTTGTAAGGTCCATTTCAACTAAAATTCTAGCCATCGAAGGATGAGATTTATTAGTCATAGCCTGATCAACTTGTAAAGGTTTACCAAAACTATACCAAATCACTTGTAGAATAGTATAACTATAGAAATGCATTCGTACATTAGGCAGAGATATCCAAACTAGACAAATAGGGTATTCAAATTTAATATTAAAATTTGGAGACCATTTTAAAAGTTTCATTTGAAAATTTCTCACATAATAAAATCTCCTCAAAAATATTCTAGTATATTTAAGGTTATTTGACATATTAATAAAAAAAAGATTAGCATCCAACAAACTAACAGAGAAAGACCAAAAAAGCTTTAAGATATGAAAGAAACCATAAATTTCTTCCATAGATGGCCATTTAAAAGAAAATTTACTAAATAAAGAAAATTTTAACGATTCTATCAACTTGATAATATCCTCATCAAAAACAAGGATAGTAGGTAAACCATTAAAAGTAGTAATATTTATCCCTGATTTATCAATACCAGCTTCACGGAAGAAATTTTCTTTGAAAGATTTAGGAAATAAATTCCTAATCAAAACTTCAGGGTTAGAAACCATGCTCATGGTATTTTTCATATTTTTACCATTTTTTGACTCAAACAATGTATTATTCACCCTTTCCATCTGCATAGACTTCATAATATCATCCTCCTCCAAGATTAGAAAAGGATCTAACTTACCAAAAGTTTCTATAAAAATCCTAGACAAGCCAACATGAAAGAAAAACAAAAAAAATTCAATATGTCTCTCTGCACTCAGGCATTTGAGGCAATTTCTGGGCAATTTAGGGTACCTTCCCGCAAGCCTTATTTTTGCCCTCCTGGCTTATTTTCATTTTGTTTTCCAATTAATTTCTTTTTCTTTGCCTATTTCATATTCATTTCATTACTGGTTTTGATGTTTCTTGTTGTTTTTTTTTGGTGTTGGGTGATGACAACTCTGTCATCATCGAATATGTCTTCTTCTCCCCTTTTTGAGGGGAAAACTCAATGTGCTGGTCGGTTCTTCCTCTACTTCTCCCAGAGTGGACTTCATTCAGTCTTATTTCAAGGGTTATCCAGCCCTATTATTTGAGTATTCTATTGTTACTCAGTTGGTTGCCCCTTATGCTTTGACAAGGGTTTGTAAATTTATTCAGAGGAATCCAAATATGGATATTATACATAATTTTTTTCTTAACCTTAAGCTTTCTGAATCATTTCAAATTGGCTTACTAGATAAAAGATGTGGTCCTATCTAACTCTTAAATGATCTTGATTATAGACACATATTTGCTAGGAGAACTTATTATTTATAAGCATATCTAATGCATTTTGTTCAATAGACTCTGGATTTTGATGTTATGGTGGAATCTCCTATTACCCTAGTTTGGATTTCCTTCCGTAATTTGAGACTTCAATTTTTTTATTATCAAATCCTATTTGGTTTGGCCTTTGTCTTTGGATGACTGTTGCAAACAGACCAAGCCAGTGCTTATGTGTTGAGGCCTTCCATGGTTCGTGTTTTGGTTGAATTGGATGTTTCTAAGAAACACCCAAATGAAATATGAAATATGGATTATGTCATAGATGCAGGGTGATTTCTAAAAAGTTGAATTTGAAAATTTACCTATTTTTTCCTTTTTATAAGATGCACGGACATTGTATTCATAATTTATTTTTGAAGCATCCCCACCTTTCTAAAGAGAAGGATTCATTGAAAAAAAACAAAGGGGGAGGCATATAATTTGATTCCTCAGAAATTTACTAATCCTAATTCGATGCTTTTAGAGGGCAATACCTCTAATCTGTCTCAATTTTTTTAGGATTCATTGTTTATAGTTGTTAATGATCTTTTTCCTACTTTTACCAATGCTATTTAATTGAATCATGATCAGGGAGTTATTGCTAAAACCTTTGTTATTTCATCTAGTAATTGTGAGATTAGTGTGGAGAAAACTTTACCTAATTTTGATGCCCAAATTGATGCTAATGTTGATTCCACATGTTCTTGTACGATTAATAAAAATGTTTTAGATTCAAATGGTAATATGCTTTCTCACACTCTCTCTATTCCCTTGAATGAACAGGAAGTTGAGATTGAAGCTAATGTTGCTATCCAATTACCTTATAAAGAATATGGAAGGAATGATATCCCATTAGAGGAAGGCAAATTTGTTTCTATAGAGCCTTGCCCTCCTCTTGGGAAATGCATTGAAGATCTTGCTATGAAGGATAAAGATAATTTGGAGGATAATGGTATGTTTTTGGAGGATGAATGTCCTCAACAGATTAGTTGGGGGAGGGGGTGACAAAATGATAGTAAGACTCCTTCGATCTCTAATTATATAAGTGTTCCTTTTATTGATACTGAAGATATGGGATTTGTTGCTATATGTTTTGCTAAGGATGATAATGATAATAATTTCAATAACGTTCTTAGTAAAAGAGGGAGGAAGAAATATGTATTACGCTGCAATCTCCTAGAACCACACACTTGCATACTTCTCTTAAATTGTGTTTTTATATTTAATTCTATTATTTGGAATGTGGGGGGCATTGGTTGTTCCTCTTCTAAAATTCGTGTTAAGAAATTATGTCCTATTTTAACAATATTTATATTCTTGTGTTGCTTAAGCCTCTTATTTCTCCTTCTCTGTTGTTAAGCACTTCTTGGTTTTTGGATTTTAATTATGCTATTTCGAACGTGGCTAACAAGTCTTGGGTTTCTTGTAAAGACCCAGTTAAAATTGATGTTATCGATGATTTTACTCAAGTGATGCATTATAAAGTTCAGGTTTTTAGTTTTCAATGTTATGCTTCTTTTGTGTATGCTGATTCCTCTCATTACATTAGAAATTTGCTTTGGAATCAACTCATTATTTTTAATAGTATTTGTAATCTGCCTTGGCTTGTTGGTGGTGATTTCAATTTAATCATTAACCTCTCTAAGTGGGTAAGAGGCTCTTCTACTTCTTATCGCTCTATGAATGATTTTAGTAAAATGATTTTGGATTGCAATTTAATTGATATTATTTTTTTCTTGTAATAACTTCACTTGGAATAGAGGGCTCTTATGGCAACGTTTGGACCATGTGATCTTTAATGACACTTGTCATAATTTTCTTAACTCCACTAGTGTGTAGCATCTTAGTAGAACTTTTCTGATCATTCTACGTTGCTTATTAGCCTTAATTTTAGACAATTTAATGTTTCTTTTCAATTCAGATTTTAAAACATGTGGTTACTTCTTGACTCTTTTTTTGATGTTATTCATAATAATTAGAAATCTCCTTTACATCCGGTTAATTTTATTTTTGGCATGAGGATACTTTGGTTTAAGCTGAAAAGCATGAAACAAGTTTTAAATTGATGGAACCATAAGGTTTTTAGAAATCTCTTTTCTAATAAATTGAAAGATGAACTACTTGTTGAAAATATTAAGCTTTCTTGTTAAGATGACCCTTCTGATGCTAATTTCACTTTTTTAAAAATTGATAAAGAGGAGCTTTTTAAATTCTAAGCTCAAGAAGTGGTCTTTTAGAAGTAAAAAGCTACTGCTAAGTATTTGGTTGAAGGTAATAACAATACTAAATTTCCATGCATGACTTAAGAGGAAAAGGGCTAAAAATTGTATTTATAAAATTTAATGGGAGGATGGTTCTATTATTGAGAATGCTGTGGAGATTTCTAATTTAGCTGTTCAATATTTTCAAAACTGTCTCAATAAGAATTTTAACCTGGATCAAATTATTGATCATTCTTTTATTCCTAGCCTTATATCCCTAGAAAAGAATGCGACTCTATCTAAGCCTTCTTCTTTTGAGGTGGCTAAAGAAGCTCTATTTAATATGAATATTGATTCTGTGGCTGTGCTAGATGGGTTCACCACTCAGTTTTTAAAAAATCTTTGCACATCATTAATAATGATATTTTTGATGCTATTTTTAATTGCTTTGCTAGTAACAATATCCCTAAGTTTTTTACTTCTACTTCTATTATGCTTATCAACAAAAATAACTCTGTTAACACTTGGAATGATTTTAGACTTAATAGTCTTAGTACCTTTTTTAACAAATTGAATTCTAAAATTTTAATGAATCTTCTTACTTCTCTTTTACCTAGAATTATCTCTTCATCCAAGATAGGTTTTGGGAAAGCAATGGCCATTACGGATAACATTTTGCTAAGTTAAGAATTCTACCAAGACTTGGATGTTACGGTGAGAGGGGGGAATTTGATTTTGAAGCTTGATATTGCCAAGACTTATGAAAATATTGATTGGAACTTTATTTATAATACTTTAGAATTTTTTTGCTTTAATTCGGTCTTTATTAAGCTTATAAAGAACTGTTTTTAAGATGTTTATTTCTCTATTATTGTTGATGTCTCTAATATTGATTTTTTAAAATTTCTCATGGTTTAAGGCAAGGTGACCCTATTTGTTCTACTATTTTTATTTTTGTTGTTAATTTTATATCTAGGTGTCTTACCAATCTTTTTGAAAATAATACTCGTCTGTGTTTTAGAACTTTGGGTGGTTTTCCCATATCCCATTTGAGCTTTTTAGATGACTTTATTGTTTTTGCTAATGCTTATATTAATAGAATTCATAATTTTATGGAATTCTTTTATCAATTTGACATGGTTAGTGGCTTATCCTTTACCAAAAATAAAAGCTATTTTATTGCTTAAAGAGTATTTCTAATGATCTTATTTTATCCATTAGTGTTTTAACCTATTTTATTCATGCTCATTTACCCATTAAATATCATGGGGACCCTCTTTTCAATGATAAAAGGAAAACCTTTCTTTTTTATGATCATATTGCATCAGTTCAAAATAAAATTTTATCTTGGGATTCAAATTTTCTTAGCTTAGGTAGTAGAGTAACTCTTATAAAAGGTGTTCTTTGTTATTTATCGGTTTATAGTTTTCAAACAATTCTTTCGACTCAAGTTGTTTGTAAAAGTGTTTATAAGCTTATTAATAGATTTTTTTGGAAAGTTACTTCCACAAATTAAAAAATTACTTCGGCTGCATGGGAGAAATGTTAAGATGTTTTGGCTGAAGGAGGTCTAGGTTGCAAGAATTTGAATGATTTAGCTATGGGCTAATTTTATGTTTTCCAAATACTATGTTGGCAAACATCATACTACTTGTCTATATAAGCAAGGTGATTCTAGAGTGTGGCCAAGGCTTTAAAATATTAAATAGAATATGGAGACCTACATTTCATGGGGGCTGGTGAAGGTAATGTTTTCTTTTGGCAAGATTGGATGTTAAGTAAACATTCTATTGATTCCATTTTGAATTCTTCCCCTATTACTTCAGTTAAGGTTAATTCTTTTTTTAATGATAACTTTTGGGACTATGAGAAACTTTCTAATGTTATTACTGATTGCATTCTTCATCAAATTTTGACCTTGCCTAATAATACTACTTCTAAGGATATTATCTTAAGTGATTTATCTAAAGATGGTAGTTTTCACTTAAAAAGTGCTTAGCATACTTTTAGATCTAGAAGAAATATTGATAATATTTTCTCTCTTATTTGGCATAAGAGCATTCCTAATACTGTGTCTGTCTTTGTTTGGAGAATTTTACATAAATTTTTTCCCATAGATGACAATCTCACCAAAAAAGGCTTTATATTAGCTTCCAAGTGTCAATGTTGTTACCATATGGAGAATATGAATCATGTGTTTATCTCTGGTCGTGATGCTGTTAAAATGATAATTTATTTTAGTTAAATTGCTTTAATACTCATTTTTCCTTTAAATCTACTCTTAATGCTTAGTTTATGAATTCTAAAGGTCATATTCGTAATGTTATTCCTTCTCTCATTTTATGATTCTTGTGGTTGGTGAAGAATAATTCCCTTTTTAATGATGTGCGGATGAACTGTAATAATGTTATACAGAAGGTGAAGGATAAGGTTTTATCTCTTGTGTCTGTTAAAATGCTTTCTTTAAAGAATTTTAAAAACTATTATTTTATTGGGACAGCTTTAGGCCTTAATTTGGAGGGGGGGTCCTACTTCTTTAAAGACTAATATTATTTATAGGACAAAACCTCTATTAATTTTTTATGTTCCCTATGGATGGTGTTTTTAATGCCTCTTCTGTGGGGTGTGGTGGTGATATTAGGGATAGCGAAGGATGCATTGTTATGCCTTTTACTGGCACTATACATAATTGTAATTATTATACTTTTATCACCATAGCAATTCCTTACAAAATTAAGTTATTTATCTCTCTTAACTTAGTTAACTTGTTTATTGAGGTGAACTCTGATTATGATTTCTAAGTCTTTTATGCTGATGAGGATGTGTTTCATCCCGAATCTTTTCTAAATTTATTAAATTTTTTAATTACTAGTTTCATTATATTTAGAAGGGTAATGTGTGTGCTTCTTGGCTTTCTAACTGGGGGTGTAGCCTTGATTATTTTTTTGATGTTATTTCGTCTAGCATTCCAGTGGTTCTTAGAGGTATGATTAAATTTGATTTTCTTGGTATCCCCTATGTTAGAACATAAGTGGCTTTTCAGGTTGCTTTCTTCTTATTTTCTAGCTGTGGGCTTATTTTTGGTTTCTTGGGTGGTGTGCTGGGTGGTTTATTCAGGTTTTCTATGGATTTTATGTTATTGGGTTATTTTTCAGTGTCATCATTCTGTTTTGGCTCCTTGGCATCATCTGCTAGTGATTGCTGGTGCCTTTGCTATTTCTTGTGTTGATGGGTTCTTTCATTACGGCTGTTGGTTAATCTGTGGGGTTATTGGTTTGGATCTTCTTGGTTTGGCTGGTCTATTACTCTATTTTAGTTTTTCCTGGATGTGTGTGGTTTGGATTGTTTGGATGGTCGCCTGGACCGGCTGCTTTCTATGTTGGCTATGGAGTTTTTTTCCATCTTAAGGGTTATATGTGATGTATTTATCATATCTTAATGTTCTGGTATTATTCTATCTTGTTGTTAGTGAATTGCTACTTGCATCTATCTATGTTATTCATTTTAGGTGATGTCTTTGTGGATCTAGACTTTAGCTGTGATTGCAAGGTTATATGGCTTATAGTTTTTCCCATTGTTGCTCTCCTACATTCTAATGTCTTTCTTAGCTTGCTAGGTGTATCCGTGAGTGTTTGGCTGGGCTTTGGGGCTATGTTGGCTGCAGGTGTTTAGTTTCTCCCTAGATTTTGGTTTGGCATCTGTCTAACTTGTTTATATTGATTGGTGTGGGGCCTTATTTCGAGTTGGATATTGGTGATAATTTGGATTTTTTGTGCTTTTCTTCTAGGGGCTTTATGTTCTACTGTTTGTGGCCTTTTAAGCTGTCTTTCATTGATCCTAAGGGTAGGATTAAGTTGCTTGTAGATTTCCCTAATGAGGCTTACTGAATTAATTTTACTTTAAGATCTATAAGCCTTCATCCCTCTTTGGTTTAATGTGGTGGCATGGCTTGTATTACTTCTTATTATGCAGATTTTGCTATTCTTATTTTGTTATTGGCTTAAATTTAGACTACTTTTTTTGGTTAACATATAATTTTTTGTGGTATAGCTTGTGTTTTTGCAGCCGCTTTATTTTGAAGGTGGGATTGCTTATGGGTGATTTCAAGCTTTTTTGTAGAATGATTGTGCTTCATTCCCGTACTTTAATCTTTCTTTTTTGGATGCTTAACTATAGCATCTTTAGAATGTTACTAGGTTGCCTTGTACTTTTGATTAGTGGAGACTATCATGCCATAGGTTTTATTTCACTTTGTTTTGTAGCTCGTGAGAGCATTATTGAGCAGATGGGCTATTTTAAGGACACTATAATCATTTTTAGTTATTAACACGTAGGCCCCCTTCTGGGTTTTAACAAAAAAAAAAACATAAAAGCCAAAAGAAAATGCTGTAAAAGAAAACATAAATAAAAGAAAAATTAATCAAACCAATAGATCATTTTAGATCTCAAAAAAATCCATGCCAAATCACAGCAGGAATGAAATCACGTTCAAAATGCCCTGGAGTACCCCAGGAACACAAAGAAGAGTTTTTAGGTTTGTTTGGGTTTATAGGGTTTAGGGTTTAGTGTTTATATTTAGGGTTTATAGTTTTGGATTTAAAGCAAAATTTCATTTTATGGTTAAGGGTTTTAGATTAATATTTATGGTTTAATATTTTATTTAGGGTTTATTGTTTAAAAATTAAGGCTAGAGCTAAGATGTATAGTTTACGGTTTAGGATTAGGGTTTTAGCTTTAGAGTTTAGGGTTTAGAGTTTATGTTTAGGGTTTTGGGTTTAGGGTTTAAGGTATAGGATTTTAGTTGATGGTTTATAATTTTGGATTTATATTAAGAGTTTAGGATTTAGGGTTTAGGGTTTACGGTTTAGGGTTTAAGGTTTAGGATTTCAGTTTAGGGCTTAGGGTTTTTGGTTAAAGTTTAGGGTTTTGGATTATATTTAGGGTTTAAGGTTTTATGTTTAAAGTTAGGCTTAGGATTTAGGGCTTAGGGTTAAATTTAGGGTTTTAAGTTTAAGGTGTAGATTTAGGGTTTAGGGTCTGGGGTTTAGGGATTAGGGTATAGGGTTTTAAGTTAGCATTATGGTTTAGGGTTTTTGGTTTAGAATTTATGGTCTTGGGATTAAGGTTTAGTATTTTTTTTCTTGGGGTTAGGATTTTAGATTAATGTTTAGGGTATAGGGTTAAGTGTTTAAGGTATAGATTTTAGGTTTTAGGGTTTAGGGTTTAGGGTTTAGGGTTTATGGTTAGGGTTTAGGGTATAGGGCTCAGGTATAGGGTTAGGATTTATGGTTTTGGGTTTATGGATAAGGGGTTTTTATTTTATGTTGAGATTTAGGGTTTAAAGTTTTTGGCTAAGGATTTTAGTTGAGTGTTTAGGGTTTAGGGTTCAGTTTTTAGGGTTTATATTTAATGTTTCAGGTTTAGGGTGTAAGGTTTAGGATTAGATTTAGGGTTATGGTTTAGTGTTTAGGCGTCAATGTTTTGGTTTTAGGGTTTAGGATTTAGGGTTTATGTTTAAGATTTTTGGTTTAGGGTCTTAGGTTTAGGATTTTAGTTGAGGGTTTATGGTGTTAAATTTTTGTTTAGGGTTTAGGATTTTAATTTTTTGTTTAATGTTTAAGGTTAATAGTTAGGATTTATATTTAGGGTTTAGAGTTTAAGGTTTATGGTTTAGGGTGTAGTTTTAATGTTTACGGATCATGGTTTTGGGTTTTGGTTTAGGTTTATGGTTAGGGGTTAGGATTTATGGTTTAGTTTTAGGGTTAGGATTTAAAGTTTTGTGTTTAGGGATTAGGGTATAGGTGTTATGTTTAGAGTTTAAGGTTTAAGGTTAAGGATTTTAATTTAGGGTTTAGGGTTTATGGTCTAGGGTTTAGATTTAGGGTTTTTTATTTAGTGTATAAGATTTAGGTTTAGGTTTTAGTGTTTACAGTTTAGGGTTTACATTTAGGATTTGGGGTATGGGGCTTAAGGTTCAGAATTTATTTGATGTTTTAGGGTTTTAGATTAATGTTTAGGGTTTAGGATTTGGTTTTGGGTTTAAGGTTTATGATTAAAGGTTAGGGTTTAGATTTAGGGTTTGTAGTTTAAGGCTTAGGGTTTTGGGTGTAAATTTAGGGATTAGGGTTCATGTTTTAGGGTTAAGGTTTCAATTTAGGGTTTAGGATTTAGGATTTAGGATTTGGGGTTTAGGATTTATGGTTTAGGGCTTATATTTAGGGCTTAGGGTTTAAGGTTTCGGATTTAGGTTAAGGGTCTAGGATTTTAGGTTAATGATTAGGGTTTAGGATATTTGTTTAGGGTTTAAGGTTTAAGGATAAAGGCTAGGGTTAAGATTTACATTTTACGTTTTATGATTAAGGTTGTAGGTTTATAGTTTAGGGTTTAGAGTTTATGTTCAGGGTTTTTGGTTTATGGTTTAAGGTTTAGGATTTTAGTTGATTGTTTAGAATTTTAGATTTTTTTTTTCTTTTTTTTTTTTTGGAGAAACCCACAGAGCGGCCTACGCATTAATATAAATGTAAAAGTACAAGGTACTTAAAGTGACCTCGAGCTCTCTACTGCTTAAAAGAGATATAAAAAGAAAATTAAAAAATCCTTTGAGTTCAAGATTCCTGGTGCACAAAATTAAAAAAAATCCTAGGTACATTCTATAGTGCACAGGCAGAAGCACCGGAGCTTCCTATCCAAAAAATTTGTAGAGCAATGACCTGCACCAAAAGGAACATGTAAAAACGAGCACAAGGCTCACAAAGATAGATACAAAATCAAATAAAAGGAAGGAAGTTGAATGTACCACCAGTGACTCATTTTACAGTCAGTCATATTCCCACAAAAGAGTTAACACCTAGTCCTCCCGAAGCTATAGCTCCACCTCCAAAAAATCAAATAAACAAAACCATCCCAAATAGCAAGCCATGGGTAGTAATAGAACCAAAACAACCACCAAGTGCAATAGCTAATAAGAGTACCCTGCATACACTAAGAAATAATTGTGTGGATCTAAAAAACAATAACCAAGACAGAAGAAATACAGTTAAGGCTTGAGGGGATCGGGCAAGAACAGCTCATGAATGAATAAAACACACATACATCACAAGGTAAACCTTGATGCCGCTCCATCCAACCCAAAGTCCCCCGCACGCACCCCCACCCACCAATACACAAGGTATAGCCAAAAAACACCACCAAAATGGGCAACCCCCCCATACCCAGAAAAAGGAAGATAAGAACAATCTAGAGAAAGACAAACAATTCTCAAGAGAACAACTTTTTGCACAACAGAAAAGCCCTAGTTGTCACGGCATGGGAAGGCCATCCAACATAACAAAGCCAGGAGCCCAAACCAGAAACAATTGAGCACCTAAAAATTAATAGAGAGAAGAAGCAAAAAACCAAAAAGGGCCAGGATGGAAATAGAAAGAAAACCATCCACCCAATAATGCCTCAATAAAACAACACAATCCAAAGGCCAGGCAGCATCGACAACCAGAAATCTACAAAGCCAAGAGTCCCACAACCATCAAACTCCTTCCAACCTAGAACCCGAGGGAAGAAAGCAACAAACAGCAAACCCATCAAGAAAACCTTGCAATCATCGCTCAGCCCAAAAATCCAAAAATAGAACCAAATGAAAACCACCAAAAAAAGAGAGAAAAAGATCAGCGTACCCCACCAAAACTTGAACAATACCAGCAAACCAAAACCAACAAGCAAAGCTTGGCCAAATGCATATAACAAGAAGGAAAATAGGGAACAAATTAATTTCTAACATAAGGATAAGAAATTTTATCCAATCTTAAGAGGCGTTTAAGTGTAATTGGGGTATTGGCTTCCACAAAATCCATGAACCAATCAATCCCAGATCCAAATCGAACCAACCAAATAACACAAGCATTGCATTCCTTAAGCACATAAGAAACATAAATAAAGATAAAAACCATCAAATGTTTGATGTCCCTAATAATATAAAAAACCTCATAGTTAAAAATTGAGTCCACCACATTAAAAATGCTTTGAATGTTTTAAAATGGCTCATTCTCAATAGTAATATTGGTAATGTTAAGGAACATAGAACTTCTCAACCCATAAAGAACAAAAGTAAGAAGAGCCATAAGAGGATTACCATTAAACAATGGCCTCGCAAAGGAAAGAATAACATTACCATTACAATCTTTAATGATTCCACAACACCCCATGTTTTTAATCTCATTAGCAATACTAACATTCAGCTTGAAAGAACCCACAGAAGGTTTAACCCAAGAAAAAGAATGAGGGAAATAAGGAAGCAAAGTGGCTTCCATCCAGATGCCTAGGTCAGCGGCAACTTCATAACAACTTTTGAAACCTTTAATAGACAATAAATTAACATAAACCAAATGAAGCAAGTTATCTTTGACATTCTTAATAACCCCTTGAATGTCCATTTTAAGGCCATTAAAAAGAGAATTGTTCCTTTCCAACCAAAGAAACCATAAAATTAGGGAAGGGGTAATATTTCCAATGTAGCCTTTAGAATTAACAAACCAAGCAGTAAGAAGAGCATAAATAGATAAATTTGCATTAAAAACTTTTAAATTGAATATATCATCAAAATAACACCAAGTTTTATTAGCTAAAGGCCTTGAAACAAAAACAAGATGCATACTTTTCAAATGAAAACAACATTGACATTTAGAAGGAAGAGAAAAGCCTCTTTTGATCAAATTGTCATCCAAAGGAATAAATCTATGTTAAATTCTCCAAATTTAAGTAGCAATAGTAGAAGGGATACTTTTATGCCAAATCATCGAATAAATGGTAGTATCAGCATTCATAGGCCTAAACTCTTGCCAAGCATCTTTTAATCTAAAAATACCATCACTGGCCGACTTGCATAATAACACATCATTTGACTCCAAGTTTAGTGGAAGACTAAGAATTTTTTGAATAATAAAATTCAAAATAATATTAGCAAGCTTATCATAATCCCAATACTTATCATTAAAAAAATATTTTACCTTAATTGTGGCAGTAGAAGGGGAATTAATGAGGGAGTCAATAGAGCAAGAACATAACCCTTGATCCTGCTAGAAAAAATAATTGCCACCTCCTAGACCCCAAGAAAGATGAGGCTCCACCTCCCCCTTAACTTTGTACATCCTCTGCGAAACTTTAGAAACACCAATATTAAAAGAACAAATAGAAGGATGCTTCCCCACAAAAGTATTTGGAAAACATAAATTTAGCCCACAAAGAAAGCTTTGCATAAAAAGTAAACCATAATTTGTGGGAAAAAGCATGGGCCTGGTTAGCCATGCTTTCACAACTAAGGCCACCCTCTTTTAAAACCCTACAACACTTATCCCAGGAAGCCCAAGTAATTTTAATATTACTACGAGTGCCTTTCCAAGAAAACTTATTAAGGATTTTATCAATTCTGTTACACACCATATTAGTAGGAAGCAAAGTTTGGAAAAAGTAAATAGGGAGAAAACAAAGGATACTTCTAATGAGAGTAAGCCTACCCCTAAAGCTTAAGAAATTAGAATCCTAAGACTGAAGCTTATTCTGCATAGAGGTAACTAAACCATCAAACAAAAAGATTTTTTTCAACCTTTAAACAAAGGAATCCAAAGATTCTTGATAGGTAACTGGCCAAGTAAACCTAGTAATGTCTTTAATAGCCGAGATACAATCAATGTCCATATTGTAAGAAATAAGGAAACAACATTTTTTATTGTTCAAAGGCAAACCACTAATAGTTTGAAAATAAGGAAATAAATACATAAGCTTTTTAATCTTATTATGAGAAACATTCGTAAAAATGATAAAATAATTAACAAAACTTAAATGAGATATAGGAAACCCCCCTTAGTCCTGAAATAAAAATTTGGCTGATTTTCAAACAGATTTACAAGGCTACTGGAAAGATAATCAACTACAATAATAAAAAAATGCAAGAGACATACAGTCTCCCAGCCTTAAACTATGAGAAGATTTAAAAAAACCTGAACTCTTACCATTGATAATAATAGAGAAAAAAGAACCTTCAATATAATTTCTAATATGGTTAATGAAAGCAAAGTTAAAACCAAAAAACTCCAAGATGTTATAAATGAATTCCAACTAATATTATCATATGCTTTGGAGATATTAAGCTTTATGATAGAATTACCACCCCTCACCTTAACACCCAAATCGTGATAGAATTTATGGGCCAACAAAATATTATCAGAGATGGCACAAAATTTAGTAAAACCAATTTGGAAAGGAGAAATAATCTTAATAAGAATAGTAGTTAAAAGAGTCATAAAAAATTTAGAAAGCAGTTTAACAAAAAAAAGTGTATAGGCTAATTGGTCTAAAGTCATTCTAATTACTAGCATCATTATTCTCAGGGATACGTACAATATAGGTAGCTGAAAAAAATTTAGGCATAGTATGACTAGCAAAAAAATATAGAACCGCAGCATAGAGATCATCCCTAATAATACCCCAAGTTTTTGAAAAAAATAGTGGTGAATCCATTCGAACCAGCAACAGAGTTACCATTCATATCAAAAACAACATCTTTTAATTCATCTAAAGTGGGAATTTTAGAAAGGAAATCATTATCCTCTAAAGAGATGAGATTGGGGATAATTGCAAGGTTGTCAATATTATGAGGGAAAAAAACCTTGTTGAGCCTTTACTGAAAGTGTTGAACAACCAACAGGGTAATCTCTTCAGCATCCTCAGAAACAGAACCATCCTCAGGAGTGATTTTATTAATGGAGTTTGAGGCACATTTTCTTTTAACCAAAGCATGAAAATACCTCGTATTATTATCACCTTCCACCAGATGCTTAGCAGTGGCCTTTTGTTTCCAAAAGGTTTCCTCTTAGGCTTGGAGTTTAAATAGACTAGCCTTAGCCTCTCTAAGTAAAGAAAAAGTAGCATCAGAAGGAAAGCTCTGATAATTAAGCTCAACATTATTAGCCACCCATCCAGAATTTAAAATATTAGTAAAAATATTTTTAAAGATATTATGGTTCCACGAATTTAAATGTTGTTTAAGTCTTTTCAACTGAGTCAAAGTCTATTCATTACCATAATAAAAGTTATCTGGATGCAAATGACCATTCTAATTATCCCGAACAACACTCGAAAAAGAATCATATGGAAGACACATATTTGTAAATCTAAATTGAGGAAAAAAGTTCATATGTCTAGTATTAAGCGCAAGGAGTAAAGGAGAGTGATCAGAAAGAGAATGACTAAGATTCTCAATAGAAATAGTACTAAAGGAATTAAGCCATTTATCATTCAATAAAATACTATTCACCCTTTACCGTAATTGACTTTTGTTACAAGTATACTTATTACCAGAAAAGCCAATGTCATTGAGATTACAATCAAAAATCATATTATTAAAATCCTCCATAGAATGAAAAATAGAAGTGGACCCCCAATGCATTTTAAAGGATTAGATATGGAATTAAAATCAGCAGCCACCAACAAAGGTAATTGACACAAATTATCGAAGGCAGATAACTGCTCCCAAAGGATTTTTCTATTCCCACGAGATGAAGCCACATAAGTGAAAGAATCACAAGAATTAAAATTTAAAACTTCAATATTACAATGCAACACTTGAGTAAAATTACCAAGAATATCAATACAAATCAGTTATTTCAAAAAACACCCAAATCTTATTAGCACAATTAGCAGTAGCAAGCTTAAAACCAAGAAATCTAGCAGTACAAATTAAATTGGAGACATTGACAAAAGGTTCAAGTAAAACAAGAATAGAAATTCATGAATACGACATAAATTATTAATCACAAGCAATAAGAAGAACACCCAATACCCCTAACATTCCAAATAATGAATTTAAAGAAAAAAAATAAAAAATATGACTAGTTTGTGAACGAGTATTTCTACCAGATTGTAAAATAAGATTATTGGTCTTCCTAGCACGTTTACCATGAGCTTTAACAAAGCTAATATCATTATCATCTTTAGCAAATCATTTACAACAAAATTCTAATTCCTCAGTATTAGTAAGAGCATCATAATTTTTCTGAGAGGTAGAGGGACACATTACTATTCAGGCCAAATTCAACATTTCTTTTTCAACCAAGGCCATTTCATTAGATCCCAAATTGATATTAATATGGTTACTTTCATTTCTAACCATATCTCACTGATCATTAATATTACATAGAGCAACATCAACATTAGATAATTTGTTAGAATTTAATAAACAGTCCATAATTAGCAATTTAGAGCTTCTAACCCTTGGATCTTTGAGTTGTCAAAATCACTAGGATAATAATTCGATGTACTAATAGCATTAACCTAAATCATAAGAGGAGCATCCAAACTAGATGGATCCAAATAGATATGAATAGGTGAAGTATAGAGAAGGGCAGGGTCATTAAGCAAAGGTAAAGGAGCATCACTCGATGGTAATGGAGCATCACCTCACTTGGAATTATTTCTTTCAATCTCAATAGATGGCAAATTATCATTCAAAATAAGAGGTCTGCCATTTCAATAATATTTTTTGGAACAACTTTATCTTGATGAATGTGATGGTGCAACCTAAAACATTCAGTAAAAACATGGCCATGCAATTTATAGTGACAGCAAAAAATAGGCAGATTTTCAAATTCCACTTTTTGGAAGAAACGATTAACTCATAACCGATCAAAACTTCACTCGGGCGCTTCTTAAAAACATCAAGTTCCACAAGAACACGAGCCACAGAAGGACTAGATGTAGAGGGAGGGGTTGATCAGTTTGTAAAGGTCTCCCAAAAGTCAATGCGAGGCCAAACAGGATTTGCAAATTAAAAAAAGAAGCAATATCAAGTTAGGGAATAAAATCTAAATCTGTGCAATATGTGATTCTTCGCTCACTTAAAAATTTGGCATCCATTTGTGAAGACACATTTGCCACGCTTGAATATAGTATGACCTTCCTGCAAAGATATGAATATATTCAAGATTGTTCATCAATTAAACCGCAACATGATAGGGATCCAACAAATGAACATGAAGAGCACTAGATAATTTCAAATTAGGCTAACGTAAAATAAATTTACCAAGAAGTGTAAGAGCAAATGAGGCAGCCAACTAAGACACAACCGATTCATCAACTATGTGAGCGAAGAAGCCCTTGAATGAGGTCTACAAAAGTTGAGCTTAGGAGCAGAAGAAGAGGAACCTAAAACAACATCCTTGAAGGATCAAGAATGGCCATCAGAGATGGAAGCTATTGGGGGATGCATGATAATGGAGTAATCATTTCCTGAAGCAAAAAAGTTTAATGAAAACCTCAAACTAAAACCATGGAAGAATATAATGAAATCCAATGATTACAAAAAGAAAACAAAAAGCCAAACAAGAATGCCACATGATTGAGAATAAGCTTCTGAACGAAAGCCCTAAATAGCCCAAGAATCACCAAGGGAAAAAGAGTGAAACGGTTGAATGTGAGTCAAAACTACCACAAAGACATGTAAAAGAATAAAGAGCTCAACGAGCGTTTAGAATTTTAGATTAATATTAAGAGTTTAGGATTTAGGGTTTAGGGTTTAGGGTTTAAGGTTTAGGATTTTAGTTAAGGGTTTAAGGTTCTATGTTAAAGTTTAAGGTTTAAGGTTTAAGATTTAAGGTTTAATGTTTAAGGTTAGGGTTAGGATTTATGGCTTAGGGTTAAATTTAGTGTTTTGAGTTTATGGTGTAGATTTTAGGTTTATGGTTTAGGGTTTTGATTTTTAGTTCAGCATTACTATTTAGGGTTTATGGTTTAGGGTATAAGGTTTAGGATTTTTGTTCGGGTTTAGGGTTTTAGATTAATGTTTAGGGTATAGGGTTAAGGGTTTAGGATTTAGTGTTTAAGGTTTAGATTTTAGTGTTTATGATTTAGGGTATAGGGTTTATTGTTAGGGTTTTGGGTATACGGCTTAGGTTTAGGGTTAGGATTTACTGTATTTGCTTCAGGGATTAGGGTTTTTATTTTATTTTTAGTATTTAGGGTTTAAGGTTTTAGGTTAAAATTTTTATTTTTTTTGTAACTGAAACCCACAGATGGGCGTACACGTTAATTAAGAAATCAATTACAAATTATAAGGATTTCAGTTGAGTGTTTAAGATTTAGGGCTTAGTATTTAGGGTTTAGATTTTGGGTTTCAAGTTTAGGGTGTAATGTCTAGGATTAGGTTTAGGGATAGGGTTTAGTGTTTATGTTATAAATCTATTTTTGAATTATTATATTGATGATAGCAAACAAATCTTGGTTCACTACAACTGCCTTTTTCTCTATTAACTTTTCAAGACCCAAAGATCGGACGAAAATCCAAAATAGCTACAAATTGGGTAGATTAGGGTTGAGTCAGTCTGTAATCTTCTTTTTTCCTTTCCTTGAGTCAATTATAAATGTTTGAAGTGACTGATGTTAAGTAACCCTACACAAACACTTGAGAGACTTAGAATTTCTGTTTTTACTCAAATCGGCCAAGACGATATTTACATCGTCCTAGATGAACGGGCTTAAAATAGAAAATCTAATCAGAGGTTCTTAATTAAGGAAGTCATCATTAGCAAATAAGCTTGGATGAAACATGTATTGGCCAGGACGATAGGATCAAAATAGAAAGAAATTGCCTCCATAAATAATTAAGGTATTGTATATTTTTGGCAATCGGCTAGGACGATCTTGGATCGGCCTGAACGATAATCACAATTATGCCTTAATTAATCAGACAAATCAATGAAGTAATTATGGATAATTGATATGATCACATTATCCTAGACAATTGCAGGATCGGCCAGGTCGATCTATTCAAAAACCTTAGTTACTTTTAGACGATAAATATCGGCCAGCACAAATTCAGTGCGATGTGCTGAACGATCGGGATCAGACAACTTGAATTCAGGGCAATGCTCTAGATGATTTTCCCATGGTTTGAATTGATCGGTCTGGAAGATCGTGAGATCGTCCTAGATGATCAAGCCAATTTTTAATCATCCAGTTTGCATTCAGGGCGATGCTCTGGCCGATCTCATGGGATTTGTACTGATCGGCCTGGATGATATAGTCAGCAACTTACAATTAATGAGCTCCTTTGAAGCTCTTCTATTTAAGAGCTCTTGTTCAACATTTTTTAACATCCTTGGCTACTGTCTTGACCTGAGAAAACCTAAAGGAGAGAGAGAGAGGGAGAGAGAGAGAAAGAGGATCTTGTGAGGGGATTCAAAAGGGTTGCTCTAAGCATTGTTCTACTTCTTCTTCTCTAGAGTCTCTTGTCCTTGGAAGGGTTTGGAGAGGTAAGTTCCAGCAACCGATCGAGGTTCTCTCCCTGCTTTAGGAGGAAGCAAAAGGAGGAAGGTTCTCTGCCTTGCCGGGTGTGGCAAAAAAGAGGTGTTTGTAAAGGCTTCTCCGCCTAGCTGTGGGGGCTATAGGAGAGTCACAATTGTAGTGCAATACTCGGAGGGCGCCTCCGGGGAGTGGACGTTGGTTGAGTTGACCGAACCACTATAAACCCTTGTGTTATTGGTTTTTACTGCTTCCGCATTTATTTTCTTCCGCACTTATTTTTTTGTGGTGATTTGGTTTGTATTTGTGCTTTGCCTAAAGAATTTTTTTTAAATATCAATTCGCCACCCTCTTAGTTAACCTTGGGCCAGTTCTATAAGGCTTAACATCCTTAACAAACTTTCAAGTGGTATCAAAGCGGGATTCATAAAAACTAAGTTTGAAAACATTTTGAATTTAGATTCATGGCTAACTTTTGGAATCGTAATACACTGGAAGGGTATTCTATTACCCAACCACCTTTGTTTGATAATATCCCATTTGATTTTTTGAAAACTTGCGTGTCTGCATTTTTACAATATACTAATTATCGTATGTGGATGCTTGTTACGGATGGTTACGCACCTCTAACTGGTAAACTTAACGACATTACTATTCCACTTCCTTTTACTAAATAGACTTTAGATGATAGGGATTTGGCTCAATTGAATGCAAAATGTCTTAATTGTTTTTTCTATGCTTTAAAATTAGAAGACTACATGCGTGTTTCCACTTGCAAAACTTGTAAAGAAATTTGGGATAAATTGTGTATCACTTATGAAAGCACTAATGAAGTTAAACAATCTCGTTTGAACATTCTCTTGCATGACTATGACTTTTTCGTATGAAACCTCATGAATCAATTTCTGAAATGTATACAAGATTTACTCAGATTGTTACTTCCTTGCATGCCTTAGAAAGAGAGCTTTTGAATTTTGAAAAAGTAAATAAGATTTTACGATGCTTGCCTTCCTCTTTTGATGCAAAAATTACTGCAATAACTGAATCTAAGGATTTGAACACGTATTCGATTGACAACTTACTTGGCTCACTCATTGCTTATGAGAAAGGGGTGAATCAAAGAAATATTTATGCATGTGAGAATAAGAAAGAGAAAATGGTAGCACTGAAGGCACACAAATCTGACTCCGATTCTTCCGGGTCTGAGAGCGATGAAGTTGCCTTCATCTCAAGGCAATTCAGAAATTTTCTAAGGAAGAAGTAAAAGCATCATTGGAGAAAAATTAAGAATAACAAATATTCTAAAGGATCTTCTGATGTTGTTTGTTATGAATGTAGGAAGCCTGGACATGTGAAAGCTGACTATCCTACACTTCAAGATCACTCAAGCAAAGGAAAGGGAGAGGAGAAACCCAAGTTCAGGACAAAACTGTGCTTAAGGGCAGATGATCATCTTGATCAAGAAGAGGTATGTGAACTTTCCTATGATCAACTTCTTAAAATTTTTGAAAAAAATCATGCATCATATAGGAAACTCAAGAAAACACATGCAAGCTTAAAATTGGAATATTTGGAGTTACAAAGGAGCATGCAACTATGAATAAAGATAACTTAACAATTGATTAAAATTATATGGCTCTACTTGATGAATTTGATGAGTTAAACAAAAAGTATTATGAATTAATGGAAGAGCATGAGTCACTAAAAGTCACACACACCTCACTTGAATCTGATTTTAAAAAGTTTAAAGAGATGGAGAAAAATTTAAGGATTGATAATGATGCCCTAAAATTTACTAACTTGAGGATTCAAAATGAATCGGATACATTTAAGAAAACTAGGATGACACCAACACTTGATCAAAAGCCAAAACCTAGGAAGAGGCATTATGACTCAAACCATTTATGAAATCCTTTTCCAGATGTTAGATGCTTTTCATGTGGCATGCTAGGACACATCTCACATACTTGCACTATTCACCATAGTACACACTGGGTGTGAAGAACAAAATTTCATAATTCACAGCATAGCACACAAGCATTACACTCTAATTTTTATGAGAAGGGACCCAAACCTATTTGGGTTCCTAAGTCTGACAGCTATTGATTCTTATAGGACTGCTCTCACCAAGGACCTCGTGAGGGTATAGGATACTTGGATAAATGGAGGCTCGCAACTCATAACTGCTTAAATTTACTGCTTAACAAATTCTTGAATTGCATTTTGAAGTATTGCTATGTTTTATTTTTGTGATAGTTTTTGTTTAGTTGTTCTAGTCATTTTTACTTTTTGTTTTCTTTATAATGATTTTTTCTTGTTCTTAAACTTTGGAGATTTATGGCCAATGATTAGCTTTTCTAAATCGGTTAAAGGGAGAAAACACTGTTGATGGTTTTCCTCCCTCTAACCTCTTTTGGTGATATAATTTTCTTTTCTAAATCAAAAAGTCTATCTCATTTTAACAAATAGTTTTTGAAATTAAGATCTTTTTCCTCCTTGTTACAATAATCTATCTTACATATATGATCCAAATTTCTTATATTGAAATCTTGCCGTTGCACTTATCATATGATTTTGATTTTAATTTTGTGGCTTGTTCTTCTCTATGTTAGAAAGAGAGCCCTTCTTCTCTAATATCTAGAAGATATAATCAAAACTAAGAAATTTTTAAAGGGTTTGTTAAAGAGTTTTTAGCTTGCAAGAATTAAAAAGGAAAGAGGCCAATGACGCCCCATTGAAAAGAAAACTATATACACAAAAGTGTATCAAAAATTAAAAGATGCTCAAAGAGCCAATCAAAGTGACAAGAGGCATAAAATGACCCCACTAAATGCAAGCTATCCTCTCTTTTCAAAACTTTAAAACTTAGAAGGACTCATGGGTTATTTGATATTTTCAACGGCTTGATTTCAAATTCCATGAAAGAGACAAATTTCTTTGGTATACTAATTTTGAAGATAATTTGTTTGTAACCAAGTTTTTGAATGGATCTTCTTTTTATCCAATTTATTTTGAGTTAGACCTCTTGTTTTCAAAAGATAATTTTTATCCTGAAAGAAGCCCGAGGTAGAGTAAACAGGATCAAATTTTCTACTATTTTTAGACTATGATATTATTAACTCATTGATCTTTCAAATCTTTAAAATTAAAATTATTTTGGGAAATTTGTCATATACTTGCTCTGATATATATATATATATATATATATATATATATATATATATATATATATATATATATATATATATATATATATATATAATTAAAAACCAAAAACTTCGTTTCTTTTTGTATTTTTGTTTGTTTTTATTTTTGTTTTGTTTTATTTTCATTTTCGTTTATGTTTTCTCTCTGATCATCTCCATCTTTTCTTGTTTTTCAAATTCTTGTCACATCGTCCTGGTCGATTCTTATATCGTCATGGACGATAGGACAAATTCTCTTCAAAATTCCATCTGATGAATCTTTTCTGAACTTTCTGTAACTCATTGTCTCGGACGATCCCGTATTGTCCTAGATGATATGATCGAACCCAATTATAATCTCTTTTGATCGTCTTAGCAGATACAATTTTCGTCCTGGCTGATGCATTTATGGTCATCGTCATGACCGATATACTAGATCGTCCTGGATGATCCACATGTCAGCCCGTTTAAATCCTTAAAATTAGCCTCGGATGACCCATTATTGCACAATCATCTAGGCCGATCCACTATTCGTCCTAGATGATACACGTGGCACAGATTTAAAACATTTTAACTTCGGCCGGTATGATCAATTATTGTGCATCGTCTTGGACGATACACCTAATCGGCCCGGATGATCTACTTTTTCAACGGTCATCTAGCTTGACTCCTCGGGATGATCGCCTGTGTCTAATCATCCTGGCCGATATCTGATCGGACCAGCCGATCGGACCGCCTTTTTGACCAATCGACCTATACGCAATAATTAAACCAAATCATCCTGGACGATTCTACAATCATCCTAGATGATATGGCCATTTCTTTAAATTCCGACCATTCCAGCCATTATTTTCACCTCAACCTTCTTCTTCTCTTGTGTTTTCTTTCTGATTTCTTGCTATGGCTGGTGGGAAGCTAGTCCGACAAGCTTCTAGAAGTTCCTCGAGGGCCACTTTGGACCCTCAATTCAGGGAAGTGGAGGATCAAGCAGCTTATCGTCACTATAAAGAATGTGGCATCACACTTTCCAGAACAATCAATCCTGCCCACCTTTCGTATCTGGTAATGAAACTCTTTCCTCACACTTCACTCTATTTCATTCTTACCCTCACTGTCCCTTTTTCTTCAGAACTTCTATTAGAATTTTATGCAAATCTTCGCATAAATCCTACTTTCACAGCCCTGACCTCCTATGTGAATCGACGCCTGATCCAGATCACATATCAGGATTGTACTGAAATATTACAGCTATCCACCACCGGGGATAAGCTGCACATAATTGTTTCAGATCCTAATTTTGACTGGTCCGCGGCAAACCATTTTCTTCGCCAAACCAACACACCCTTTCATACTGGAGAGACTAGCTCTTTAGTCAATGATGCTAGGATAATTTAGCATGTCCTTCGCATCACTATTATTCTAAAAGCCGATGATCGATTCCATATAACTCTTCTGCTTTCTCTGACTATCTTTTTCATCATGGCCCAGAGAGAATTTAATGCTATTGATCTAATCTTTCGATACATTGATCATTTAATAACTATTCGTGATCCAGGCCATAGGAGGAAACCCAACCTTGCTTTAGGACATCTCATAGCCTACATTCTTGAAACCAAATACAATCTTCAATATCCTGCTCATCGTGAACTTCAACCTCTTTGCTACTCAGACAACTCTTTCAATATCCTTCACAGTATTCATCTCCACCCAGGGGATGGGGAACCTCAGGGGGCCGAGGAGAAGGATGCTCCCGCTCCTGTTCCTGATCCTGCACCTCTTTGCCAGCACTCATAGTTTGACCAGTTAGTGGAGAGATTTGATCATTGGGAGACCTGTTTCGATGCTTATGTTGCCACACAGGAGCAGCAATATTCTTAGGATATGGCTCACTATGAGCAGCACCGCATAGAGGACTTAGCCCATTTTGACAGCTACATTACTCACCAGCAGCAGCAACACGACCAAGACATAGCCTGGTTCAATGCTTAGTTTACTATGCTAGCTAGCTACTTTCAACAGGCCCCACCATTTCCACCTCCATCTGATGACCAGGATCCCTCGTTCTTTTAGTTTTAGTTTCTTTATTGCATTCATTTTATATTTTTTTTCTCTTCATTGCTTTAGTTTTTTTTTAGTTTCCTCCACCTTTTTATGATGTCAAAAGGGGGAGTAGTATGATTGTACTTGCTCTTGTTTAGTATGTTTGTACTTATTTTGGTAAAAGCCTATTTAGTTTTTGCATTACTATTTTAGAATAAATTTTTGATATGTTTGCCATCATCAAAAAGGGGAAGATTGTTACAAATCTATTTTTGGATTATGATTTTTATGATCGTAAACAAATCTTGGTTCACTACAACTATCTTTTTCTCTATTAACTTTTCAGGACCCAAAGATCGGACGAAAATAAGAAATAGCTACAGATTAGGTAGATTAGGGTTGAGTCAATCTGTAATCTTCTTTTTTCCTTTCCTTGAGTCAATTGTAAATGTTTGAAGTGATTGATGTTAAGTAACCCTACACACACACACTTGAGAGACTTAGAATTTTTGTTTTTACTCAAATTGGCCAGGACGATATTTATATCGTCCTGGACGATTGGGCTTAAAATAGAAAATCTAATCAGGGGTTCTTAATTTAGGCAGTCGTCATTAGCAAATCGGCCTGGATGATACGTGTATTGGCCAGGAGAATAGGATCAAAACAGCAAGAAATTGCCACCATAAATAATTAAGGTATTTTATATTTTTGGCAATCCGCCAGGACGATCTTGGATTGGCCGGGACGATATTCACAATTATGGCTTAATTAATCAGACAAATCAAGGAAGTAGTTAAGGATAATTGATACGATTATATTGTCTTGGATGATCGTAAGATCAGCCAAGATAATGTATTCAAAAACCTTTATTACTTCTAGATGATAAATATCAGCTAACACAAATTCAGGGCGATGTGCTGGACGATCGGGATCGGACAGCTTGAATTCAGGGCGATACTCTAGACAATTTTCCTTAGATTTGAACTGATTGGCCTGGACGATCGTGAAATCATCATGGATGATCAAGCTAATTTTCAATCATCCAGTTTATATTCAGGGTGATGCTCTGGCCGATCTCATGGGATTTGTACTGATAGGTTAGGACGATGTCCATATCATCTGGGATGATATAGTCGGCAACTTGCAATTAATGAGCTCATTTGAAGCTCTTCTATTTAAGAGCTCTTGTTTAACCTTTTTGAACATCCTTGGCTACTATCTTGACCTTAGAAAACCTCAAGGAGAGAGAGAGAGAGAGAGAGAGAGAGAGAGAGAGAGAGAGAGAGGATCTTATGAGGGGATTCACAAGGGTTGCTCCAAGCATTGTTCCACATCTTGTTCCCTAGAGTCTCTTATCCTTGGAAGGGTTGAGAGGGGTAAGTTCCAGCAAACGATCGAGGTTCTCTGCCTGCTTCAGGAGGAAGCAAAGGAGGAAGGTTCTCTGCCTTGTCGGGTGTGGCAAAAAGAGGTGATTGTAAAGGCTTCTCTGCCTAGCTGTGGGGGCTAAAGGATAGTCACGATTGTAGTGCAATACTCTGAGAGCGCCTTCGGGGAGTGGACGTAAGTCGAGTAGATCGAACCATTATAAACCCTTGTGTTCTTGGTTTTTACAACTTTCGCATTTCTTTTCTTCTTCACTTATTTTTTTGTGGTGATTTGGTTTGTATTCGTGCTTTGCCTAAAGAATTTTTTAAAAATACCAATTCACCCCCCCTCTTGGTTAGCCTTGGCCAGTTCTATAGGGCTTTAACATCCCTAACAAACTTTCAATTTAGGCTTCAATGTTTAGGTTTTAGAGTTTACAATTTATGGTTTAAGTTTAAGATTTAGGGTTTAGGGTTTAAGATTTAGGATTTTAGTTGAGGGTTTAGGGCTTTAAATTAATATTTAAGGTTTATGATTTTAATTTTGGGTTTAAGGTTTATGGTTAAAGGTTAGGGTTTTTATTTAGATTTTAGAGTTTAAGGTTTATTGTTTAGGGTATAGATTTAGAGTTTAGGGTTAGTTTTAGGTTTAGAGTTTGGGTTTAGGGTTTAGGGTTTAGGTTTAGGGTTAGAATTTAGGGTTTTGGGTTTAGTGATTAGGGTTTATATTTTATGTATAGGGATTAGGGTTTAAGGTTAAGGATTTTAATTGAGGGTTTAAGGTTTAGGGTTCAGGGTTTATATTTATGGTTTTTTTGTGTTGATAGTTTAGGTATTAGGATTTATGGTTTAGGATTTTTGTTTAGGATTTAAGTTTTAGGGTTAATGGTTTAGAATTTTAGTTGAGTGTTAAAGGTTTTAGATTAATGTTTAGCTTTTAAGATTTGGTTTTGGGTTTAAGGTTTAAGGTTAAAGGTTATGTTATGATTTAGGGTTTAGAGTTTAAG
This sequence comes from Dendrobium nobile, assembly GCA_022539455.1. Classification (NCBI taxonomy): domain Eukaryota; kingdom Viridiplantae; phylum Streptophyta; class Magnoliopsida; order Asparagales; family Orchidaceae; genus Dendrobium; species Dendrobium nobile. The sequence goes on from CM039730.1 coordinate 2,001,313, forward strand.
GCTTAAGGTTCATGGTGTAGATTTAGGGTTTAGGGTTTATGTTTCAGTGTTTAGGTTTAAGTTTTTGGTTTCGCTTTTAGTGTTTAGGATTTAGGATTTAGGGTTTTAGATTTAGGGCTTATATTTAGGGCTTAGAGTTTAGGGTTTAAGGTTTTGGATTTTAGTTAAGGGTTTGGGGTTTTCGATAAAAGTTTAGGGTTTAAGATTTAGGGTTTTAGGTTCATGTTTAGGTTTTAGGGTTTATGGTTTAGGGTTTAGATTTGAGGGTTTTTGTTTTAGGTTTGGGTTCATGGTTACGGGTTTATGGCTTTAGATTTTGTTTTAGGGATAAAGTTTCTGGTTTAGGGTTTAAGGCTTAGAATTTAGTGTTTAGGGTTTATATTTAGGGTTTAGGTTTTGGGTTAGGGTTTATAGTTTAGGGTTTAGGTTTAGGGATTTTTTTAAGTGTTGAGGGTTTAGGATTAAGGATTTAAGCCTTAAGATTTTAGTTGATGGTTTAGGGTTTTTTATTAATGTTTAAGATTTAGGAATTTTTTTTTTTATTTATGGTTTAAGGATAAATTTTATGGTTAGAATATTTTTTTTAAGGTTCATTAGAATTTAGTATTTAGGGTTTAATGTTTGGAGATTATATTTATGGTGTAGTGGTTAGGGTTTATGGTGCAAATTGAGAGTTTAGGGTTTAGAGTTTAGGTTTAGGTTTTTGGTTTTGGGTTTGGTTTAGAGTTAGCTATTAAGGTCTAGGGTTTAATGTTTATGGTTTCTGGTCTAGGTTTTGTATTTAGGGTTTATGGTATAGGGTTTAAGATTTCTAATTTTTATTAAGAGTTTAGAAGTATAAAATAATTTTTAGGGTTTAGAGTTTATAATTTTGGTTTATGATTTAGGGCTTAGGGGTTATTATTTAGGGTTTAGGGTTTAATGTTTAAAGTTTATGGTTTTGCTTTTAGGATAGGGTTTAGTATTAGGGTTTACAATTTTTGGTTTACGTTTAGGGATAGGTTTCAAGGTTTATTATTTAGGATTTATGGTTTAGGGTTTAAGGTATAGGATTTTAGTTGAGGGTTCATGGTTTTGAATCCATGTTGTAACTCAATGTCTCCCTTAGTCACATGATCTCTAATAAAGTGATGCCTAATATCAATGTGCTTAGTCCTTGAATGTTGGACAGGATTCTTAGAGATGCAAATGGCACTAGTGTTATCACAAAAGATCGAGATCGTGCCTACAGATAATCCTAAATCCAATACCTATTGTTTCAACCAAAGGACTTGGGCCACAAAACTTCCAAGAGTAATGTACTCAGCTTCAGCAGTGGAAAGTGCAACAGAGTATTGCTTTCTACTAGACCATGAGACTAAAGATTGTCCTATGAATTGACAAGTTCTTAAAGTGCTTTATCAATCCACCTTGCATCCTATAAAATCAGAGTCAGAAAATCCAATAATCTCAAAGGATGTGCTATGCCTCGGATACCAAATCCCTAAGCCTACCACCTTCCTTGTGGTATTGTCTCCAAGAGTAACTTTGCCTCCAGTCCTGAACTCCAGCAAAACAAATTGATTGGCATCACCAGAAATATGTCGAGAGCATCCGCTATCCTGATACCACATACTCTCACGAGGCCTTTTGTGAGAGCCCACCTACAAAATTATCAAATGTCAAATATAGGAATCCAAACAGGTTTGGGTCCCTTCTTATGAAAAGTAGGATGCAATGCATGTGTGGTTTGCTGTAAATCATGCACCCTTGGTCTCCACACCCAATGTGTACTATGGTGAACAGTGCAAGTGTGTGAGATATGTACTATGCTCTTACGATCCTCCCAGCCGATCAGCTCAAATCAGAGAAAAATCATCCAGAGCATCGCCCTAAATTTGAGCTGGCCTATAGTTATCGTCCAGGAGTAACTAAGGGTTTTTGAATAAAACGCCTGGTCGATCCTGCGATCGTCCGGGACGATGTGATTGTATCAAACATCCTTAATTACTTCCTTGATTCCTGGATCAATTTAGACATAATTGTATAATATCGTCCAGGTTGATCTCACGATGGTCCTGATCGATTGCCAAAAATAAAGAATACCTAAATTGATCGTAGCAGCTATTTCTTTCTTTTTTGAGTATATCATCCTGTCCGATAAATGTATCATCCAGGATGATCAGTTAATTACGGCTCCTTAACTAAGAAATCCTGATTAGAACTTCTATTTTAAACTCGATCGTCCAGGTCGATATAAATATTGTCTGGAATGATGTGAGTAAAAACACAAATTCTAAATCTCTCAAGTGTGTGTGTGTGTGTAGGGATACGTAACATCAATCACTTCAAATATTTACAAATTACTCAAGAAAGGGAAAAAAGAAAATTACAGACTAACTCAATCCTAATCTACCCAATCTTGAGCTGATTCGGATTTCCATGCTGATTTTGATTTTCGTCTGATCTTTGAGTCCTGAAAAGTTAGTAGAGAAAAAGGCAGTCGTATTGTTTGCCATCATCAAAACCATAATTCATGAAGTCAAATCTGCAATAGCTTAGGGTTTAGAGTTAATTATTTAGGGTTAGGGCTAGGGTTAGGGTTTAGGGTATAAGGTTTTTGGATTTTATTTGAGGGTTTTAGAATTTTGAATTAATATTAAGGGTATAGGATTCCGTGTTTAGGGTTTAAGGTTTAGCATTTTAGTTGAGGGTTTAGGGTTTTGTGTGAAACTTTTGGGTTTAGGAATTTATTTAGGGTTTAAGGATTAAGGATAAAAGTTAGGGTTAGGATTTAAGGTTTAGAGTTTAATTTAGGGTTCTAAGTTTACATTTTAGATTTAGGGTTTATGGTTAAAGGCTTTGGGTTTAGGGTTTATGGTTTTGAGTTTGTGGTTTAGGGTTTATATTTAGAGTTTAAAGTTTAAAGTTTAAAGTTTAAGGTTTATGAATCTTGTTAAGGATTTAGGGTTTCAGATTAGGGTTTAGGGTTTAGGGATATGGGTTTATGGTTTAGATTTTAGGGTTGAGTGTTTAAGGTTTAGTGTTTATGGTTAGGGTTTAGGGTTTACGTTTAGTGTAAGGATAGGGTTTAGGGTATAAGGTTTTTGGATTTTAATTGAGGGTTTTAGAATTTTGAATTAATATTAAGGGTATAGGATTCAGTGTCTAGGGTTTAAGGTTTAGGATTTTAGTTGAGGGTTTAGGGTTTTCTGTGAAACTTTTAGGTTTAGCAATTTATTTAGGGTTTAAGGATTATGGATAAAATTTAGGGTTAGGATTTAAGGTTTAGGGTTTAATTCACGGTTCTAAGTTTACATTTAAGATTTAGGGTTTATGGTTAAAGGCTTTGGCTTAGGGTTTTGGGTTTAAGTTTGGCTTTAAGATTTAGGGGTTATGGTTTTGAGTTTGTGGTTTAGGGTTTATATTTAGAGTTTAGAGTTTAAAGTTTAAGGTTTATGAATCTTGTTAAGGGTTTAGGGTTTCAGATTAGGGTTTAGGGTTTAGGGATAAGGGTTTATGGTTTAGATTTTAGGGTTGAGTGTTTAAGGTTTAGTGTTTATGGTTAGGGTTTACGGTTCAGGTTTAGTGTTAGGATTTCAGTATTTTGGGTTTAAGGTTATGGTTTTTGTTTTATGTTTAGGATTCATGGTTTATGGTTTAAGGTTAAAGATTTTAGTTCAGGTATTTAGGGTTTAGGCTTTAGGGTTAAGTGTTTAGGGTTTAGATTTAGGGTTTTTGGATTAGGGTTTAAGGTTTAGGTTTAGGTTTAGGGTTAGGGAATATGGTTTAGGCTTCAGTGTTTAGGGTTTAGGGTTTACGGTTTTGGGTTTATGTATAAGATTTAGTGTTTAGGGTTTAGGATTTTAGTTTAGGGTTTATGGCTTTAAATTAATATTTAAGGTTTATGATTTTAATTTTGGGTTTAATGTTTCAGGTTAAATATTAGGGTTTAGATTTAGGGTTTTGAGTTTAAGGTTTGGGGTTTAGGGTGTACATTTAGGTTTTAGGGTTTATAGTTTATGGTTTAGGTTTAGGTTTAGGTTTAAAATTAGGGTTTAGGGTTTAGGGTTAGGATTTAGAGTTTTTGGTTTAGGGATTAGGGATTAGGTTTTTATGTTTAGGGATTAGGGGTTAAGGTTAAATATTTTAATTGAGGATTTAGGGTTTAGATTTAGGGTTTTTGGTTTAGTGTTAATGGTTTAGGTTTAAGTTTTAGGGTTTGTGTTTAAGATTTAGGGTTTAGTGTTTTTGGTTTAGAGTTTTAGTTGAAGGTTTAGGGTTTTAGATAAATGTTTAGGGTTTAAGAATTAGTTTTGTGTTTAAGGTTTAAAGATAAAAGGTTATGTTCAGATTTAGGGTTTAAATTTTAAGGCTTAGGGTTTAGGATGTTAATTTAGGGTTTAAAGTTAATGTTTTAGGGTTTCGGTTTAGGTTTAGGGTTTAGTGCTCATGGTTTAGGATTTAGGGTTTAGGGTTTAGGGTTTAGGACGTATATTTAGGGCTTAGGGTTTAGGATTTAGGGTTTAAGGTTTAGGATTTTATTTAAAGGTTTAGGGATCTTGATTAATGTTTAGGGTTTATGATTTAGGGTTTAGGGTTGAGGTTTAGGGTTTAGAGTTCAGGGTTTAAGGTTTATGGTTTATGGTTTGTGGTATAGGGTTTAAGGGAGGTTAGGTTTTAGGGTTAGGGGTTTATTGTTTTGCATTTAAGTTTAGGGATAAGGTTTAAGATTTACGGTTTAGGGTTTAGAATTTTGTGGTTTAGGGTTTATGTTTGGGTTTAGGGTTTATAATTAGGGTTAGGGTTTAGGGTTTAGGGTTTAGGGATTTTTTTTAGTGTTTATGGTTTATTGTTAAGGATTTAAGCTTTAAGATTTTAGTTGATTGTCTAGGGTTTTTTATTAATGTTTAGGATTTAGGATTTTAGTTTACGATTTATGGTTTAAGGAGAAATTATAGGGTTAAGATATTTGGTTTAAGGTTTAAGGTTTATAATTTAGGGTTTAGTGTGTTGCAAATCTAGTTTTATGACTTATATTTTGATGATTGACAAACACTGTTGATTCTCTTAGACTGCTTGTTGCTTCTAACTTTTTAGGAATTAAAGATCGGACGAACAGACGAAGCCAGTTCAAGATTGCGTAGGTCTAGGGTTGAGTCAGTCTGTACTTTGTTTTTTTTTACTTCTTGAGTCTACTTGTAATAGTTAAAAAGACTGATTATAAGTAACCCTACACACACACACTTGAGAGACTTAGAATTTCTATTTTTACTCATATCGGCCAGGACGATATTTACATCATCCTAGACAATCAGGCTTAAAGCAGAAAGTCTAAATAAGGATTCTTAATTAAGGCAGTCGTCATTAACTAATCGATCTGGAAGATACGTGTATCGGCCAGGACGATAAGCTCAAAATAGAAAGAAGTTGCCGCCTTAGACAATTATGGTATGCTGTATTTTTAAATAATCGCCCAGGATGAATATTGATCGGCCTCGACGATATTAACAAATTATGCCTTAATTAATTAGGAAATTCAGGGAGTAATTAAGGCTGATTATTACGATCATATCGTCCTGGACGATCGCAGGATCGGCCAGGATGATCTATACAAAAACCTTAGTTACTTCAGGACGATATATATCGGCCAGCTCGTATTCAGGGCGATGCTCTGGACGATTTTCCTCTGATTTGAACTGATCGATCGAGACAATCGTGAGATCGGCCTGGACGATCAAGCCAAATTTAAATCGTCCAGTTTGCATTCAGGGCGATTCTCTGGCCGATCTTCTGAGATTTGTACTGATCGGCCATGCCGATGTCCATATCGGCTTGGACGATATTGTCAGCAACTTGTAATTAATGAGCTCCTTTGAAGCTCTTCTATTTAAGAGCTCTTGTTCAACATTTTGAAAGACCTTTGGCTGCTGTCTTGACCTGAGAAGGCCTTGAGGAGAGAAAGAGAGAGTGGGAGAGAGAGAAGATCTTGTGAGGGGATTCATAAGGGTTGCTTCAAAGATCGCTCTGTTTCTTCTTCGTCTAGAGTTTCTCGTCTGTGGAAGGGTCGGTAGAGGTAAGGAGTTATCTTTTGGTTGTGGTTCTCTGCCAGCTTCAGGAGGAAGCAAAAGGAGATAGGTTCTCTGCCTTGCCGGGGTGGCAAAAAGGAGGTGCTTTGTAAAGGCTTCTCCGCCTAGCTGTGGGGGCTAAAGGAGAGTCACGTTTGTAGTGCAATACTCGGAGGGCACCTCCGGGGAGTGGACGTATGTCGAGTTGACCAAACCACTATAAATTTCTGTGTTCTTGTTTTCTTGCTTCCGCGCTTTAATTTCCGTATTTATTTTAGTGGTGTGATTTTGGTTTATGCGATTTTTATTATTTATGAAAAGAACATTTTAAAATACCAATTCACCCCCCCCCCTCTTGGTTAGCTTGGGCCAGTTCTATAAGGCTTAACATCCCTAACGAACTTTCAAGTGGTATCAGAGCGGGATTCATAAAAACTGAGTTTGAAAACTTTTTGATTTGATCCATGGCTAACCTTGGGAATCGTAACACTACGGAAGGGTATTCTATTACCCGACCTCCCCTGTTCGATAACCTACCTTTTAATTTTTGGAAAACTCGCATGTCAACATTTTTACAATCTACTGATTATCGCATGTGGATGCTTATCAAAGAAGGTTATTCTCCACCTTCTCGTGAAATTAATGGTGTTTAAACTAATGTTGCTTTTACTAAATGGACTTTCGATAAACGAGATTTAGCTCAATTGAATGCAAAATGTTTGAACTGCTTTTTTTCGTGCTTTAAAATCTGAGGATTACATACGTGTCTCCACTTGCAAAACTAGTAAAGAGATTTGGGGTAAATTATGCATCACCTATGAAGGTACTAATGAGGTTAAACAATCCCGTTTGAGCATTCTCTTGCATGACTATGAACTTTTTCGTATGAAACCTCATGAATCGATTTCTGACATGTACACTAGGTTTACTCAGATAGTTACTTCACTGCATGCACTAGGAAAAGAACTTTCAAACTATGAAAAAAAGTTAACAAGATTTTGAGATGCTTGCCTTCGTCATATGATGCTAAAATCACTGCAATCACTGAATCTAAAGATTTAAACACTTATTCTATTGATAACTTACTTGGCTCACTCATTGCTTACGAGCAAGGTGTGAATCAAAGAAATCTTGATACAGGTGAGAAGAAGTAGGAGAAAATAGTTGCATTGAAGGCGCACAAATCGGATTCTGAATCTTCCGGGTCTGAAAGCGATGAAGTTGCCTTCATCACAAGGCAATTCAAAAGCTTTCTAAGGAAGAAACAAAAGCATCATCAAAATTAGAGAAAATGTACGGATCATAAACATGTTAAAGATTCTTCTGATATTGTTTACTATAATTACAGGAAACCAGGACATGTGATAACTGATTGCCCGACACTTCAAGATAACACAAGCAAGGATAAGATTTAGGAGAAACCTAAGTTCAAGAAGGATAAGAAGAGAATCCAAAAGGCTTTCTGGGCATAATCTGGTACTGACTCTTCTGAGACTGAACTAGAGGAAGAGACTACAAATTTGTGTTTAGTAGGAGAAGATCAAAGTGATGAGGAAGAGGTATGTAAACCAACCTATAATGAATTATTTGAGATTTTTGTGAAAATACATGCATCATACAAAAAACTCAAAAAAACTCATGCTAGCCTAAAATTAGAACTTTTGAATTTACAAAAAGAGCATGAAGTTTTTCTCAAAGATCATGCAATGATAAATTCAAATCACATGGCTCTTCTTGATGAATTTGATGATTTAAACTAAAAGTATTTGGAATTAATTGATGAAAATAATGCATTAAAAGTTTCACACACCTCACTTAAATCTGATCTTAAGAAATCTAAAGAGATTGAGAAAAAGTTAAGGATTGATAATAATACATTAAAAAGAACTAACTTGAGGATTCAAAATGATTTTGATACATGTAAGAAAAATCGGATGACATCTACTTTTGATCCTAAGCCAGAATCTAGGAAGAGGCATTATAACTCAAACTATTTAAGAAACCCTTTTCCTGGAGTTAGATATTTTTCATGTGGCATGCTAGGACACATCTCACACACATGCATCGCTCACCGTAGTGCACATTGGGTGTGGAGACCTAAGATGCATGATTCACAATATACCATACCTGCATTGCATTCTACTTTTCCTAAGAAGGGGCTCAAACCTGTTTGGGTTCCTAAATCTGACTGTTGTTGAGTTTTTGTAAGAGTGCTCTCACCAAAGACCTTGTGGGAGCATAGGATAACTGAACATATGACGGCTCGCAGCTCATAAATGCTCAAACCTGCTGCTTCAATAATTCCTTGAAATGTGTTTTATTTCAGTGTGTTTTATTTCTGCTTTGTTTGTGTTTTTAATGTGTTTTGTTTTTACTTTGCTTTTAAAATTGGCTTTCCATATGTTGAATCTTTTCAAGATTTTAGATTTTGGAGTTTTGAAGATTGTATTTAGCTTTTCTAAAATTGGTTAAAGGGAGAAACACCATTGATGATTTCCCTCCTTCCGACCTTGTTTACTGGTATGACTTTCTTCTATAAACAAAAGCCTAACTCATTTTAGCCAATGATTTTTGAAACTAAGATTCTTTTTATCTTGCTACAAAAAATCTATCTTGTGCATAATATCCAAAGTTCTTATGTATCTTTCAAGTTATTTAAAACCTTGCCATTGTTTTCATCACATGGATTTGATTTTCTTTTGTGACTTGTTCTTCCCTATATTAGAGAGAGAGCTTCTATTCTCTAATATTTTGGAGGATATACTCACAACTAAGGATCTTTTTAAGGGATTTTGTTAAAGAGCCTTTAGCTTAAAAAACTAAAAAGGAAAGAGGCCAATGACGCTAAATTGAATATATATATATACACACACAATTATGTATCAAAAATCAAAAGATGCTCAAAAAACCAATCAAAGATTCAAGAGGCATAAAATGAGCCCACTAAAAAGCAAGCTATCCTTTCTTTTCAAAACTTTTAAAACTTAGAGAATTCATTGATTATTTGATGATTTCAAAGGCTTGATTTCAAATTCCATGATTGAGAAAAAGTACTTTGTTTTATTATTTATGAGATTTTTTCATTGTAAACAAGATTGATTGAATCTTCTTTTTACCGAATAAGGTTTATTCTGAGTTAATCATTTTTGTTTTTCAAAAGAAAATCTGTACCATAAAGAACGTCTGATCTAGGGTTAATAGAATCAGATATTTTACCTTTGTCTGATTAGGATTGGCTAAACTCCTTGATCTTGTGAAACTCTAAAGTTTAATTTTTTGAGAACTTCTCATATGATGCCTCCATAAAAAAAAAACAAAAAATTTTGAAAAATTAAAATTCAAAAATATTTTTTTTTTATTTTCATTGTGTTTTTAGATTTTTATTACTATATTTTTGTCTGTTTTTATTTTGCTTCATTTTTGAGGGCCTTGATCATCACCATCTTTTCCTTGGATTCAATTTCTAGTCACATCATCCGGGCCGATACTTTTATTATCCTGGACGATAGGACAAAATCTCTTCAAATTTCATCTGCTGGTCTTTTCTGTGCTTGCTGTAACGCATCATCCTGGACGATACCATATCGTCCAGGACGATCTGATCGAACTCTGTTGCAATCATGAGGATAGTCCTGGCCGATAGAATAGTTCATCTGGCCGATGCATTTTATGTGCATCGTCCTGGCCGATACACTGGATCATCCTGGACGATCCACGTGTCAGCACGTTAGAATCTTTAAAATTGGCCCCGGACGATCCATTATTAGATAATCATCCTGGCCGATCCATTGTTCTTCCTGGATGATACACGTGGCACATATTTAAAATGTTTTAACTTTGGCCGATACAATCAATTATTATGCATCATCCTAGACGATACACCTAATCGGCCCAAACAATCTGCTTTTTCAACGGTCGTCCGGATTGACTCCTCGGGACGATCGCCTGTGTCTAATCGTCCTGGCCGATATCTGATCGGCCCGGATGATCGGACTGCCATTTTGACCAATTGCCCTGTACGCAATTATTGAGCCATATCGTCCTGGACTATTCTGGATCGGCCTGGACGATATGATCGTTTCTTTAAATTCTGGCCGATCCAGCCATGGTTTTTCACTTTCCACCCTTTCTCCTCTTATGTTTTCTTGCTAACTCCTCTCTATGGCTGGTGGGAAACGTGTTCAACAAACTTCTAGGAGTTTTTCGAGGGCTAGGATTGACCCTCATTTCAGGGAGCAGAAGATGAAGCTGCCTATCATCATTACAAAGAGTGTGGGATAACTATCTCCAGAATCATCAATCCTGCCCACATCTCATACCCGGTAATGGATCTTTTCGCTCACACCTCCCTTTGTTTCATCCTGTCTCATGCTTTCCCCTTCAATACTGAGTTTCTTCGAGAATTCTTCACGAACCTTTGCATTAACCCTACCTTCACAACCCTGACCTCCTATTTGAATCGACGCCCTATCAAAATCACATATCAGGATTGTGTTGATCTTTTACAGCTATCCACCACCAGGGATAAGCTGCACTTAATCGCTTCAGATCCTGACCTTGACTGGTCCATGACGAATCACTTCCTTCGCCAGACCAATGCACCTTTTCATGTTGGAGAGACTAGCTCTTTAGTCAAAGATGCTAGGACAATCCAACATATCCTTCGCACCTCCATAATTTCAAAAGCTAGGGACCGAATCCACATCACCCCTCTACTTTCCCTCACCACTTTCTACATCATGGCTCAAAGAGAATTCAATACTGCGGACTTAATTTTTCGATACATTGATCACTTAACCACAATCCACAATCCAGGTCATAAGAGGAAACCCAATCTAGCCTTAGGACACATCATAGCCTATGTTCTTGAAACCAAATACCAACTTCAGTATCCTATTCCACCTAACCTCCCAACTCCCTTCTTCTCAAACAGTTCATTCAGTACCCTTCACAGTACTCGTCTCCACCCTGGGGATGAGGAACCTCGGGGGGCTGGAGAGGAGGAGGCTCCCGCACCTGCTCCCGTTCCTGATCCTGTTTCGCTCCACCAGCACTCACCGTTTGATCAACTGATAGAGAGGTTTGATCGTTGGGAGACCCACTTTGACGCCTACATTGCTGCACAGGAGCAACAACACTCTGAAGGACATTGCCTGCTACGAGCAGCACCGCACTGAGGATTTAGCCCGATTTGACAGTTACCTTACTCACCAGTAGCAGCAGCATGATCCGGACATCGCCTGGTTTAATGCTCAGTTCACCACGCTTACCAGCTACTTTCAACAGCCACCTCCACCACCTCCATCTAATGATCAGGGTCCCTCGTTTTTCTAGTCTGTGTTTTCTGTTATTTGTTTCCTATTTTTTGTAGTTTGTCTTTTGGCTTGTTTTTAGCTTCTATTGTATTGTTTTTTCTTTTTCCTTTCTATACCCTCTTTTTGTGATGACAAAAGGGGGAGTAGTTTGTGGTAGGAAAAGTTGATGTGCTTGTAACTTTGAAATTCTAATGGATTTTTTTTTATTTTGCCTACCTGTGTTTGTCATCATCAAAAAGGGGGAGATTGTTACAACTCTAGTTTTATGACTTATGTTTTGATGATTGACAAACACTGTTGATTCTCTTAGACTGCTTTTTGCTTCTAACTTTTCAGGAATTGAAAATCGGATGAACAGACGAAGACAGTTCAAGATTGCGTAGGTCTAGGGTTCAGTCAGTCTGTACTTTGTTTTTTTTTACTTCTTGAGTCTACTTGTAATGGTCAAAGAGACTGATGCTAAGTAACTCTACACACACACACACTTGAGAGACTTAGAATTTCTGTTTTTACTCATATTGGCCAGGATGATATTTACATTATCTTGGACGATCAGGCTAAAAACAGAAAGTCTAAATAAGGATTCTTAATTAAGGCAGCCATCATTAACTAATCAGCCTGGACGATACGTGTATCGGCCAGGACGATAAGCACAAAATAGAAAGAAGTTGCCGCCATAGACAATTAAGGTATGCTGTATTTTTAAATAATCGACCAGGACGATATTAACAAATTATGCCTTAATTGATCAAGAAGTTAAGTGAGTAATTAAGGATGATTGATACGATCATATCGTCCTGGACGATCGCAGGATCGGCCAGGATGATCTATTCAAAAACCTTAGTTACTTCAGGACGATATATATATCGGCCAGCTCGTATTCAGGGCGATGCTCTGAACGATTTTCCGCTGATTTGAACTGATCAGCCGGGACGATTGTGTGATCGGCCTGGATGATCAAGATAAATTTAAATCATCCAGTTTGCATTTAGTGCGATGCTCTGGCCGATCTACTGAGATTTGTACTGATCGGTCAGGCCGATGTCCATATCGGCCTGGATAATATTGTGGACAAGTTGCAATTAATGAGCTCCTTTAAAGCTCTTCTATTTAAGAGCTCTTATTCAATGTTTTGAAAGACCTTTGGCTGCTGCCTTGACCTGAGAAGGCCTTGAGGAGAGAAAGAGAGAGTGGGAGAGAAAGAGGATCTTGTGAGGGGGAGCTTGTGAGAGGATTCACAAGGGTTGCTTCATGGATCGCTCTGCTTCTTCTTCGTCTAGAGTTTCTCATCCGTGGAAGGGTCGTTAGAGGTAAGGAGTTAGCTTTTGGTTGTGGTTCTCTGCCAGCTTCTGGAGGAAGCAAAAGGAGATAGGTTCTCTGCCTTGCGGGGGTAGCAAAAAGGAGGTGCTTTGTAAAGCCTTCTCCACCTAGCTGTGGGGGCTAAAGGAGAGTCACGTTTGTAGTGCAATACTCGAAGGGTGCCTCCATGGAGTGGACGTAGGTCGAGTTGACCGAACCACTATAATTTTTTGTGTTATTGTTTTCTTGCTTCCGCACTTTAATTTTCGCATTTATTTTAGTGGTGTGATTTTGGTTTATGCGATTTTTATTTTTTGTGAATATAAAATTTTAAAATACCAATTCACCCCCCCCCCCCCCCCCCTCTTGGTTAATGATCTTTCATAGTGTTTAGTGTTTAGAGCTTATGTTTATGGTGTAGTGGTTAGGGTAAAATTTATGATTTAGGGTTTAGTGTTTAGGGTTTAGGTTTTTGGTATTGGGATTAGATTTAGAATTGGCATTTAAGGTTTAGGGTTTAGGGTTTATGGTTTATGGTTTAGTTTTTATATTTAAGATTTATGATTGTGGGTTTAAACATTCTAATTTTTGTTGAAGGTTTATAAGTATAGAATAATGTTTAGGGTTTAGGTTTTAGGTTTTAGTGCTTAGGGATTATGATTTGGGTTTAGGGTTTAGGAGTTATTATTTAGGGTTTAAGGTTTATGGTATTACTTTTAGGTTACGGTTTAGTAATAGGTGTTCACGATTTTTGGTTTAGGTTTAGGGTTAGGGTAAGGGTTTAGGGTTTAGCATTTAAGATTTATGGTTTAGGGTTTTGGGTTTAGGGTTTAGGTTTTAGGTTAAGGTTTAGGTTTTCAAGTTTAACGTTTTGAGGTTTAGGTCTAGGGTAAGTGTTTAGGTTTAGTGTTTATGGTTTATAGTTAAGGGTTTACAGTTCACGGGTTTAGGGTTTAGGGTTTACATTTAGGGTTTACAGTTTAGGGTTTAATGCTTACATTTTTAGATTATTATTAAGTGTTTAGGATATAGAGTTTAGGGTTTAATGCTTAGGATTTTAATTGAGGGTTTATGGTTTTGGTCGAATGTTTTTTATTTAGGAATTTATTTTGGGTTTAAGGGTTAAGGTTACGGTTTTGGTTTTGGATTTAGGGTTTACGATTTAATTTAGGTTTCTGAGTTTACATTTTAGATTTAGAGTTTATGGTTTAGGGTTTTGGGTTTAAGTTTACCTTTAAGGTTTTGGATTTAAGGTTTTGTGTTTATGGTTTTGGATTTATATTTTGGATTTAGGGTTTAAAGTTTATGTTTTAGGATTTTTGTTGAGGGTTTAGAGTTTCAGATTATTGTTTATGGTTTTTTATTTAAGGATTAGATTTTAGGGTTTTGTGTTTAAGGTTTAAGGTATATGGTTAGTGTTTAAGGTTTAAGGTTTATGGTTAGGGTTTAGGGTTTAAGGATTATGTTCTTTTTACTACTTCCGCATTTTAACTTTTTGCACTTATTTTTTTATTGGTGATTTTGGTTTGTGCTTATTGTGATTTGATCAAAGAAAGATTTTTTTTTAAATACCAATTAACCCCCCCCCCCCCTCTTGGTAAGACTCGGGCTAGTTCTCAAGGGCTTAACATCCCTAACGAACTTTCAAGTCGTATCAGAGCGGGATTCATAAAAACTGAGTTTGAAAATTTTTTGAATTTTGATCCATAGCTAACTTTGGGAATCGTAATATAACTGAAGGATGTTCTATTACACGACCTCCTTTGTTAGACAATCTACCTTTAGATTTTTGAAAAACTTGCATGTCTACTTTTTTACAATCAACTGATTATCGCATGTGGATGCTTATTAAAGAAGGATATTCTCCACCTTCTCGTGAACTTAATGGAATTAAAACTGAAGTGCCTTTTACTGAATGGACTTTTGATGAAAGAGACTTAGCTCAACTTAATGCAAAGTGTTTGAACTATTTTTTCTATGCTTTAAAAGTCTGAGGATTACATGCATTACATATGAAGGAACCAATGAAGTGAAACTATCTCGTTTGAATATTCTCTTGCATGACTACAAACTTTTTTGTATAAAACCTTCTGAATCAGTTTTTGATATGTATACAAGGTTTACTCAAATTATAACTTCTTTGCATGCCTTAGGAAGAAAACTTTCAAACTATGAAAAATTGAACAAAATGTTAAGATGCTTGCCTTCCTCTTTTGATGCTAAAATCGTTGCAATCACTGAATCTAAGGATTTGAACACTTATTTGATTGATAACTTACTTCGCTCACTTATTGCTTAGGAGCAAGAGGTGAATCAAAGAAATCTTGATGCAGGTGAGAAAAGAAAAGGGAAAATAGTGGCACTAACGGCCAACAACACGGACTCTAACACTTTTGGGTCTGAAAGCGATGACTTTGCCTTCATCACAAGGAAATTCAAAAGCTTTCTAAGGAAAAAGCAAAAGTATCATCAAAAGTGGAGTAAAGGTAAGAGAAACAATAATTTTAAGAGTTCTAATTACATGGTTTATTTTGAATGCAGGAAACCTGGACATGTGAAAGCTTATTGCCTTACACTCAAGGCTCACTCAAGCAAAGAAAAGGGTGAGGAGAAACCTAAGTTTATGAAGGATAAAAAGAGACTTCAAAAAGTGTTTTGGGCTGATTCAGCATCTGATTCATCAGAGACTGAACCTGAAGATGAAACCACAAAATTGTGCTTAATGGCAGATGATCAACTTCATCAAAAAGAGGTAACCTCTCACAAAAGGCCTCATGAGAGTATGTGGTACCTAGACAGCGGATGCTCTAGACATATGATTGGCTATGCCAATCAATTCGTTTTGCTGGAGACCAGGATCGGAGGCAAGGTTACTCTTGGAGAGAACACCACCAGGTAGGTGGTAGGCACAAGTATAATTGGTAATTCCAAAAACCTTATGATTGAAAATGTTTTGCTTGTAGATGGATTAAAATACAACTTTCTAGCATCAGTCAGCTTTGCGACAAGGGCTTCATCATATAATTCTTTGCAAATTCATGCATTATAAGTTTAAATAACAACACTATTTTGTAGGGAAAGAGGATCAACAATGTGTACATGCTTAATTTAAATAACATTGAATGAGCTGCATCTTTTTGCTTCAAAATTGTTGTTGATGATTCATGATTGTGGCACAGAAGTCTATGTCATGCTAGTGTGAAAAACCTTAGGAAAGTGACCCAAAATGACCTAGTTAGAGGTGTCCCCAAACTGAGATTCTCTAAAGACCACCTTTGTGATGCCTGCCAATTAGGAAAGCAAGTCCACTCTACCTTTCACCTCACTAACGACATTAGCACCTCTAGACCTTTAGAAGTCCTTCACATGGATTTCTTTGGACCCATTAACACTGTCAGCTTGGGAGGGAAAGACCATGGTTTTGTAATTGTTGATGACTACTCAAGGTTCACTTGGACTAGATTTCTTTCACACAAAAATGAGTCTTTTGAGGAGTTTAGAACCCTTTTTACTTGGATTCAGAAAAACCTAGGTTGTGAGTTCTTGACCATCCATAGTGACCATGGGGGAGAGTTTGAAAATGAAATGTTTGGAGATTTTTGTGAAGATAAGGGGATTAGCTACAGCTTCTCAGCTCCTAGGACCCCTCAGCAGAATAAGGTAGCTGAAAGGAAGAACCGGACCTTAGTGGAAGCCTCTAGAGCCATGCTTGCTGAGTATTCACTTCCAAAATACTTTTGGGCTGAAGCGGTTAACACAGCTTATTATGTGTTGAATAGGGTGAATGTTAGAGCCAAACTAGATAAGACACCCTATGAAATCCTTAAAGGTAGGACACCCAATCTTACCCACCTTCTTATGTTTGGTTGTAAGGTTTTCATTAATAATAATGGGAAGTCTCACTTAGGAAAATTTGATCCAAAATCTAATGGAGTGTTTTTGGGATATTATAGTGTTGGGAAGTCTTTTAGGGTGTTTAACAAGAGAATTTTAATTGTGGAAGAAACTACTCATGTAGTGTTTGATGAGTCAGATCCTAGAAATCCTAAAGTTGAGGATGATGATGATGTTGGAGAGATTACAACTAGAGTAGAAAATCATGAGAAGGGAGTAGAACACCAAAATACTGGAGGAGTAAGAGATGTTACCTAAGGAGTAGAAAATGTAGATCTAGAGGAAAGGGTTGGACCTTCACACACCTTGCCTTGAGATTGGGCATACTCTACAAATCACCCCAAAGATTTGATCTTAGGAGACCCTTCTATTGGAGTTAGGACTAGACATGGACTTAGGAAGGAGGTGAACCATTCTGCTTTTATCTCAATGACTGAACCCACCAATATAAATCAAGCCCTTTCTGATGAGTTTTGGATTTTAGCCATGCAAGAGAAATTGAACCAATTTGTTAGAAATGATGTTTGGGAGCTTGTAGAAAGTCCTAAGGAACAAAGTGTAGTTGGAACTAAGTGGGTCTATAAGAACAAGATGAATGATTCTAGGGTGGTGGTTAAGATTAAGGCAATATTAGTGGTTAAGGGGTATAACCAAATAGAAGGGATATATTTTGAGGAGACTTTTTCCCCTGTAGCTAGATTGGAATCCTTTATAGTGTTATTAGCCTTTGCTTATTATAAAGGATTTAAGCTTTTTCAAATAGATGTTAATAGTGCCTTTTTAAATGGAGAAAAAAAAGAAGAGGTGTTTGTAGAACAACCCCCAGGTTTTGAGAGTTCCCAATTTCCAAATCATATTTTTAAATTAAAAAAGGCCTTATATGGTTTAAAGCAAACACCTAGAGCTTGGTATGAGAGGCTTAGCACATTCTTTCTAAAAAGGGAGTTTGTTAAGGGGAGCATAGACACCACCCTTTTTCTTAGAAAAGTTGGAGATGATTTGCTCATTGTTCAGATTTATTTGGATGACATACTTTTTGGATCTTTTGATAAGAAACTTTGTGATGAATTCTCTAAAACAATGAGTAGAGAGTTTGAGATGAGTATGATGGGAGGGTAGTCCTACTTTTTTGGGTTTAGCATAAAATAATTAGATGATGGAACCTTTCTAAATCAATCAAAATACATAAAAGATATTTTGAAGAAGTATGAGATAGATAAATCCAAGCCAATTAATACTCCCGTGACTTCTAGTGTTCTATTGGATGACCCAAGTGGTAAGTATGTTGATCAGAAGAAATATGTAGGCATCATTGGATCTTTACTTCACTTGATTGCGAGCCGACCCGATATAATGTTTAGTATTTATCTTTGTGCTAGATTTTAAGCTAACCCTAAGGAATCCCACCTGACATCTGTTAAGAGAATTTTTAGATACCTTTTGGGGACCCAATGCTTAAGAATTTGGTACCCTAGGCACAACACTTCTTTTAAGATTATTAGATTTTTTTACTCTGATTTTATAGGATGTAAGGAGGATAGAAAAAGCACTTCTACAACTTGTCAATTCATAGGACAATCTTTGGTCCTATGGTCTAGTAGAAAGTAAAACTCTGTTGCACTTTCCACTACTGAAGCTGAGTACATTACTCTTGGAAGTTGTGTGGCCCAAGTCCTTTAGTTGAAACAACAGCTATTAGATTTAGGATTACCTGTTGGCACCATCTCAATCTTTTGTGACAACACTAGTGCCATATGCATTTCTAAGAATCTTATCCAACAATCAAGAACTAAGCACATTAATATTAGGCATCACTTTATTAGAGATCATATAACTAAGGGAGACATTGAGTTATACCATGTGACAACTGAAAATCAACTGGCTGACATCTTTACTAAACCACTGGCCTTCGACACATTCAGCTCTTTAAGGATCAGATTGAGCGTGATTGACATAAATGCATGAACTTGATCTTTTTACTTGTGTTTCTTTTGTCTTTGTTCATTTTATTTTTTCCTTTTTGCTTTTCTTTTTTGCTCTTTTATTTTGTTGTTTCTTCTTCTTTGCTTTACTTTTTTAGTTATTGTTTGAATTATTGTGCTTTCAGAACATCAAGAAGGAAATGGGTTATGCTAGTTTTTCCTTGTTGTGGGAACATTGGGTTGTTGGTTTTCTGGATGGGGATGATGTTTGGCCATTTGGTTGGAGGGTTCATGCTGAGGGCATTCTAGTTGTGGGGCTATTGGGCAGTTGGTTTTCGAGATATTGCTATTATTTCTTTATGGGCTGGCTATTGGCTGGTCTTTTCATGGTTTCTAGCTTATGTTATATGTGATTGACTCTGCTGGTTGTGTTTTTCATTTTGTTGGGTTGGAGTTAGTGTTGGCTTCTGAGTGCTTTTTCCTTAGCAGAGTTTGGTTTGGCTTTGTCAGGTGTTTTGAGGGGAGCTAGTGCTGGCTGGGGCTATTTGGTGGGATGGAGCGGCATAGGGTTTTACCTTGTCATAATTGAGATATTTTCTATAACCTAATCTCTATATGCCCATCTCCTTATTCTCTGAGCTGCTAAACCTCTAGCTTGTGGATTACTATTTGGTCCTCCATCTTTTTTTTTTCTTATGTGATGAGTTTTTGGCTTTATTTTACTGATGTTGGATTGCTTGGTAGCTGCCTTTTTGAGATAACATCTATTGGGATGTTTCTATTTTGATGGTTTATTCTATTTCATGTTGTGTTGGCATTGTTTGTTTCCATTTGCTGTTATGTTCCATGGCTTGTAGTTATTCTGGGAGGTCTAGGGTGCTTCCTATTTTTTGGCAGTTCTTTGGTTATTATATGATATGCTGGTGGTTCTCTTACCTCCATTTGGGATTATTAGTTTTTTGATATATTTTATTCTTTGCTTTCTCTTTTGCATGATCCTTTTATATGCATGTCAGTGTGCTTCAAATATTTTTGGACAAGTAGCTCGTGATGAACGTTAGTTTTTTTCTTCTCTTCTTTTTTGGGTGCTAAAGCTTGCGCACCGTAGAATCCTAAACCCTGTTATAACCTGAGGCATTGTTGATGAGTTAAGTTGTTTGGGAATACAACCCCAATATTGCGATAAATTCCAACCGAAGCTATATATAGGCGAGAGACTGATAGCAAACAAGTGCCATGAGGAAAAGATGAAAAGGACAATAAAAAGAGGGTCAAAGAGTGCTTAGAAATTTTGGGAGGGAAGCAGATGGGGACCGACGGTGCATCTCGGCCTGATATGGAATGGTTGTGGCTTGTTCGTTGTTCAGATCAAGGCGCAGATTATTTTAGGCCTTCCCGACGGTAGGAGCCCATGCGATCGATGTTCCAGTAGGCACTGTCAGGGTGGTCAACCAACACAGCATGTGCTAATAAGGTGAGCCTTTAAGGGCTCTCATGTGCTCCTGGAAATAGCCGGTGGGCTCCCCATTTGACCTATTTTGAAACACAAACCAGGGAGCCTGACATGCGTGCGAGTCGACAGGTGTCGAAGCTCGAAGGGTGCATGGAAGCTAATATTTTGGATCCTCTTTTACAGGTGCACCGCCAATCGACCCAGATCTTTTGTGAAGTGTTCAAGTGTGAGAGTGCATGTCAGGACCCAAAAGATGGTGAATTATGCCTGAGCGGGGTGAATTTAGAGGAAACTCTGGCGGAGGCCCGTAGCGATTATCCTAATTTTTTTTTGTTCCTTTATTATTCCTCTGTTTATCTTAATTTCAAAAGTTTCCTTATCAAGTTCTTTCATTATAGAATCATATCTATTTATTTTCTTGTTAGCTAAGGGAGATTCATGGGCGAAGTATTTTGGAAACATTTACTCCTTAATGGGTGTTAAAGAAAATGTTTGTATTGTGTTTTTTCTTTATATGTTCTATTATGCTAATAGTTTATAGAAATTCAAGTATCGTGTATTAATATGCATGGATTCTTGCAAAATTATTTTCAATTTAATAATTTGGTTGTTATTGTACCCTTTGATTCTCGTAATCCCACAAATCCAAGGAAGTTTGTGCTTGCTATATATCCTGATTTGTAGATATATAAAAGAGTTTGATGCTTATGGTCTTATTGGGATTACTTTTGTTTATCATTTTCTTTTTATTTTGTTCATGTTTTAACTTCAAGCAAAATATATTTGATATTCTTATGCATTTACTATTTTCAAAAGCTAAAAACAAAAAAATTAGTTTGGCTTTGCAATTTTAATGTTTCTTATATTTGGAAAACCAACTTGAAAAATCATAGTATAATGACTTCATTATAAGTCATAGTTTTTCTACAGCCTGAGAATAATATAATTGAATATCAAATATAAATTATTCTAGAAATTATGCATTTTTTATTTAATATTATAATTTACATAACATTATTATTAACACATTTGTATTAAAATTAAAAGCAAATGCAATATTTTTTTGTAGAGATTGAAATTAACCCAACAAAGTTATCTTCTATGAATTTGAAAATTTTATGCTACATAAAAGATCTAAAGCACCATTCAAAAGAGAAATTTGATAAACAACTTTTCCATCAAATCAATATAAAAGGAGTCCAAAGCTACATGATCACAATACTTAAAAAATCCTAACCTCCGGACGCATAAGAGAAATACTTGAAACCCAAAACAATGGTTAAAAAGGACAAGCTTTAAATTTATGCAATTGAGTATTCTAGTGAAAGCCTCAAGGTACTTTGAGACATAAGTATAATAATTAAAAAATTCTATAAAGTTAAATAATTGGTAATAAGTAATATATTATCATCATAATATATTTATATTTTAAAAAATTATTAACTTTCTAAAATAGTAAGAAGCAACATATTATGCATATATCAAGCAACAAATTGCAAAAAGTAGAAGAGTAATGCAAAACATCAAAGTACGAATTAAGTTATATAATGTAACAACTAAAAAGATGATAATTAAAAATAAATTTATCTGTCGCACTCCTATATAAACTAACATAAAATTTTAGGTTTAGCAAAGAGGGAAAAATTTTTTTCTATGTTTTGTAAGAAGTGATATTGGGGGATAAGGCATGAGATCGTTAAACCTCCTTAAAGAAGAATTTTTTCAAGGTGGAAGAAGGCAAAAACAACGATGGAGTAAGGGGTTGGCTGGCTGGAATGCGTAAGATAAAAGGTAGAGCCCTAGGAGCTTGGGTACATGTTGCTATTTTTCATGAATCACCAAGATCAAGAGATTGAGAGGGCATTGCGAGATAATAAGAAAATTGTTTCTTTTAATACCCAATCCTTTCATATTTTGAGGCTTATGTCACATAAAATCTATTGCGGTGTGCCATACATTATTTGATGTATAATCATATAAAAACTTTGAGGCATGGACTTTAAGGTGAAAAATATTAAATTTTGTTGAGGAGCACCTAAAATTAGACAGATTTAAACCTTGTCACCAAATATGAAACTAATGACTAGACTTTGTTGTGTGCATGACTACAAATATTTCTTATTTGTTGTTAAATGATCATGAAAGATAGTGTAATATTTACCTTAATGACTGTATTTGATACACCTATTGATGCATATCTTCTTAATAATTCAGTTTTAAGATTCTCATTTTCATATATCTCAAGTAACATATCTCCTTCAAATTGTGATTTTACAAAATTATATAGTGTACAATAAGTAGTTATAATATATTATTGTGCATACAAATCATAAAGATGAATTTTATTAATAATTAAAAATCTTGCTTTCAATACTCCAAAGCATCACTTAATAACATTTCTCTAAGAAGATTATCTATGGTTGAAAATTTTTTATATTTGAGGCTAAGGGCCCTTGTGTAATCACATAAATGATATCTTGATATTCTATATGCTAATAAAAAACTGGCTTGTTGGCATATCCTAAATTAAGTAGGTAATATTTTTTCTATTTCAAATAAAAAGTTACTTAAAAATAAATAAAAATACTTTCTTAAAATGAAAAAAATAAGTACCTTTTGGTGACATAAGAAACTTTAATTATGTACTTCACAAAATCTAAAAGTATCTTAACAGCTTTTGCTAGTCCCTCCAAGCTTGATGGTGCATAACTAAACATCATTTCAAATCCACATACAAATAATTTGAGTTGGCTCCGTATGCATTCCTTGATAAAAAATTTCTCTTATTAAGGAACATATGCAGCCACATATATTCCATTAATTGCACCAATACAACCTTATTCATGTAGCTTATGAATAAATAACATGTTTGCTTAGAGTTCATAAACTAAGAAATTATTTAATTCCTTCATTCCTTTATAAGAGGACAGCACTTCATATTTTATTTGATATTGGGAGCAGACTATCTCACTTGCTGTAGTAATAAATATCTCAGTTCCTAAATGACTAGATGCCTTCAAACTTTTTTAAAAATAGCATGAGTTTGTATCCTTCTTTAGAGTTCTAAAGAATTTTTGTGAATGTATGTTGAACTTTACCTATTACAATGGTGCCACTTTAAGTGCGACAAAGACACACAATTAGGCAATATTTTTAATGAAATGTACTTGAACTTTTATTGACCTATTTATGGTTAATGAAGGATTATTAATATGCATGAACTAAAATATTTGTTTTGAAAAAGCATATTATTAGATAAGTATCCTATTTAACTTGGGCCACACATCTTCTACATCAATCACTTGGCTTGTGGTTGATTTATAACCGATTCTTAGTTCATCCAGCAAATTAGAGTATTGAATTTCATTATTTTTAACAGCTTTAAGTTACAAACTTAATTTAGTTGGAATTCGGTTTTTATCAAGGTGCTTAAATAGGAAAGAGTAGTTCAAAACACTAGCCACTAAATTGAGAGGTATTTCCTTCTATTTTTAAAATTGAGATCTAAGGTTTGAATCCTTGGGAGAAAAAATGGGTGGGATAAAATGGATGGCACATTTAGAAGTTCAAAATATGAATCTAGTTCTATCGCTTTTTTTATATCAAGAAGTTATAGGGGTTGTATATATCCTTATAAAATCACTCTTTAATTAGGTCTGATAAATTTCTATTATTGGCTAACTAATTTATTACTTTTAAATCTGACTTGATACTACAATATATATATATATATATATATATATATATATATATATATATATATATATATATATATATATATATATAATATATATATATATATATATATATATATATATATATATATCCTATAAAATCTTCTGATTTATCATCCATGGATAATTACTTAGATAAACAGGTTGCACAGCCTCGGGCTATAGTAATGCTTTAGAAAGTTTAGATAGAGGAGCCAAAGTTTAACCAGTCTGATCCTGCATTGATTATCATAGACACTACTACAGGTCAGCCTCTTAATCAAACTATTGTTATTGTTTCTTCCTTTCATTTATAGAATGCATTAATTTGAAAGCATAATGAAAACATATAGTCAACTTAATGTAAAAAAGAATATGTTATTTTTTCCTATATGTTTGATTTCATAATTTTGTTGAACATCATCAGTTAAGTAATTAGATTAAAACTTCAAGCTACGATTGACTTATGCTTTATTTATTTTTTTACAAAGAAATAATGATCAAGTTTCTATCTGCACATTAAGGTGATGAGCAGCATATACAATGATTTTGTAATGCTTGTAGAGGCATATGTTACGTGACAACATGAATCTCCAAAATAATTGAAATAGTCTTGCATTGTCCTATGCTTTAGGATGCAACTTAAAATACTTATTTGCTGTTATATAAGTTAGTATCAAATGTATTTATTGAGACAAGCTCGATGCATATTTCATTATCACTTCATTTTAGTTAGAAGTTATCTTCGCTTCATGTTCACATGAATGCTTCAATAAGGATATTGATTTGATCGAAAGGGATATCATATGTATTGAATACCTTGTGTGCGATATGGGATTGTGAGTGTCCATTTGTTGTCACTTTTTGTAGCCTTTCGAAATCACTGTGCCATGAGATCATTTAATATTTGTTGTGGGATGAATTATTTTCCATGGGCATTTATATTATAGTCATTAGAAATAAAATGAATAGTCATTCAGGTGTTGACAAAGGGACCCAATGGGAGAGAGAAGAGAATGAAAGAAAAAATAGGAGAGAGGGAAAGAGGTGACTCTTAAGAGACATCTCAAAATATTTCATTCATAACTCAAACATAAAGTTTCATCAATTAAAACCTTTGGTTTTAACTATAATAAAAAGGCTTTAAGCTTAAATACAAGAAAATAACATAAATTTCAGCCATTTAAAATAGATAAAGTTCAATTGCATAGAAGTCTTATTGGGATTACTTTTGCTTATCGCCCTAGTTGGAGGCTTTAATTCCTTCTAGCTTTTCATGATTTATTCATAATTTCTAATTTAGAAATTGAAGCTCGATTCTTTTGATAAATTAATCATAAATTTTGTATCCTCAATTCATAATTTTGGATTGAGGGATTGCTCCATCAGGTTTCCTTAAATTATTTATTTTTAGATTTTATGGAGATTAGCTTTAAAAGTCATACGATGAAAGATAATTTCCCTAGAAGTAGGCTTTATGAGTGTAAGTAAAAGTTGTTGTGAATCTAATTTCATGGAATATAATTTTGATGATAGCAAATACTTCTATTTCTTTATAATTATCTTGCCTACTAACATTTCAGGTCCACAAGATCAAACTACGAGTTGAACCAGCTCAAGATTGGGTAGATTAGGACTGAGTCAGTTTATAATGTATGACATGTGTGTTTTACCTTTTCTTGAGTTCATTGTAACATTGTCGGTCCTGATGCTAAGCAACCTTGCACACACACACTTGGGAGAATTTTTTAACTATTTTAGAATTTTCTATTTTTGATCACATCGTCTGGGACGATCCAACAATCATCTTGGATAATCAGTTAAAAATAAAAACCCTAATTAAGGCATCCTTATTAAGGCAGCCACAATTAATGACATCATCCTAGATGATATTTATATCGCGCAGGATGATAGGCTAAAATCAAAAAGAATTTGAAGCCAAATTAATTTAGATATTTGTTATTTTGGATTATCCTGGATGATGCAATAAAATTATGTCTAAATTAATCTCGTAATTAAGAAAAGTGATTAAGTTTTGACTGCTCGATCATATCATCCTGGTTGATTGCATGATCAGTTGGGATGATCAGTTCACAAACCTTAGTTATTCATGCATGAATAAACATCAGCGTGCTTCTATTTAGGGCGATTCTCTAGATGATATGTAGTAAATTAAACTAATCATCTAGGATGATCAAGTTATTTTTACATCGTCTAGAAATCCATTCAGGGAGATGGACTGGAGGATAATCAATGACTTGTACTAATCTTACTGGATGATATTCTATCTTCCTGGATGATATAAATAAAAAACCTTCTTGTCATCCCAAATCATCCTAGTTGATTGAGCTAAATTTGTACTAATCGTACAGGATAATATTTAGATCATCTTGGATGATAAAGTCAATTTGTTGTAATTAAGACCTATTCCAAAGCTCCTCTATAAAGACCTCTTATTTTACCTAAGAGATCTTCTTTTGTTGTTGTCCTGGCCTGAGAGAGCCAAAAGGAGAGGGAGAACAAGGGAGAGAGAGAGAGGATGTTATGAGGGGGAGTTTTTGAGGGGTTTCATAAAGGTTGCTACAAGGAAGGATCCATTATTATCTTCTCAAGTCGTTATAACAGGTTCCTTGGGTGTTCTAGAGAGGTCTACTTTAGCAATTGATCGAGGTTCTCTGCATGTTTTAGGAGGAAGAAAAAGGAGTTGGGTTCTCTACCTCATCGGGGTCGGTGAAAAGGAGGTTTATAAAGGCTTCTCTGCCTTACTGTGGGAGGAAAAGGAGTGTCACTGAGTTAAGTGAAATACCTGAAGGAGCAGCTCCGGGGAGTGGACTAGGTCAAGTTGACCAAACCACTACAAATTTTTTGTGTTCTTTATTACTATTTTTTCACATTTAATTTTTGCACTGTGATTTCTTTCTGTAGAACATTTGTTTAAGTTTGTGTTTTGCTTAAAGATTTTTTTTTTTAAATTCACCCCCCTTTTGGTTAGCCTTGGGCTAGTTCATACTAGCTTAATATCCCTGTTAAACTTCCAAGTGGTATCAGAGGAGGATTCTTAAAATTTAGTTTTTGAAAACTATTGAATTTTGATCAATGGCTCACTTTGCTAATCGTAATACTGTGAAAGGATATTATATCACACGACCACCTTTGTTTGACAATATTCCTTTTGATTTTTGGAAAACTTGTATATATACATTTTTATAATCGATTGACCTTCGAAAGTGGATGCTTGTTAAGGATAGTTGTACACCCCTATCTCATAAAACTAATGGCATTATTACTGTACATCCTTTCACTTAGTAGACTCTTGATGATAGGGATTTAGCTCAACAGAATGCAAAATGCTTGAATTTCTCTTTCTGTGCTTTAGAATTGGATGATTATATAAATGTTTCAACTTGTGTAACTAGTAAAGAAATTTAGGATAGATTGTGTATTAATTATGAAGGAACGATGAAGTTAAACAATATAGGTTGAATATTTTGCTGCATGACTATGAAATTTTTTTCATATGAAACCTACTGAATCAATTTCTAACATGTAGACTAGGTTTACTCAAATTATCACCTCATTGCATGCTTTAGGAAGAGAGCTAACTAACTATGAAAGGGTAAATAAAATTTTGAGATGTTTGCCTTCTTCCTTTGATAATAAGATCACAGTAATTATTGAATCCAAAGATTTGAATAATTATTCGATTGATAACTTACTTGGATAACTCACTGCTTATGAGTATGGTATGAAACAATGACAACTTGATGCATGTGAGCAAAATAAGGAGAAAAATTTGGCGTTGAAGGCCAATAACACGGACATTGATTCTTTCGAGTCTGAAAGCGATGATGTTGCCTTATTCACGAGGCAATTTAAAAGCTTTCTAATGAAGAATCACAAGAACCATCAGAAATGGAACAAAGGTAATAGTAGCAAAAATTATAAATGTTCTTGTGATGTTGTTTTCTTTGAATGCAAGAAGCTTAAACATGTCAAAGATGATTTTCCTATACTTATGGATCAACCAAGCCAGGGGAAGGGTGAGGAGAAACCCAAGTGTAGGAAGGATAAGAAGTGGTTCCAAAAGGCTTTTTAGTCAGATTCTGCATCTGAATCATCTCAGATTGAAGCTGAAGAGGAGATAATAAACTTATGCTTGATGAGTGATCATCTTAGTCAGACTAATCAAGAAGAGGTATCTGAACCAACCTATGATAAATTACTTGAAGTTTGTGAGAACATTCATTCATCATATAAGTAACTTAAGAAAACTCATTCTAGTTTGAAATTGGAATTTTCAAATTTACAAAAAGGGCATGAAAGTTTAAGTAAAGATCACACTCAAATTGATAGTAATCACATGTCATTACTTGATGAGTTTGATGAATTGAATAAAAAGTATTCTGAGTTGTTTATTGAGAATGATTCTTTGAAAGTATCCTACACCTCACTTGAAACTAATTTTAAAACTTATATTGAAGAATCTGAGCATAGGAAGCATTATTTGAATGTTAATAATGCTACTTTAGAAAGTGATAAGTTGAGGTTTAAAGCTGAATTTAATGCACCTGAGAGAAATAGGAATACACCCACACTTGATCAAAAATAAATACCTTGGAAGAGGCATTATAACTCAAAAATATTAGTATATCCTTTTATTGGAGCAAGATATTTTTCATTTGGCATGTTAGGACATATTTCACACACATGCATTATTCACCATAGTACACATTAGGCGTGAATATCCAAATTGCATGATTCACAACATAACACACATGCATTGCATTCTTCTTTTCATAAGAAGGGACCCAAACCTATTTGGGTTCCTAAATCAAACATTTAATGATTTTATAGGTACGATCTTACCAAAGACCTCATGAGAGCATGTGATACCTGGACATTGGATGCTTACAACACATGACAACAGATATTGATCAATTTATTATGCTGGAGGCCAGAGCAGGAGACAAGGTTACACTTGGAGACAACACCACTAGGAAAGTTGTGGGCGCAGGTATAATCGGAAACTCCAAGAACCTTTTTATTGAAAATGTTTTGCTTGTAGATGGACTAAAATACAATTTTCTAAGTATCAGTTAGCTATGTGATAAGGACTTCATCATAAATTTTTTGGCAAATACATGTATTATTAGCTTGAAGAATAATAATGTTTTATAGGAAAAGTAGATTAACAATGTTTACTTTCTTGATTTAAATAATATTGAATGTGCTAGTTTATTTTGTTTAAAAATTATTACTGATTATTCTTGGTTATGACACAGGAGATTATGTCATGCTTGTATGAAAACCCTTAGGAGAGTGACCCAAAAAGATCTAGTTAGAGGTGTCCCCAAGCTTAAGTTTTCCAAAGACCATATGTGTGATTCCTGCCAACTAGGAAAGTAAGTCCATTCCTCTTTCCATTCCATTAAGGACATTAGCACCTCTAGACCTTTAAAGTCCTACACCTGGATTTATTTGGGCCCATTAGCACTGCCAGCTTAGGGGGGAAAGTCTATAGATTTGTAATTTTTGATGATAACTTGAGGTTCACTTGTATTAAATTTTTGTCACATAAGAGTGAATCTTTTGATGAGTTTAGCTCTTTCTCCACTTGAATTTAGAAAAGTTTAGGTTGTTATAACTTGACCATCCATAGTGACCAAGGGAAAGAGTTTTGAAAATGAGAGATTTGGAGATTTTTTTGACTATAAAGGGATTAATCATAACTTCTTAGCTCCTAGGACACCCTAGCAGAACGGGGTAGCTGAAAGGAAGAACAAGACCTTAGTTGAGGCCGCTAGAGCCATGCTGAGTATTCACTTCCAAAATAGTTTTGGGCTGATGTTGTAAACACAGCTTATTATTTGTTCAATAGGGTGGATGTTAGAGTCAAACTTGATAAGACATCCTATGAGATCCTTAAGGGTAGGACACCCAACCTTTCCCACCCTCATGTCTTTAATTACAAGGTTTTTATTCTTAAAAATGGAGTGTTCTTAGGATATTCTAGTGTGAGGAAATCTTTTAGGGTGTATAATAAGAGGACTTTGGTGGTGGAGGAGACTACACATGTAGTGTTTGATGAATTTGATCCTAAGGAGTCTAGTGTTGAGGATGAAGATGGTATTGGAGATATTACCCAAGGAGTTGAAAATTTGGAGAAGAGTGTAGAGTCATAAAACATAGAAGGTGTAGGTTAGATTACCCATGGAGTTGAAAATGCAAATCCGGAGGAAAGGGTAGAACCTACACACACCTTGACTAGGGATTGGAGATATTCTTTATGTCATCATAAAGAACTAATATTAGGAGACCCTTTTGAAGGTGTTAGAACTAGGCATGGACTTAGGAAGGAAATAATACACTTTGCCTTTTTCTCAATGACTGAACCCACCAACATTAATCAAGCCTTGTCTGATGAGTTTTGGCTTTTATCCATAAAAAGAATTAAACCAATTTGTTAGGAATGATGTTTGGGAGCTTGTAGAAAGATCAAATGGACAAAGTGTAGTTAAAACCAAATGGGTCATTAAGAAACAAGATAAATGATGGTGGTTCGGTGGTTAAGAATGAGGGCAGATGGGTAGCTAATGGGTACAACCAAATAGAAGTGATTAATTTTGAGGAGACCTTTTCCCCTATAGCTAGATTGGAATCCATTAGAGTGCTACTAGCCTTTTCCTATTATAAGGGATTTAAGCTTTACCAAATGGACGTGAAGATTGCCTTTTAAAATGGTGTAATAAAAGAGAATGCGTTTGTAGAGAAACCCCCAAATTCTGAGAGCTTCCAATTTCCAAATCATGTTTTTAAATTAAAAAATGGCCTTTTATGGATTAAAACAAGCACCAAGAGCTTGGTATAAGAAGCTTATCACTTTTTTACTAAAGAGGGATTTAGTTAAGGGAAGTGTAGACACTACCCTTTTTCTGAGGAAAGTAGGAGATGTATTACTCATTATTATGATCTATGTTGATGACATACTATTTAAATCATTTAATAAAAAGCTATGTGATGGTTTTTCTAAAATAATGAGTAAGGAGTTTGAGCTGAGTATGAAGGGAGAGTTGTCCTACTTTTTGGGGTTTTCCATAAGACAATTGGATGATATAACCTTTATAAGTCAATCAATGTATAGTAAGGACATCTTGAAGAAATATGAAATTGATGAAGCCAAGCTAATAAATACTCCCATGATATTTAATATTCAGATGGATAAGGACTAAAATGGAAATCTATTAATCAAAAGAAGTATAGAGGGATGAATAAATCTTTACTTTACCTTACTACTAGTCGACATGATATAATATTTAGTGTTTATCTCTATGCTATATTTCTAGCTGGTCTTAAAGAATCCCAAATAACTGTAGTTAAGAGAATTCTTAAATATGTTTTAGGGACCCAAAACTTAGGAAACTTGTATCCTAGGCAAAAAATTTCTTTTGAGATTATTGGATATATTGATTTTCATTTTACAAGATGTAGGGTGGATAGAAAAAGCACTTGTAGAACTTTTCAATTCATGAAATAATCTTTAGTCTCCTAGTCTAGTAGAAAATAAAACTCTATTACATTTTCCACTGTTGAAGCTGAGTATATTACCTTAGGAAGTTGTGCGGCCCAAGTCCTTCGGTTGAAGCAACAAATTTAGGATTTAGTATTACCTATAGGCATAATTTCAATCATTTGTGATAATACTAGTGCCATCTACATCTCTAAAAATCCTATCCAATATTTAAGGACCAAACATATAAACATAAGAAATCACTTTATTAGAGACCATGTGACCAAAGGAGACATTAAGTTACACCATGTGACAACTGAGAATCAATTGGCTAACACCTTTACTAAATAATTAGCTTTTGACACTTTCAGAATCTTAAGGACTAGATTGGGTGTGATTGAAATAAATGCATGAACTAATGTTTATTGAATTTTGAATTTTCTATTTTGTTATTTTTTCTTCTTTTGTTTGTTTCACTTTATTTGCTTTACTTTTTGATAGTTTTTGTTTCTTTTTTTTTATTATTAAAATTATTTTAGTTTTTCCTTTTTTATTTCACTGCTGAAATGATATTTTATATAATATTTTAGTTTTTTTATAACTTGTAGTCAATGTTTTACATCTCTAAATCAATTAAAGGGGGAAAACCCATTGATTGTTTCTCTTCCTCTAACCTCTTTTAATGGTGTAATTTTCTTTTCAAAATAAAAGTTTATCTCAAGTTAATAATTGATCTTTGCGATTGAGATCTTTTCTATCTTTCTTCAGTAATCTATCTTATATTTATAATGTTCAAAGTCTTTATATTACTTTCAAGTTTTTTCATTATCTTGTCATTGCATTTATCATTTAATTTTGATTCTATTTTATGATTTATTCTTCCTTATATTAGATAGTGAGTTTTACTTCTCTAATATCTAGAAGATATACTTACAACTTACAGTATTTAAGTGTTTTGAAAATGGATCTAGTTTGTAAAAATAAAAAATTAAGTCGCCAATGATGCCAAAATAAAAAAATTTGCAGTGATCCCAAATTGAGAAATATACACAAAGTGTTTCAAAAATCAAAAGATGAGCAAAGTTTTCCAATCTAGTGATGAGAGTCTTAAAATGAGCCCACCAAATGCAAGATCCCTTCTCTTTCAAACTTTTAAAATATAGAAGAATTCACGTGTCACTTGATACTTTCAAAGGCTTGATTTCAAATTTTACGTTTAAGACAAATTACTTTGGTACATTATTCTATAAGATATTTTTCTGAAACCAAGTTTTGAAAAGATCTCTTTTTTTATCAAATTGGTTTTTCTGAGTTAGTTTTTTATTTTCAAAGACGATTTTGCCCTGAGAGAAGTCCGAGCTAGGCTTAATAGGATCAGATATTCTACTATTTTTAGATTTTGATGATGATAACTCATTGGTTTTACAAGTCTTTAAATCAATCATATGCAGACTTTATCATATTCATGCTTTAATTAAAATAAAGTAAAATAAAATAAAAACTTTTCTTTTATTCTTCTTCTACTTGTTCTTTTTGCTTTTCCTTTTATGATTTTTTACTCCTCCTTTTGTGATGTTAAAAGGAGGAGTAATGTTTGAGTTGATTTCATATTATTTAGTTATGATTGTTTAATTGTTTTTCATCATCAAAAAGGGGGAGATTATTGCAAATCTGATTTCAGGGAATATAATTTTGATGATAGCAAACACTTCTATTTCTCTACGATTGCCTTGCCTATTAGCATTTTAAGTCCACAAGGCCAGACTACAAGTTGAACCAGCTCAAGATTAGGTAGTGTAGGATTGAATAGGTTTGTAATATATGACATATGTCTTTTACCTTTTCTTGAGTCCATTGTAACATTGTGGGTCTTGATGCTAAGTAACATTACACAGACACACTTGGGGGAAAATTTCTAACTATTTTAGAGTTTTTTATTTTTGATCACATCATCATGGTTGATCCAATAATTGGCCTAGATGCTCAATTAAAACTAGAAACCCTAATTAGGACATTTTGGTTAAGGCAGGCACAATTAAGGACATTATCCTGGATGATATTTATATCGGTCGAGATGATAGGATCAAATAAGAAAGAATTTGCCGCTAAATCTATATAGGTATCTATTATTTTTAGACATCATCCAAGACATCATCCTGGATAATATAATATAATTATATCTAAATTAATCTTGTAATTAAGGAAAGTAATTAAGGTTTGATTATTCGATCATATTATATTGGATAATTGCAGGATCGGCCAGGATGATCAATTCACAAACCTTAGTTGCTCTAGGATGATCAAATATTAGCATGTTTCTATTCAGGGTAATTCTTTGGAGGATATGTACTAAATTAAACTTATCATTTGGGGTGATCATGAGATCGGCATGGCGATCAACTTATTTTTACATCATCCAAACATCCATTCAAGTAGATGGTCTAGATGATATTCAACAACTTGTACTAATCATACCGGACGATATCCTATCATCTTGGATGATATGAACAAAAACCTTCTAATCGTCCAAAATTGTCCTAGCTGATTGAGCTAAATTTGTACTAATTGTATAGGACGATATTCAGATCGTCCTAGACTATAAAGTCAATTTGTTATAATTAAGAGCTATTCTGGAGCTCTTATATATAAAACTCTTATTTTACCAAAAAGATTATCTTTTGCTACTTTCCTGGCCTGAGAGAGCCAAGAGGAGAGAGAAAGTAAGGGGAGAGAGAGAGAGAGGATCTTATGAGTGGGAGTTTGTGAGGGGTTTCACAAAGTTTGCTCCAAGAAACGATCCATCATCTTCTCCGATAGTCGTCCCTGGTAGAGAGGTTTATTTCAGCAACTGATCGAGGTTCTCTACCTATTTCGGGAGGAAGCAAAAGTTGGGTTCTCTTCTTTCTTCAGGAGTAAGCAAAAGGAGGGGTTCTCTACTTCACTGGGGTCGATGGAAAGGAGGTTTGTAAGTGCGTCTCCACCTTACTGTGGGAGTAAAAGGAGAGTCACTAAGTTTAGTACAATACTAAGAGGAGAGGCTCCGGGGAGTGGATGCAGGTCAAGTTGACCGAATCACTATAAATTTCTATTTTCCTTATTACTATTTTTTCCATATTTAATTTTTACACTTTGATTTTCTATATAGTGAACTTTGGTTTAAGTTTGTGTTTTGCTTAAAGATTTCTTTAAAAAATACAAATTCCCCCCCCCCCCCCTCTATTTGTTAGCTTTGGGCTAGTTCATAAGGGCTTAACGTCCCTGTTGAACTTTAAAACGTTATAGCAAATATGAAGATCTTGTACTTCTTTATGTTACCAATGTTACCATAGGAAATCATGTAGGAACTCCTTTGCATCATACTTAGAAAATAGGGCGATAGTACTATTATTCTATTTCTTTCTCATTGAGGAATATGTTCTTAAGTGATTTTCTTCCTTTCCAGGAGAACAACCCAATTTCCCTAAGAATTATTAGCTGGATCCAAAACTTAAATTTGAATGCCTCGCCCCAACTTGATGTCATGAATTTGTTTCATTCCTTTTTTGTTGTATATATTAAAAAATAAGTGTAATGCTATATATAATAAAAAATAAGTAAAAATCTTATTTTATTTGTGATTTTTTGTTATTAATCATCTGAAACCATGCTTTTTTCATTTTATTAATTTTAGATTGATCAAATTGGTAGACATATACTTTTGAAGCTAATGACTGAGTGAAAATTTATGGATGAACTTAAAATTCTCATACAGGGTATGATTTTAACGTTGAGTTTGATTGTTTCATTTTAGTGCTTTTTGTGTGCTTATGGTTTTATCTCATAGGTCTCTTGGCCTCTTGACCTGATTATTAGTGTAGAGACCTTGAAGAAATATAATCAAGTAAATTTACCTTGATGGCGTCCTTTTTCTTCATTCCATTAAGATTGGTTATCTTTATAATTTTGATTGCTTTTGTTCTTCATTCCTATCATAGATTTCCTTTTGAAGGCCAAATGTGCAAAATATTTGATCAATAAATCTTGAAGATCGATGTGGAAGATAAGTATGCATTTTTAAAAAAAAAAAAAAAATATAAATCAACCCCACATTTTCATTAAGTGGGCCCAAGGCCAATAAAAGTATAAGATGAGCTTAATTTCAAATGTAAATATAAGATGCACACAAGACTTGTTACAAAATTAAGTCTTTGTAGATCTGTAGAAATTCATGGTTGTTACATCTATTGAGATTTTTTTCTGAGACCTTTAAGTTGAAAATCAAATAGCATTCTTTTTGAGCCAATGCCCCTGGCTCCCATTGATTGGTGGGTATGCATTAAATTCTTGCTAATGCTTTATTTACGTTGACTAAAACTTCTCTTAAACTTCTCCATCTTTCATGCCAAAATCAATAAAATTGATCTCTTATAAACTTCTATTAAAGGGTTCTATTCTATTTCTCCAAATAATATATGCCTTTCATAATATGAGTACTCCACACTCTCATCCTTACTATTTTACTATCAATCAATCTCAACTATCTAATTTCAACCCTCATTGAATTTCTTAAGAGGCTTCTTTATTACCCAACTTTGGTAAAATTAAAGTATCTCACCAATTTGATCACCTAGCTTTGTCTTCAATCATCTTGCACAAATTGTATGTTTTTTTTTTTTTTTTTTTTTTTTTTTTGAGAAGATGCAAAAATGCATTAAAAAGGAAATAAAACAACCTAATACAAACTAAATGATCCTTGAAGAAAAGGATCCTTATTGAAAGCAATTTTGTAAATATTAAACCTAATAGTTTGATATGAAACCCACTGTTTCCTATTTTGAAACCGTTGAGATGCAGGGGATACCAAATATTTAAAACAACCCGATGGTTGATTAGTATCCCAGAGTTCCCATCCGGTTAAAGAATAGAATCCAGTAACTATTCCATAAACAAAAATAGTAGATTTAAAAAACAAAAAAGCTAAGAGAAAAAACCAGCTATAAAGAAAAACCAAAGGAAAATTACAAAATAGATAAGACATTCTCAAAATATCTATTAAAACCAATAATAGGTATTTTAGAAGACTTTTCCAAAAAAAACATTTGTAAACCCAAGCATAATAAATGGAAAATTCTCCGAAAGGAATTCCCGTCTTCATGTCTGTAACTGCTTTGAAATCGGGTATCATATTGAAAGCTTTTGTGAAGAACCCATCGAATCGTTCTTCAACTTGTGATCAACAATCCTTCTTCTATTTTGATCCTTCATAGGTCCTAGCCCTTGAAGCTCTTTGAATAGCTTGGGTTTAGAACCGGAAATCAGAGTACTCTTATTCCCTTTGAATAGAATAGTTTTATTGAATTTTAAACTGGTTCTAGAGGATGGCGAAATGGAATTAGAACAGCCATCTTTAATTAAATCATTAACAGCATGTAATCCTAAAATATTATCAGCTTTATAAGGTATTAAAACCGTGACTTACTCTTCCATACCCTTCTTCATAACAGCCTCCATCAAGTTAGGAATTTGAAAATTTGAATTCTCCACCAATTTAGGAGAATTAGTTGGAGGATCAGATTTTAGACCAGCTGGAATAGAATGGGTCTCAATTACCTTAACCGACTCCATGCTTGGTGGAATTTTAAAATTTGAATCTAGAGACCCCAAACTTTCAACAATATTAACAAGAGTTCCTTTAGAACTATCTTCCTTAGACGGATTAGCAGCCATAGAAGGAGCCAAAACCGTACTTAGCTCCTTCTCAAACGCCTTCGAAACAGCCTCCATCTCTTGAGGTAATTGAAAATTCAAAACTTCAGCTATTTTAGGCATACACGTTGGACTAGTAACTATTTGACCAGGTGTATTATCAGCATCCAATGAACCAGATACATTAAATTCAGCATTTGTATTATGAGCTAAATCTGGTTTAGTCCACAAATTTGAATTAATGCTAACAACCACTTCATCTCTACCCTTAATTCCAGCTGTATTTTCTACCAAATTTGAATCAGATTCCGGATGGGGACAATCTGGCCGGCAAACTTTCTAAAAATCTGGCCGGCGAATTTTCTGAAAATATGTACCATGGTTTACTTGAGAACCCCTCTTAACATTTTTAAAATTTTTGTTGGATTTGAATTTGACGTGCATCCAAGGCCTGTAAGAGCACTCATCAACTGATAGAGGTTCTTTGGTAGCTTCCTTCTTACTAAGATCAGAATTTTGAAAACCATTTGGACATATAACATCTTTATGTCCAATAATTCCACATTTGAAGCATATAGAAGATAAATTTTCAAATTCAAATTTTTGAAAGAACTTGCCATGAATACCTTCAACCCAAACACCAGTAGGGAGTTCAGAATTTAATTTCACCCGAACACAAGCTCTGGCGAATTCCCTTCTCCCCCATCTAAACATGTTTCCATCCAATAACAACGGAGTCCCTATACTTGAAACAATTCTCGAAATGTTGGTTTCGTCCCAGCAGTGTAATGGTAAGTGTGGAAGACGAACCCATATGGGAGAAGAAATCCCATCCAAGGAATTGGGAGAAAAATTGGGAGTCCATTTGTCTAATCCAATGACAAATCCTCCCACATACCATGGACCTCCATTGAGAACTTCCTCTATTGCATCCTTAGATTGAAAGGAGCAAAGGAACCAATCTAAACCAAGAGCAGTAATATGGAATCCTCCAAATTTATCCCACTGCCTCCTTAATTCACAAGCATAGCTGGGAAATGACAAGTTTTTGCAAAGGATCTTTACTACCAATGAATTCCTAAGAACATGAACATTGGATTTTTCTTTTTCCAAGTCAAGTTTAATCACCTTAACATCCTTATTTCCTTCATGAGAAAAAGATGAATTAATTTTAATGTGTGGTTTCTTTACCCACACATTCGAATTACTCAAATTTTGATTGAAACTACCAGAGGTTGAAGCCTCCAAATCATTGGCTCTAGGAATCAAAACCGGCAAAGATGAACAAGACTTACTTGTCATAGCATTTATAACTTCTTTCCTTTACCACTCACCATCAACGGTTTCTTCTTAGAAATCAATCCTCCCTCTCTAATCACTAGAGAAGAGTTGAAAAAACTCGAAAAGCTGCAATTGAATGTAAAACTACCTTTTGAATCCAACAAAGTTGGGCGCGCGGTAGAAACAAGGGAGTTGGTGTTCCAGTCATTCAAGGATGACCGGCCACCATTCTCCATTTACAATGAATGCAGCCTTCTCTTCACTTCCAAAGCCGAAAACCCTCTTCCAAAATCTTCCTCAATTCGTGGAGCTTCTCTCTCTTACCTGGTTCCACTAATTGTATGTTGGTCTCCTTTTATAGGACCTAATTTAAAATTTGCATTGTAAGCATATGCATTATCAATATAAACTATGATCATTATGATTATTATATAACTCTACTTTGATTATGAATTATCCATATTATATTCTTAAAATATTAGTTTTCACTATCCGCAAAATTGCACTAACAACATCAAGAAGTTAATTGTCTAAAGGGAGTTCCTGCAACTTATTGAAATTTGGAGTTAGATTAAATGAAAGCTTATGTTTCAAAACGTGTTTCCTTTTTTTTTCTGTGTGATAATAATAACTTAAATTTCTTCATTTATTTACAAAATCTTATTCTGAACCTTAGGTTATATATAAATATATTAAAAAAAACTAACAAATTCCAATTTTTCCGGTAGGGGAGGATTGCAATACATAATCACAAATATCACTTGTTAGTGGAAACTCCTTCATTTTTTTGATGCATTTCATCAATATGTCATGGGTTGAGTAAAAGATTGTTCCCTTATTTTCCATTGACTTGTAAAAATTTTGTTTTTTGGATCATTGCCAGTAAGCTCATCCATTCTTATTAACATGTATTTGTTAAGATAGTTGCTATTTGAATGCTTTACATTTTTGCAACTTATATAGTTTTGATGATTCCAAACATTATTGTTCAAATGTGTAGTTATCTCCTAACAATTTTAGAAGATTTGTATTTGCTCTTGTGTGTACTAACATTTCAGGAAAATCTAACTCCAGACTTCGAAGACTTGAAATCAAATTCAACATGAAATACTTTGTAAATTTGAAGCTTGTACTTTTCTTTGAATTAATTTTGAAAAGGAGTGATTGTAATTGAGTAAATAAAAACACACACACACACATAAGGAGATCATATAAAATTTATACTGATCGTACGGGATGATATCAGATCGTACGGGACTATCAGACAGTTATCTCCTATTGAGCACATGGAACGAATAGGAACTGGCTTGAAAAATTTTTCTAAGTCTTATTCGTCCGTGACGAAATTAAATATCGTCCAGGACGATCTGGTCTCTGTAAAATTTTCGTCCAGACGAAATTAAATATCGTCCAGGATGATCTGTTCTCTGTAAAATTTTCGTCCAAACAAAATTAATTATCGTCCAGGACGATCGGGTCTCTGTAAAAATTTCATCCAAACGAACCAATTTTCGTCCAGACGATTAACCGACTTAGAACGGTTTTCAGTAGTTTCTAGAACCGACCTAGTAATAACCGTTCGTACTGGACGAACTTTGTTCGTACGGGACGATCAGCTTGTACAAAAATATTTCGTACACATATACAAATAGGGTCGTTTCAAAGCGTTTAAGTAAAATCGTCCAGGACGATCCACGATCGTACGGGATGATCCACTGCGTACAGAATTCAATACTTGCAATTTTTTGGCGGTTTTTCTTGTCTTTTGTATAAATAGTCCAAATTAGACTGCTACCCAACCTTTTTGTCATTTGATCTTCGTGCCTCTTGAGAGAATAGCCAAGGAGAGAGTGTGAGAGTGTATTCAAAGGAGGATTCCTACCACTGGAGTGTGAAGACTTCACTTGGTGTTTAAAGATAAGAATCTCTACTTGTGAATTTGGATTACTTCACTCTTTTCCTTCTTCCGACTAGATTTCTTGTGAGAAGATCTGTCAAGGAGATCCGGTTTGCTACCGATACTTGGAGAGTGTGAATAGCCGAAGGGTTCGCTGCCTACACTTGGAGAGTGTGAATAGCCGAAGGGTTCACTGCCTACACTTGGAGAGTGTGAATAGCCAAAGGGTTCGCTGCCTATACTTGGAGAGTGTGAATAGCTGAAGGGTTTGCTGCCTACACTTAGAGAGTGTGAATAGCCGGAGGGTTCTCTGCCCACACTAGGAGAGTGTAAAAGGACGAGGGTTCTCTGCCAACACTGAGGATTATGTAAAAGGACGACGGTTCTCTGCCGCACAGGGTAGTGGTGAAAAGAGTGTGTTGTAAAGGCTTCTCCGCCTTGCTGTGGGTGCAAAAGGAGAGTCACTATTGGTATTAGTGCAATACTCAGAGGGTGCCTCTGGGGAGTGGATGTAGGTCTGGTTTTAGACCGAACCACTATAAATCTGGTGTCATTTACTTTACTATTTTTACATTTCTGTATTTTATTTTTAGACTTAAAAACTCTGTGGTTGAAAAAACCTTTTCTACAAAAACCTAAAATAAACATTTTCATTTCGGTTCAACATAATTATACAAGGAGGGTTTAAAATTTTTAAACTACCAATTCACCCCCCCCCCTCTTGGTAGCCTTGGTACATTAAGTTAGGCTTAACAACCTAATTACTAGACTCAACAAGTGGTATCAGAGCTTCGTTTTAAAATCATAAGTTCGAACTACTTTTTGATTAACGTAGATGGCTACATTCGAAAACCGAAAGACACCTGAAGGTTACTCTATCACTAGACCTCCACTGTTTGACAATATACCTTTTGATTTTTAGAAAACATGCATGTCTACTTTCTTACATTCTCTTGATTATCGTATGTGGATACTAGTCCAGGAAGGTTACACAAAACCAACTAGATTAGTTGATGGAGTTAGGGTAGAAACACCTTTTTCAGATTGGACTATAGAAGAACGTGACTTAGCACAATTAAATGCCAAATGTCTAAATAGTTTCTTTTGTGCTTTAAAATCTAAAGACTGCATGCGGGTTTCCACATGCAAAAGCGGAAAGGACATATGAGATAGACTTTGTATAACTTATGAAGGGACTAATGAGGTTAAGCAATCAAGACTCAATATCTTGTTACATGACTATGAATTATTTCGCATGAAACCTAATGAATCTATTTCTGACATGTACATAAGATTCACACAAATAGTTACTTCTTTGCATGCACTTGGTAGAGAATTAACTAATGCTGAAATGGTTAATAAGATTCTTCGTTGTTTACCTACTGCTTATGATGCTAAAATTACTGCAATTATAGAGTCTAAAGATCTAAACATTTATTATATTGACAATCTTCTTGGTTCACTCATTGCTTATGAGCAAGGAGTAAGTCAAAGAAAGATTGATGTAGGTGAACCATGAAAGGAGAAAAATATTGCACTAAAGGTGGAAGAGTCAGAGAGTGAACACTCACAACCTGATGATGAAGATGATATTGCATTGATGACTAGACAATTCAGAAGCTTTTTAAAGAGGAAGCAGAAGAGACGCCAGCAATGGAATAGAGGTAAGTTTAACAGAAATGGCAAGGTTTCTAATGAAGTAATTTGTTATGAATGCAGGAAACCAGGTCATATCAAGACTGAATGCCCAAAACTCAAAGCCACTCCTAGCAAGGAGAAGGTAGAGGAGAAACCAATTGTAAAGAAGGGCAAGAAGAAGTTTCAAAGAGCTTTCTGGGCGGACTCAGCTTCAGACTCATCTGAGACTGAAAAAGAAGAAGAAGTCACCAACCTTTGCTTGATGGCAGATAATGTTGAACAATCAGATCAAGAAGAGGTATATGACTTAACCTATGATGAATTATTTGAAGTTTCTGAACACATGCATGATGCATATAGAAAAATAAAAAAGATGCATGCTAGTTTAAGTTTAGAACTGGAAGAGCTTAAGAAGGAATACGAAATCCTTAGGAAAGATCATGCTTTAATAGATGACAACCACATAAAACTACTTGATGAATATGATGACTTGAATAAAAATTTTGAGAATTTAAAATCATCATATGCTGATTTTGAAAAAGAATTTAAGAATTTTAAGGATGAATCTGAGAGCAAGACATATAGAATCAATTATTCCAATCGAATCTTGGAAGATATGAATTCATTTACAAACTCACAATAAGAGCTCTCGAGGATAATAGGAAACCCCCTAAACTTGAAGATTTTATAAATCCTAAATATTATCCTAAATTCATGAAATCCCTTAAAAGACAATCATATGGAAGAAAACTTAGGAATATTTTTCCTAATGTTAAATGTAATAATTATGGATTTTTGGGACATATAGCTCACAACTGTACTTTGAAGATGAAATCTAATTTGGTGTGGAGACCTAAGATGCATAAACCTAGACATATCATACATGCATCTGATTATAAATTGCTAAAAGGTGAACCCAAACTTGTTTGGGTTCCCAGGTCTAACATTTGAGAGTTTTACAGGAGTGCTCTCACACAAGACCTCGTGGGAGCATATGGTACCTGGACAGCGGATGTTCAAAGCATATGACTGGAGATACTGCTCAATTTATAACGCTGGAAGCCAGGAGTTGAGGCAAGGTTACACTTGGAGATAATACAACAAAGAAAGTGATTGGATCCGGTATGATTGGAAATTTCAAAAACTTTTTCATAGATAATGTGTTATTAGTTGAAGGCGTAAAACATAATCTGTTAAGTATAAGTCAGCTATGCGATAAAGGCTATAATGTAAAATTTTTACCTACTAGCTGCATATTAAGCCTAAATGGAAAAGAAGTTTTAAATGGAAAAAGAATAAATAATGTTTACATGCTAGATTTGAATTCTATTCAATCTCCTACTGCTTTTTATTTAAAAATTGTTTCTGATGAATCATGGCTTTGGCATAGGAGACTTTGTCATTCTAGTATGAAAAACCTTAGAAGAATTACCCAAAAGAACTTAGTGAGAGGTATACCAAAACTAGACTTTACTAAGGACCACCTTTGTGATGCATGTCAATTAGGAAAACAAGTGAAGTCCTCTTTTAAGTCCAACAAGGATCTTAGGACCAGTAAATCTTTGGAAATTCTTCACATGAATCTTTTTGGACCTGTAGGAACTGTAAGTCTAGGAGGGAAGGTATACGGATTTGTTATAGTG
Source organism: Dendrobium nobile (assembly GCA_022539455.1). NCBI lineage: Eukaryota > Viridiplantae > Streptophyta > Magnoliopsida > Asparagales > Orchidaceae > Dendrobium > Dendrobium nobile. The sequence continues at coordinate 2,044,607 of CM039730.1, forward strand.
GATGATTTCTCAAGATTCACTTGGGTTAGATTTCTTATTTATAAAAGTGAATCATTTGAGGAATTCAGAAATTTTTCAACTTGGATTCAAAGAAAACTAGGATGTGAAATAATTTCTTTACAAAGTGATCATGGAGGAGAATTTAAAAATGAAAGATTTGAAAATTTTTGTAAAGAAAAAGGGATTGATCACAATTTTTCTGCACCTAGAACCCCTCAACAAAATGGGGTAGTTGAAAGGAAAAACAGAACATTAATAGAAGCCGCCCGAGCAATGTTGGCAGAATACTCACTTCCTAAATATTTTTGGGCTGAGGCGGTTAGCACTGCATATTATGTTCTGAATAGGGTGAATGTGAGATCAAATTTAAATAAAACACCCTATGAGTTGCTAAAAGATAGAATACCTAACTTGTCTCATTTGCATGGTTGCAAGGTGTTCATTCATAACAATGGAAAATCTGCCTTAGGAAAATTTGATCCAAAATCAGATGAAGGAATTTTTGTTGGATATTCAAGTGTTGGAAAATCTTTTAGGGTATTCAACAAAAGAACTTTAGTCATTGAAGAAACCACACATGTTGTATTTAATGAATCTGGAAATTTGAAAGAGCCAAATGTTGTTGAAGAAGAGATTGAAAAAAACTCTCAAAAGATTGATAGATTAAATTTAGAAGAAAATGTGGAAGAGAATTTGGAAAGAGAAAACCCTTTGCCTAAAGATTTAAGATTTTCTAAAAACCACCCAAGAGAATTGATTATAGGTGAACCTAGTGAGGGTGTTAGAACTAGGCGTGGATTAAATAAGGAAGTCAATCATTCAGGCTTTATTTCAACAATAGAACCTATTAATATTGATCAAGCACTTTCTGATGAATTTTGGATATTGGCCATGTAAGAAGAGTTAAATCAATTTGTAAGAAATAAAGTTTGGGAATTAACTACAAGACCAAAGTGTTGTTGGAACCAAGTGGGTGTTCAAAAATAAAATGAATGACTCAGGAGTAGTCATTAGAAATAAGGCTAGATTAGTTGCTAAGGGGTATAATCTAATTGAAGGAATTGATTTTGAGGAGACCTTTGCCCCTGTAGCAAGACTTGAAGCTATTAGGGTTTTACTTGCCTTTTCCTGTTTTAAAGGTTTTAAATTGTTTTAAATGGATGTCAAAAGTGCCTTTTTAAATGGGGTAATTGAAGAAGATGTTTTTGTAGAACAACCTCCAGGCTTTGAAAATTCAAAATTTCCAAATCATGTTTTCAAATTAAAAAAGGCATTATATGGATTGAAACAGGCACCTAGGGCTTGGTATGAGAGGTTGAGCACCTTCCTACTTGAAAGATCTTTTGAAAAAGGAAGTGTAGATACAACTCTCTTTTTAAAGAAATTTGGAAAGGATATACTCATTGTTCAAATTTATGTGGATGATATCATTTTTGGATCTTCAAATAAAAATCTTTGTGATGATTTTTCTAAAACAATGAGTAGTGAATTTGAAATGAGCTTAATGGGAGATTTAAATTACTTTCTAGGATTTAACATTAAGTAACTTGAGGAAGGAACATTTCTGAGCCAAATTAAATATATTAAGGATATCCTCAAGAAATATGAAATGGACAATGCTAAACCTGTTAGTACACAAATGAGTTCCTCAGTTCAGTTGGATAAGGACCTTAAGGGAAAATCTGTTGATCAAAAGAAATATAAAGGAAAAATTGGATCTTTGCTTTACTTGACTGCTAGACAACCAGATATTATATTCAGTGTTTGCTTATGTGCTAGATTTCAATCAGATCCAAAAGAATCATATTTGACAGCAGTGAAAAGAATTTTACGATACTTACTAGGAACTCAAAACTGAGGAAATTGGTATCCTAAGTTTAGTTCTTCATTTGAAATTGTTGGTTATTCAGATTCTGACTTTGCAGGCTGTAGAGTGGATAGGAAAAGCACTTCTGGAACATATCAATTCATTGGAAATTCATTAGTTTCTTGGTCCAGTAGAAAAAAAAATTCAGTAGCCCTATCTACTACAGAAGCAGAATACATTGCATTAGGAAGTTGTGAGGCACAAGTACTTTGGTTAAAACAACAGTTGATTGATTTAGGATTAACTATAGGCACAACTTCAATTTATTGTGACAATACTAGTGCTATTTGCATTTCTAAAAATCCTATTCAACATTCTAGAACTAAACACATTGACATAAGGCATCATTTCATAAGGGATCATGTATCCAAGGGAGAAATTGAACTCACACATGTTTCAACTGAAAATCAACTTGCAGACAGTTTTACAAAACCTTTAGCCTTTGATACCTTCAGTACATTAAGAACAAGGCTTGGTGTAATTGATTTGAATGCTTAAATAAAAATGTTTTTGCAACATTGATATTTATGTTTTCGTAGTTTGTTTTATTTTGTTTTTGTGATTTTTGACTATTTTTGAGTGATTTCATTTTAGAGTTTGTGGATTTGTCATTATTTTTCTATGATTTGGTTGTTTAGTTTGTTCTTGTTTGATAAAAATTCAAAAAATCGAAAAATGTGGAAATCTTCTGGGACAAAAATTTTTTTCGTACTGGACGATGTGTGTAAAATTCAGTTTGCGTGATATGAAACGTCTTGAGAGCAATTTTTAATGTAAATTATCTGTACGATCTAATGATCGTCCAGGACAAAATATTTTTTCTCAAACGTCGGGACGATTGAATGCAGCGGTTGAGTGGATAAGGCAGTTTTAAATGTGAAGTTCATCTGTACAAACTTTTTGTTCGTCCAGACGAACAGACATCGTTTCATTGTAGGAGATGGTTTTCAACTGACATTAAAATGAATTAACTTTTAATCATCTGTACGAAAATTTTTCGTCTGTACGATCGGTCAAGTCAAAAGTCTGTATGAAAGGACGCATCGTAAATTGTGTTGATTACGAAAAGCCGTTTCATTTTGGACGAATTGGATCGTCTGTACGAAATGTTTTCATCCAGACAAACGATGATTTTCGTCCAGGATGAACATTTTTCGTCCAGGACGAATGTATCATTTTCTTTAAATATGAAGGCTTTCTAACTCAACAATCACATCTCCAAACTTCACTTTCAATCCCTTTCAACTTCAAATCGACAATGGCCTCCCCAAGCAAAAGACAAAAGGTGTTGGCGAAGAAACCCCACAGGAATGCCTCTGAAAACTTCCTATCAAAAGCAAATGAGGAATCTTTTCCTCGTTTTGCCTCCGCCAAAATAACACCTTCTCGCATTTTGATTCAAAGCGAGAAAAATTTCAAGGTAATGCACCTTTTTGCTTCCACCCAGTTTGGATTCATTCTTTCTCTCGTCCACCTTTATAACAAACAAACCTTTCTCTATTTTCTAGCCAACATGAGTTTTAATTCCGACCACTCCTCCATAAGTTCTTTTGTTTTCAAACAAAAAGTAGAAATCACCAAGCACGACATTGGTGCCTTTCTAAACTTAAGAACTAAAGGTTATAGAGCCCACACCCTTATGAATGAAAACACCTTCAGATGGTATCAAGTCAATAGGGTGATTAGAGAAAATGGCCTAATATATCATGTTGCTAGAGTTTCAGGAATGACCCGAAATGCTTGAATCATCCAGCACATTCTTCGATCTTCAATCATTCCTAAAGCTCGTGATAGGATCAATATTACCCCCCTCCATTCTGTTGTAACCTTTTTGATTATGGATCGTAAGCCTATCGATGAAGCCCAACTTATCCTAGACCATCTTTATGGGCTTTCAGAAATTGGGCATGCATAACAGAAGAGAAAAAGGAACATCTCATTAGGACACTTAGTTACATACATTTTGGAAAAGAAATACAACTTAGTGCATCCTGATGATGAATACAAAGAGCCGGTCTACTACAATGATGCTTCCTTCAGAGTAATTTTCAAAGAAGAAAAAGGTAAAGCACATGCCAGTGCATCTGAAGAAGAAGAAGAAGGAGAGCAAACCTCTGCACCTCAATCAGATAAAAAGAATCTTATTGAGAAATTTGATAGACTTGAGACTCATGTTGATCAAAGATTTGATCAAATTGATGCTCAACTTATGCAGCAACAACAGGACATTGGTAGTATCAGAAATGAAGTACATGAAATCAATACCAATGTTATGTTGATGGCCTCCTACTTCAACCTTTTTGGTGGCATTCCTCCTCCTCCTCCAGAAGAATAGAGAATGAGAGATGATTTTGTGTTTGTTGTACTTATGTTTGTTTTAAATGTTTGTTGTGTTAGTGTTTATTTTAGTATTTGTCTTAGTTATGTTTGTTTATGTTTCTTGTTTTTGTTATTATTTTGATATTATGAAATGATCATGTAATCTTTCTCATTAACATCATTACATGTCGTAATTGATTTAATTTTGGTTTGTTTTTGGAATGTACTTAATTTTTATGAATTTTATTAGACTTATTTAATCTTAATTGTGCTTAAATTAGATTGTGATTTAAGATTAATTACATTAGAAAATCTAGTCTTTCTAAATTTAAACTTTGTTTATAACTTGTTATAATTAAAATTTTTAAATTCATGTCTATTCATTTAGACTACATAAAAGTTAATATTATTATTGCAATTTAGAAGTTTATTTATTTTGTATTTCTTTGCTCAAGTGATATTTATGCACTTAGAAAAATTTGAAATTTTAGATTATTGATCTTGGAAAGAATTGGTTTCAATTACTCTTGAAAATTGTACAAAAAATACAAAAATCAAAAGGAATGCGCAAAGGTTCGCAAATATGTAAAAGATGCACAAAATTAGCCCAATGTCAAAAGATGCACAAAAATGTGCCAAAAATTTGAAAAAGATGCGCAAAGCGCCACTTGTGGTAATTCTCTTCTTTCCAAGTTCTTTCAATCTCTTAATTCAAATTAATCTTATGTTCATTTATATTTTATTGAACTTTGAAATATAGAATTTTTATTCATCTCTCTTATAATGATTTTCTATATTCAAATGTCTAAATTGAATCATGTTTTTGACAAATTCTTCTTACTTACAGTATTATATCACTTCTTAAATTCAATGAATTTCTATGATTTAGCTAATGTTATTAGTTTTAGATTACATACCTTATGTCAATCATCATTTAGATTAAATTTTCAAATGAATTTCATTTCATTACTTACATTTCTCGTCTATTTCTTCTTCACTTTTTGTTGTTGTCAAAAAGGGGGAGAAATTATTGTGTTTGTATATTTTTGTTATTATTTTGTTTGTATATTTTTTTTTGTTTTGATTTCTTTGTTTGCATTTTGATTTTGTGTTTGACTTTGTGATTTTGTTTTGACTTTGTGATTTTGTTAAAAAAAATTTTGAAAAACAAAAATATTATTCTTTGCTTCAAAATGCCTCCTTATTTTCATGTATTCATCAATTCAGGGGGAGTTTAGGAGATTTGTTTAAATTGAAACCATACAAACAATAATTATTTTGCCATCATCAAAAAGGGGGAGATTATTAAGATAGTTGATATTTGAATGCTTTACATTTTTGCAACTTATATAGTTTTGATTATTCCAAACATTATTGTTCAAATGTGTAGTTATCTCCTAACAATTTTAGAAGATTTGTATTTGCTCTTGTGTGTACTAATATTTCAAGAAAATCTAACTCCAGACTTCTAAGACTTCAAATCAAATTCAACATGAAATACTTTATAAATTTGAAGCTTGTACTTTTCTTTGAATTAATTTTGAAAGGGAGTGATTGTAATTGAGTAAATAAAAACATACACACACACATAAGGAGATCATATAAAATTTATACTGATCGTACGGGACGATATCAGATCATACGGAATGATCAGACAGTTATCTCCTATTGAGCACATGGAACTTATAGGAACTGGCTTGAAAAATTTTTCTAACTCCTATTTGTCCAGGACGAAATTAAATATCAACCAGGACGATCTGGTCTCTGTAAAATTTTCATCCAGATGAAATTAAATATCATCCAGGACGATCTGGTCTCTCTAAAATTTTCGTCCAGACAAAATTAATTATCGTCCAGGACGATCGGGTCTCTGTAAAAATTTCGTCCAGACGAACCAATTTTAGTCCAGACGATTAACTGACTTAGAACGGTTTTCAGCAGTTTCTAAAACCGACCTAGTAATAACCGTTCATACCGGACGAACTTTGTTCGTACGGGACGATCAACTTGTATGAAAATATTTTATACACATATACAAATAGGGTCGTTTCAAAGCGTTTAAGTAAAATCGTCCAGGACGATCCACGATCGTACGGGACGATCCACTGCGTACAGAACTGAATACTTGCAGTTTTTCGGCGGTTTTTCTTGTCTTTTGTATAAATAGTCCAAATTAGACTGCCACCCAATCTTTTTGTCATTTGATCTTCATGCCTCTTGAGAGAATAGCCAAAGAGAGAGTCTGAGAGTGCATTCAAAGGAGGATTCCTACCACTGGAGTGTGAAGACGTCACTTGGTGTTTAAAGGTAAGAATCTCTACTTGTGAATTTGGATTACTTCACTCTTTTTCTTCTTCCTTCTAGATTTCTTGTAAGAAGATCTGTCAAGGAGATCCGGTTCGCTGCCGACACTTGGAGAGTGTGAATAGCCGAAGGGTTCGCTGCCTACACTTGGAGAGTGTGAATAGCCGAAGGGTTCGCTGCCTACACTTGGAGAGTGTGAATAGCTAAAGGGTTCGCTGCCTACACTTGGAGTGTGTTAATAGCCGAAGGGTTTGCTGCCTACACTTGGAGAGTGTGAATAGCCAGAGGGTTCTCTGCCCACACTAGGAGAGTGTAAAAGGACGAGGGTTCTCTGCCAACACTGAGGATTGTGTAAAAGGATGAAGGTTCTCTGCCGCACCGGGTAGTGGTGAAAAGAGTGTGTTGTAAAGGCTTCTCCGTCTTGCTGTGGGTGCAAAAGGAGAGTCACTATTGGTATTAGTACAATACTTAGAGGGTGCCTCTGGTGAGTTGATATAGGTCTTGTTTTAGACCGAACCACTATAAATCTGGTGTAATTTACTTTACTGTTTTAATATTTCTGCATTTTATTTTTAGTCTTAAAAACTCTGTGGTTGAAAAAACTTTTTCTACAAAAACCTAAATTAAACATTTTCATTTCGGTTCAACATAATTATACAAGGAGGGTTTAAAATTTTTAAACTACCAATTCACCCCCCCTCTTTGTAGCCTTGGGACATTAAGTTAGGCTTAACAACCTAATTACTAGACTCAATAGTATTTCATAGTACTTGGATTGAACTATGCACTGCCATGTCATCTATAGGCTCTCTTAATGAAGTTATAGAAGTTCATAATGCCTATCTTTCATCAATCCAACGACAATGTTTTGTTTGCCCAGGTAAGCTAATTTAATCAATCAATTAACCTTCACTTCCTTCGCATTCTAATGAATAAAAATACATATGGGGATTTTGCAGAAATAAGTTCATCTAATTTATGGCTATATCATATTACTCCATTTGAAAACCTTTATAATTCATTGTTTTATTGTTAAGTTATTTTTATGCTAGACTTGTCTTTGATGAAGGCTCATACAATAAAATGCATATTTTCGTTGATGTTTCAACAAATCCTTTAACGATGAATGATGATTGTCAAACCCCTCTTGAATTAGTCAGAGCCAAATTGCATTCCAATGTTGTGCATGCTGTTGAGGTATTGTTGAAAGTTAATTCAAAATGCCTTAAGTTTTGTTCCTCTTTTATCCCTCTACTAATATTAATTTGAGACGTTGCCTTATCAAGTTCTTTTCATTTTAGAGTCGTATCTATTTATTTGCTGGTTGGCTAAGGGAGATTCATGGTCCAAGTATTTTGGAAGCATTTTCTCCTAAATGGGTGTTAAATAAAATGTTTGTATTGTACTTTTCCCTTTATATGTTCTATTATGCTAATAGTTTTTAGAAATTCAGCTATTCTGTATTAATATGCATGGTTTTTTGCTAAATCAGTTTTTTATTTAATAATTGGGTTGTTGTTGTACCCTATGATTCCTGAAATCCTACAAATCCAAGGAAGTTTAAGCTGGCTATATATCCTGATTTGTAGGTATATACTTTTTCAAGTTTGAGAAAAGTTTTCATACATCTCAAATAACATATCTCCTTCAAATTATGTTTTTGTAAAATTATATAGTGTATAATAAGCAGTTATAATATATTATTTTCCACGCAAATCATAAGGATGAATTTTATTAATAATTGAAAATATTGCATTCAATACTGAAAAGAATCACTCAATAACATTTCTCAAAGTAGAATGTCTATGGCTGAAAATTTTGTATCTTTGAGGCTAAGGGCCCATGTGTAATCACACAAATGATATCTAGATATATGCTAATAAAAAACTGGCTTGTTGGCATATCCTAAATAATGTAGGTAATATTTTTTCATTTCAAATAAAAAGTTAAATAAAAATAAATAAAAATACTTGCTTAAAATAAAAAAATGTGTACCTTTTGGTTACATTAGAAACTTTAATTATGTACTTCACATATTTTAAAAGTATCCTAACAGCATTTGCTAGTCTCTCCAAGCTTGATGGTGCATAAGTAAACATCATTTCAAATCCACATACACATAATTTAAGTTGGCTCCTTATGCATTACTTGATAAAAAAATTTCTCTTATTTAGGAACATAAGAAGTCACATATGTTCCATTAATTGCACTAATACAACCTTATTCTTTTTTTTTTTAAGAAAGCACCAAAATGCTATATTAGAAAAAAGACAGTTACAACCTAATACTATCTGATTCCTTCATTAGCAATTTAATGAAGGAATCCTGAATACTACAACTAATCAAGTCCTTTCAAACAAAGGAACTAAAACAAGCATAGTTAGCACTAAGATCGGCTAACTTATTGCTTTCTCTATTTACAAAATTAAAGACAACAAAATTAAAACCCTTGACAAAAGTAAGATCAATATCAACAGTACCTCCTTTGTCCACCTTATTCTTGATGAAATTTATGACATTCTTGTTGTCTCCTTCAATAATCGACCCTTTGTACTCCTTCATCCAATCGCTGATATAATCTTTCAAAGTAAAATAGAAAGAAGCTCCATTGCTCCAGAATCTCAATGAACAAATTGTCTGCCGAAAGCCATCAAAAATCTCCCTCTATGATCTCTACACACACCTCCTAATCTGGCTTTGTACGAGTTATGAACAGCCGCATCAATATTCAATTTGATCCAATTAGGCAGAGGAGGATACCAATTATTTAGCAACCTGGAAGGTTGGTTGATACCCTTAATACCCGAGAAACAGCAGAAGGATTTCTTGTTCTTAACAGTAAAGCAAATTGCATTGGATGCTATATACAAAGGGCTAAAAGCTTTCCTTTCATGAACCAAACGATTCCTGGATTTCCAGGAATGAAACACAACATTACAATAAAGACTTTTAACCCAAGAATTTTGAACTTTAAGCCAATTTAAGCAATCTTACAGAGAAATTAAAGCTGGTATACCGAAGCCCCATGAGCTTAAAATGTCCACAACTTGTAACAGATTTCCACAACCAGAAATAATGTGCTCTTTGCCTTCAGTTATCCCACAGCCTCTAGAACAATTATCAAAGTTTTGGAGCCTTCTATAACATAAAAATTTGTTAGTAGGAATGGCTTCATTAAGTAATCTCCACCAAAATAATCTTACTCTTTGAATAAGTTTGATTTTATCACGCCACTTCCATGAATTACCATCAGCATAACATGGTTCTGAAGCTTCTAAAGCTAAAGAAGTCAGCGACTTTCCACAAAATTTATGAATAAGTTCCATCCGATCTTCATTGCTCTCACTGATATGAACTGTTTTGGTAATTTCCATAAGATCTGTACCAAAAAATTTTTGCAATTCCAGCAAATCCCAGCTTCCATTCTTAATGAAATTCTCCACCAGATAATCTTCTCCAAGCAAATTATGAATAAAGGAATACAACTAATTTCATGTAGCTTATGAATAAACACCTTTTTTTCTTAGAGTACATAAATTAAGAAATTCTTTAACTCCTTCATACCTATATAAGAAGACAACACTTTGGATTTTATTTGATATTGGGAGTAGACTATCTCCAATGATGTAGTAATAAATATCTCAGTTCCTAAATGACTAGATGCCTTAAAACTTTTTTTATAAATAACATGAGATTGTATCCTTTTTTAGAGTTTAAAGGTATTTTTAGTGAATTTTTATTAAAGTTTACCTATTATAATGGTGCCACTATAAGTGCAACAAAGAAACTCAATTGGGTATTATTTTTAATGAAATGACCTTGAACTTTTATTGTTAATCAAGGATTATTAATATGCATGTCTAAAAATATTAGTTTTGAAATGGTATATTATTAGATAAGTATCATAATTAATTTGGGCCAAACATCTTCTGCATCAATCACTTGACCTATGGCTGATTTATAACTGATTCTAACTTCTTGCAGCGAATTAGAGTATTGAATTTTATTTTTTTAACATCTTTAAGTTACATTCTTAATTCAGTTGGAATTAGGCTTTTTATCAAGGTGCTTAAATAGGAAAGAGCATTTCATAACACTATCCACTAGTTTGAATGTTATTTCCTTCTATTTTTTAAAATTGAGATCTATGGTTTGAGTCCTTGAGAGGAAAAATGGATGGGATAAAATGGATGGCACATTTAGAAGTTATAAATATGATGCAAGTTCTATCATTTTTTTTATATCAAGAAGTCATAGGGGTTTTATATATCCTTATAAAATTACTCTTTGATCAGGTCTGATAAATGTCTATTCTTGACTAACTAATTTATTACTTTGAAATCTTGTTTGATACTACAAATTTATATATAGAGGAGCCAAAGTTCAACCAGTCTGATCCTGCATTGATTATCATAGACACTGCTAAAAGTAAGCCCCTTAATAAAACTATTGTAATGATTTCTTCCTTTAATTTATAGAAAGAAATGATTTGATAGCATAATGAAAACATATAGTCAACTTAAAGGAAAAATGAATAATTTATTTCTTCCTATATGTTTGATTTCATAATTTTGTTGAACCTCATCAGTTAAGTAGTTAGATTAAATCTTCTTCTATTTCAAGCTAAGATTAACTTATGCTTTATTTATTTTTTACACAAAAATAAGGTTCAAGTTTCTATATGCACATGAAGGTGATAAGCAGCATATACAGCTGTTTTACAATGCTTGTAGAGGCATATATGAGGTGACAACATGAATCTCATATATAATTGAAATAGACTTACATTATCCTATGCTTTAGGATGCAACTTAAAATTCTTATTTTTTATTATATAAGTTAGAATGAAATGAATTTATTGAGACAAGCTAGTTGCATATTACATTATGACTTCATTTTTATTAGAAGTTATCATCACAGCATATTCGCATGAATGCTTCAATAAGGATATTGATTTAATTGAACATTTATAGCTGGGGTTTCTAGAAAGGGATGCCAACTCTTCATAAAAAAAATAAAACATTTGAAGGGTAGAAGGGGTTTCTAGAATGGGATATCTTATGTATTTAATACCATATGTGTGATATGCGATTGTGAGTGTCCATTTGTTGTCACTTTTGATTACCTTTTGAAATCACCGTGTCATGAGATCATTTAATATTTGTTGTGTAATGAATTATTTTCAATGGGCATTTATATTATAGTCACTAGAAAGAAAATGAATAGACATTCAGGTGTTGACAAAGGGACCCAATGGGGGAGAGAAGAGAATGAACGAAAAAATAGGAGAGAGGGAAAGAGGTGACTCTTGAGAGAAATCTAGAAATATTTCATTCATAACTCAATCATAATAGTTCATCAGTTAAAATCTTTGGTCTTCTCTATATTAAAAATGCTCTAAGCTTAAATAAAAGAAAATAATAGAAATTTCACTCATTTCAAATAGATAAAGTTCAATTACATGGATGAAAATTTAAAAATTCCTATCACTAATAAAAATGACTGAACATTCTGATATCTTTGCTTTTGATTGTAAGTCATCATTGAACACATGCTCTAGCTCACCAAATTTACTCATAACTCTACTTCAGATAGGTTGAAAATGCCCATCCTAAATGTTAGGAGTGGTGCGTTTTTACCTGTCATGAGCCCCTTTAATAATATTTAATTGTGAATGGTTATAGAGCTTGCACTATAACTAGTGGAAATGCATAATTTTACGTGCAAAGATACCCATGGGAAACTTTGGCTTTTTAATAAACTTGACTAAGGCAACAAACCTCAGTATAAAAACATAATATGTATTAATGTTGAAATAAGCTTATAGGATACATACAAATAAAATATATTTTCACTACTATTACGCCAAACATTAGAATTTTTTGAAATGTTAGTCCACACGAGCAAAAACAAATCTTCCAAAAAATTTTAGGAGATAACAAAACTTAAAACAATAATATTTGGAATCATTAAAACTATACAAATTGCAAGAATCTAAAACATGCAAATAGCAACTCTCTTAACAATCTCCCCCTTTTTGATGATGGCAAAACAATTATTATTTATACAATTTTCAAATTTTAAGAATCTCCTAAACTCCCCCTAAATTGATGAACATTTGAAAATAAGGAGGCTTTGCACAAAAGTTTTATCTCTCGCTTTTTTTTTAATTTTTAAATTTTAAAATGCAACAAAAATAATACTTCAAAATAGAAATATGATACGAACAAGGATACAAAAAGATACGAGTTATAGAAAGATATGAACAAATACTATTTTCTCGCCCTTTTTGACAACAACAAAAAGAGAAGAAGAAAAAGACCAGAAATGTAAGCAGTCATATAATAATCTTTTGATAATTGATCCTTGAAAATGATTGAAATAAATATTGCAAATAAAATCAAAACATTAGGCAAATCATAATAATTTGAATTTAAGAAGAGATATAACATTGATAAAAAAATATATATTTATATAAAATATGAGTCGATTTAGACACTATGATAGAGAAAATCATTGCAAAGAGGATGAATTAAAAATTTGTATATTTCAAATTTCAATATGGAATATAAATGTACCGAAGATCAATTTGAATTAAGAGATTAAAAGATTATGGAAAGAATTAACTATCGCATGAGGCGATTTGCGAATCTTTTTCAAATTTGTGGCACATTTTTGTGCATCTTTTCACTTGTGGGCTTATTTTGTACCTCTTTTTGAAATTGGAAATCTTAGCGCATTCCTTTTGATTTTTTGTACATTTATACATTTTTCAAGAGTAATCGATTCTTTCCAAAATCAATAATAAAAAATTTCAAATTTTTCTAAGTGCGTAAATATTTATTGATAAGTGAAATACAAAATAAGAAAACATTATAATTGTAATAATAATATTTGACATTAATGTAGTCTAAAAGAGACATGAAATTGACAATCTTAATTATATCAAGTTATAAGCAAAACTTAAATTTATAAAAATTAGATTTTTTTAATAAATTTAACTTTAACTTTCATTTCAAAGTATTGAACTCTTAAGATCAAAAATAATAATGATTCTCATATGGGCTAACAGACATTTCAAAAATAAGATTAAATTCAAAACAGGATAATTTATATTGATATCAAAATAAAGGATATTACAATCTTAGCAAATGATTTCAATACGACATAAGATTCAAAAACAAAAATATCTAATGAAAAGAAAATACATCAAATTATCCTAAAACATAAAACTAACACATCAATTAAAGAAAACACATAATTAAGTACATGAAATCATTTTGATGCACCCTGATTTGGAGGAGGATGAGGAGATGCAGCACCGAAGAAGTTGAAATAGCTACTCATCATAAGCATATTAGAATTTATATCGTTTATCTGTTCTTGCATAGATCCCATATCTTGAGTGTACTGTATATCCTGCTGCTGCATATGAGCTTCAATTTGATCAAATCGTTGATCAAAGTGAGTCTCTAAACAGTCAAATCTTTGAGCAAAATCTTGATAATTTGGTTCATTAGCAGGAGCATGTGCAGCTTCATGTTCTTCCTCAATATCTCTATGACATGCATTTTACTTGGTTCATCTTTACTGAAGATTACTCTAAATGATCCGTCATTGTAGTAGAGTGGTTCCTCAAAATCTTGATCAGGATGAACTAAATTGTATTTCTTCTCCAGAATGTAGGCAACTAAATGTCCCAAGGCAATGTTCTTCTTCCTTTTATATTCGACATGACCAATTTCAGAGAGTCCATAAAGATAGTCAAGGTTTAGTTGGGCTTCATTTATAGGTTGTTTAGTCACAATCAAGTAGGTTAACATAGAAAGAAGAGGAGTAATGTTCATTCTATCACGAGCTTTAGGAATTATAGAAGTTCTAAGAACATGTTGGATGATATGAGTATTACAAACGAGACTGGATACTTTAGGAATATGCTGGTTAAAAATGATTCCTCTAATCATTGTATTAATTTTAGACCATTCATATTCAAAAGTGGTGGTCAAGGTATGTGCTCTAGTTCCCTCAGTTCTTAAGTTTAAAAAGATTCCTAGGTCAACCTTGGTGATTTCAACTTTTTTCTTAAAGACATAGGAACGGATTACAGAATGGTCGGAGTTGAAAGATATGTTTGCCAGGAAATAATGAAAGGTCTCTTTGTTGTAGAGGTGGGCTCGTGTGAGGATGAAACCAAACTGAGTTGAAGAAAATTTTCGTTCGTCCCGTATGAAATTTGATTCATCCAGTACAAAAAAATTTTGTATGCACGAATGAGTGAGTCCAAAATAAAATGGCTTTTCGTAATCACACAACTTACGAAGTGTCCATTTGTATAGAATTTTGAATAAAACAATCATACAGACGAACACATGTTCATCCTAGGCAATCTAAACTTATGATCATTTTAATGGCAGTTGAAATTGTCCCCTCTATCAAACCAACATTTGTTTGTCCGGATGAACCAAAGGTTCGTACGTATGAAATATATCATTAAAGACTACCTTATTCGTTTAACTGTCATTCAATCGTCCCATCATTTGAACAATTTCATCCTGGACGATCATGTCGATTGTACAGACAAAGTAAAAATTAAAAACTAAAAAAAAAATTGCACGCAAACGGTTCAAAATCGAAAGTTTGACACACTACACAATTCATCCCATACAAAAATATTTCGTCTCGGACGATTGTCACTTAAAATTTTTAAAACATGCACTAAAAAAAACTAAAACACAAACACAACAAAAATGCATAAAATCACAAAAAACAAAAACTCAAATACAGAAAATCACAAACACAAGATAAACAAAATCATAAAAACACACAATTATATTAACTAAAAAACAATATCAATGTTGCAGAAAACATTTTTAATTAATCATTCAAATCAATTACTCCAAGCCTTTTTCTTAATGCACTGAAAATATCAAAGGCTAAAGGTTTTGTTAAAATGTCTACAAGTTGATTTTCAGTAGAAACATGAGAAAGTTTAATTTCTCCTTCAGATACAAGATCCCTTATGAAATAATGTCTTATGTCTATATATTTGGTTCTTGGATGTTGAATAGGATTTTTAGAAATACAAATAGCACTAATATTATCATAATAAATTGGAATAGTGCCTATAGTTAATCCTAAATCAATCAACTATTATTTCAACCAAAGTACTTGTGCCACACAACTTCCTAATGCAATGTATTCAGCTTCTACTGTAGATAGGCCTACTGAATTTTGTTTTTTACTGGACCAAGAGACTAAAGAATTTTCAATAAACTAACATGTTCTAGAAGTGCTCTTTCTATCCACCCTACAACCTGCAAAGTCAGAATCTGAATAACTAATTATTTCAAATGAAGAGCTAAACTTCGGATACCAAATTCCTAAGTTCTGAGTTCCTAACAGATATCATATAATCCTTTTTACTGCTGTCAAATGTGATTCTTTTGGTTCTGATTGAAATCCAGCACACAAACAAACATTAAAAAAGATATCCGACCGGCTAGCTATCAAGTAAAGTAAAGATCCAATTATTTCTCTAATTTTCTTTTGATCAATAGATTTTTCCATAGAGTCCTTATCCAACTAAACTGAGGAACTCATAGGTATAATAACAGGTTTAACATTATCAATTTCATATTTTTTTAGGATATCCTTAACATACTTTTACTGACTAAGAAATATACCTTCCTCGATTTGCTTAATGCTAAATCCTAGAAAGTAACTTAAATCTCTCATTAGACTCATCTCAAATTCACTACTCATTATTTTAGAAAAATCATCACAAAAATTTTTATTTGAAGATCCAAAGGTGTTGTCATCCACATAAATTTGTACAATGAGTATATCCTTTCCGACATTCTTCAAAAAGAGAGTTGTATCCACACTTCCTTTTTTAAATGATCTTTCAAGTAAGAAGGTGCTCAACCTCACATACCAAGCCCAAGGTGCCTGTTTCAATCCATATAATGCCTTTTTAATTTGAAAATATGATTTGGGTATTTAGAATTTTCAAAACCTGGTAGTTTTTCTACAAAAACATCTTCTTGAATTATCCCATTTAAAAAGGCACTTTTTACATTCATTTGATACAATTTAAATTCTCTAAAATAGGCAAAGGCTAGCAAAACCTTAATTGCTTCAAGTCTAGCTACAGGGGAAAAAGTCTCCTCAAAATTAATCCCTTCAATCTGATTATACCCTTTAGCAACTAATCTAGCCTTATTTCTAATGACTACTCTTGAGTCATTCATTTTATTTTTGAATACCCACTTAGTTCCAACTACACTTTAATCCTTTGGCCTTATAGTTAATTCCCAAACTTTATTTCTTACAAATTGATTTAACTCTTCTTGCATGGAAAAAATCCAAAATTCATCCGAAAGTGCTTGATCAATATTAGTGGGTTCTATTATTGAAATGAAGGCTGAATGATTGACTTCTTTGTTTAATCTATGCCTAGTCCTTACACTCTCACTAGGTTCACCAATTATCAACTCCTTTGGGTGGTTTTTTGAAAATCTCAAATCTCTAGGCAAAGGGCTTCCTATCTCCAAATTTTCTTCCACTTTTTTTTCCAAATTTTCTTCCAAATTTATTTTATCAATCTTTTGGGAGCTATCCTCAATCTCATTTTCTACAACATTTGACTCTTTCAAATTTCCAGATTCATTAAATACAACATGTGTGGTCTCCTCAAATATCAAAGTTTTTCTATTGAATACTCTATAGGATTTTCCAACACTTGAGTATCCAACAAAAATTCCTTCATCTGATTTTGGATCAAACTTTCCTAAGGAAGATTTTCCATTGTTATGTATAAACACCTTGTAACCAAAAATATGCAAATGAGGCAAATTAGGTGTTCTTCCTTTTAGGAACTCATAGGATATTTTTTTTTAATTTAGATCTCACATTCACCCTATTCAGAACATAACAAGCAGTGCTAACTGCCTCAACCCAAAAGTATTTAGGAAGTGAATAATCTGCCAATATTGCTCAGGTGCTTCTATTAATGTTCTATTTTTCTTTTCGACTACCCCATTCTACTGAGGGGTTCTAGGTGCAAAAAAATTATGATCAATTCCTTTCTCCTTACAAAAATCCTCAAATCTTTCATTTTCAAATTCTCCTCCATGATCACTTTGTATAGTAATGATTTTACATCCAAGTTTTCTTTGAATTCAAGTCAAAAAACTTCTAAATTCCTCAAATGTTGGGTATTTGATGTCTAAATAAATGTAATTAAGTATTAGACTCTTTTTAATTTCTTACTAATGCGATGCATGTTAGTCGAATCGATTAAATACATGAATCAATATATAGCAGTTTAAAAATTTTGGCTTAGAAAATAGGTTTTTCCTTAGAGTTTGCACAACATCCCCTTGATAGATTAGCTCCTTCATAGACTAGGTGGTCTACCAGAACCAGTAGGCGGGGAGGTGCCTAACAAGGTAGAGAAGGTTTGATATGATGCATAAAAAACCCTCGGCCAGTTTGAGCTTACTTCTTAATACCATTTGGAGTTGCTATCTTATATTTAAAATTTTATTTAATTTAAGTAGAAGAATTTTTGACAAACCCCTAAGAGCCTAAAGTCGAATTCCAGGCTAAATCAAATGCAGCATGCAAATAAAAAGACTAGAAAAGCATACAGTTTTAATGCACAATCAATTAAATAAATCAATCAAATTAAATATATCAAATTGAATGTCCATAGGCAAGTTCCTTATAATATTACATCCAAGAATTTGCAAAAAAGTAAAGTGGCCGGGCACCACTGACAACAACCCGGATTCTATCCTAAGACTCAAGTGACTTTGAGATTTGGGATTCTTCTCATAGTCTATTTCTTCATCTTCTCATGAACATCTTGATTCATTGATTCTGGATATCCAAATGAAAAGAAACTCCCCCTTGAACAGGGTGTTATCTTTCCTCTTTGGATATTTGAAAAGTATCCTAATTTGACTTCCAAATGAAAAAAGACTCTGCCCTTTAGGGATGTCTTCTCCTCTTTGGAATTCAAATTGGATTAAATATCCCAAATTCAAGTCACTTTAAATAAATACAACCTTATTCAATCAAATTTATATTTGAATTTAAAAGAAAAATCTACACTCGATCCTGCAAGGTTATCCTAATAATCAGCAGTTATATATACAATCCCAAGCAGTTATAATTTGAAAATTAAAGTGCATTATTTTTGCCACACTTGGCCATGCTCTTTTAATTTAGAGGGGGTCTTAAGCGTCTTCTGAAACACCTGTGCAAAGCATGATATATATATATATATATATATATATATATATATATATATATATATATATATATTAAATTTTATTGCCCCCTTTAATTTTAATGCCCTATATGAGCATGGCCACCAGCACAAAACTGTATTAGTATAAAAAGATTGCTCATAACCTAAGGGTAGATCTAGCGCATAAGAAATCACAATAAAAAGTGCAATAAACAAGTAAGTAAATAAACACATCAGTTCTAAACTAGCAAACAGCATGCAATAAAAGCTCAAAAATCTGGCACACGATAGAAAAGTAAACACCGGCCTATCCTAAAACTAGAGTCAGTGATCCTAGCAAACCATCTAAAATGTGTGAGGTAGGCTATGTTGTTTTGATGTGTCCTAAATAGGATATTTTATTGAAGTTATTTAAGGGGCTGGTTGGTTAAATGGCTTAAGAGAATTTTAATTAAGGTTTAAATCTTAATGTCATAGAATTAATTTTAAGATTAATTTTTAATTATTTGTTGGAAACCACCTTTGTTTCATACTGAGGCCGTGAAGTTTATTTCACATTCCTTGGGGCTAAGCAAATAGCCTCGTAGGCCTGGGTTACCCAGTGGTACCCGATATAATTTAGTGTTTTGATTTGATCAAAGTTCAAAATTTAATAAATTTTACTTAAAAGTATTTGATTGCTAATTTTAAGAGTTTGATTAATTTAAGTTTGCCATTAATCTGTTCGTGGCATTGTGCCACCAATCTCGAAGAACAAAGCCTCCTTAGGATATATAGCCCCGTAGCCCGGAGTAGCCTAGCCGATAAACCAGATTAATGTGATTGAGTTAAGGATTTTAAAAAGTTAAATAATTAATAATTAATCTATTTTAAAGCTTAACACCCCTTAGAATCCATTCGTGGCGTCGTGCCACCAGGCTCGAGGAACAAGCCTCCTTAGGACACGTAGCCCCACAGCCCGAAGTAGTCCAGCCAATAAACTTCATGTTTAGGATGGTTGTTTTATTTTAAAAGATTTGTTGAGTGTTTTAAACATTAACTTAATATTTTTTGGAGTTTTAGAGTGATTTTGAGTTTTATGAATTTTTTGGATTATTTTAATCATTTAATTAAGGGTTGAAAATTGACTTTTAAATTAAGAGTGTTTTCTTGAAAACTGATATTTGATTAAAATACTAGGCCTTAATACGACCAGTTAGACAGTAAGAACACTGATATTTGATTTTTCTACATTTAGTTACGAAGGTTTGAAGTTTTGAAATCATTTTGACCTAGGTTTGACCAAAAAGTTGACTTTTAAAATTTAATAGTTTTCTGGAATTTTAACATTTTTTATAAATATTAGACATTATTATGAGTTGAATTCAAGTGAGTTCAGTCAATTTGGATTTTTTTTTGAATTATTTATGAAGCTTTGAAGTTTGATGTATTTAATGAAATTTTTTTTAAAATTGTTTAATTAAAGGGCTTTTCGTGATTTTGCTCCAAATGAGATCCCAACTCCTTGAAATCTGCTCCAAAGGTCAGTAATGACCTAAGGAGAGATTCTCAAGTGTTTGGGAAATTTTTAGAATTTTTAATTATTATTAATTAATTAAATTCATAAAATATTAATTTTTAATTAAAATTAAATTAAATGCAGAATTACTGTCAAATCAACTTGGTTTTAATTCTCATTGATTGGGGGCTTGACTTTTGTTAGCTAGAGGGTTGTTTGTATTTTTTGGGTTTAATATGGATTTATTATATTTTCTGGAAAGTTTAATGGCTTAATTAAGATTTAATCTTAAAAAAATAGATTAAGGGTCTTAATGATCTCTAAAACCAATGAAAAATTTCTTAAGGCTAAGAATGGCACTAAGTTTAAGTGGTTCAAATTTTAAGTCAAAAGGATGTAAATCCTAATTTGTAGAATTTCTCTAACTTTTCAAAATAAAGTCCTTAATTTTTGTCCTTAATGATGTCACTAAGTTTAATGGATTTGAATCAATGTGTTGACTAACCCTTGGACAGGAATGAAAAAGCTCACACAATAACACAATCAAGTCCTTAAAACTAGGAGAGCCTTGGCTAAGTGGTGTGTTCCTAAGCATACATGAATTAACATTAATTAAGATGACTAATGATGTGGTTAGTAATAATTAAAATGTTATTAATCACTAATCAATCACCCATAAATTCCATTCAAATAGACTTGATATATGCTTAAAATTTCAACAAATCTCTCAAGAGTTAATGATTTAAAGTATATATTTAATTTCAAAATAGATTTCAAAATAAATATAGGTATGTATATATATATATATATATATAAACTTATATATATATATATAATATATATATATAATATATATATATATATATATATATATATATATTATATAATATATATATATATATATTATATATATATATAACATAAGTTTGTTTAAATAAATAATTAAAATTATTATTAAAATAATATTTCAAGAACTTGAGAGATCTTTTGATTTCAAAGTTATTTGAAATTATATTTTTTTTAATTTTAAAATAATTAATTTACTTAAAGAGTAATTAAATATTAAAATATTCAAAGAATTCAAATTAATCAAGATAAATGAATATTTTAATTTTAAAATTAATGTTAAATTAGAGTATTTTGAATTTCAACAATTTTGATTTATTATTTATAATTTTCAAAAATAATTTTAATTTAATTTAAATTTCTAAAGTTTAAGGTTAAATATATAGTTTAAATTAATTTTAAAATAATTAATATTCAAACTATTTCTTAAATTAAATTGAATTAAATGTTAAATATTACTGAAATTTGAAATTATTTAAAATAATATTTAAATTCATGTTTTAATTAAATAATAATTAAATACTTAGATTTTTAAATAATTTAAAACTATTTAAGATATATATTATATATTAAATTAAATCAAATTTTAAGTTGAATTGAAAATATTTATTTTTGAAAATATTTTAAATATAAAAACATATTTTAAAATAAAGTATTAAATTTTATCAAATATTTAAGTTTATTTTAATTGAATGTTAAGTTAAAATAATTAGTATTTAAAATTCAAACTATAGTAATTTTTAACTTAAAATTAATTTTGAATTAAAATTTTAAATTTTCTTATAATATTCATATAAAATAAATATTTTTTTAGAATTTTAAAATAATTTTTAATTATTTTAAATAGTTTTTGGAATTAAAATTAGTTAAAAAATGATTTTTAAATCATTTTTAAATGTTTTGGCGGCGAAGTTCCACGTGTCGAGTCCTGATTTGCAGGATCAAACATGTAGCAGCGGCGGAGGCCATGTGGCACGACGGCACAGTCATTGCCGCATGATTGGGGTAGATGGAAATCCGCGCCATCCACTTATCCACTTGGACGCGAAGCCGCAACCGTCCGATCCTCCGCTATTTGGATTGGACGGTTGTGATTTCAGCGAATCGAGATCTGCATGAACATGCAGGTCGCGCCATTTCTATAAGCCACGGTATAAGGCGATCGGGATAGTTGATCAAGCGATCAATGGTCCAGAAAACGTGCATTTAATAGTGGCCATGGATGAACCCTAGATCATATTTTTTAGCTCGTTTCGACGATCCAGACATTTAAATGATTTGAAATTTTAAATATGGATTAAGTGGGTGAACAGAAACTACGAGGAACTTATTTTATGGTAAATAACGCACTAAATAAAATGTTAAACTAACCTAAGTGTCCTAAGCTAGGTTTGAGATTTTCACCTTAATTTTTGGACGGATTAAACTATTTTTGGATTCTTTGAGCTTATAGACTATCCACGATTAAGTTCCTAGTTGAATCCATGCTCCGACACGCCACGAATTGCCCGGAATAAGCTTTGGATGGTCTTGAGCTTGAGTTTGCCGGAATCCACTTGCTGGCGGGGTTTGACGGCCGAGTTTTGGTCGGGACATGAAGAGGAGATGGTCGAAGGGTTGAATGAGCAGAGAGCTCAGCTAGAGAGGCTTGAGGTGGTGAGATAGTGATAAGGATTGAATGAGAGCCATTTCCTAGGGTTTTCCCTATTCAAAATGACTCCAGATAGGATAGACGGTTAAGATTGACTGGATTAGCTCTTGGATGACTGCCATATGCCCAGGAGTTGGTGGGAGCAGAGGGGAAGGAAGGATCAAGGACATCCTAGGTGTAAAGGGTGTTTTTTCTTAACTAGAGCATGTGGGGTTGATAAGAGCCATTAGATCTTCATCCAAGGGTTGGGAAATGTCCTAAGAATGTTCTAGAGGATAATTAAACTACTGGAATGATTTGGATTATGGGGGATTAGTTTTAAGGGGTCATTTGACGAAATTTGACCACCTTAAAGCATAGTTTGACAGTTTAACTGGTTCCCATGCCATGTGGCAGCTGAGGTGGCATGGAGGTGGCATGGGGGAGAGCTTTAGATTTAAATAAAATTGCTGGAATGGATTGATGGGGAGTGGGCTAGCTTGGGTCAAGCCATTTGGGCATTTAAGCCGTTTAAAGGGGTTAGTTGACCATGTTGACCAGCCAACTAGTCAATAATAAGTGAGGTGGCATATAGGGTGTCATGGGTGCTGGAATGATAAACCAAAGGCTTGGAGGTTGGTGTTTGAGTGTATTAGATCACATAAGTGGGGATTTGACCAATCAATGTAGGGTTGACTTGCTCAAAGTCTTTTGATTTGATTGGCCGAGGTTTAAGGCATAATTGAGCCATGATTAGAAAATATTTGAACTAAGTTTTGGAGCTGTTTTGAAGTTTGAAATGGGTTCAATGGGTTAAATGGCTTATTTGGGCCTTTAATGGGCCAAATGGTCAATCTTGGTTGACTTTGTCAACCTAATTGGTCCAGGGTCTGCAAATGGTTTCAACAGATTTAAAATGACATTTAGAGTCTATTGGGTGTGGTCCCATGGTCTGGAGAGTTTGATTTGATTAAATTGGCCTATTGGGCAAATTAAGGGGCATTTAGATCAATTTTATTTGATCTAGTCAAACAGGTTGACCTGTGGGCTATCAGGCTCAACAAGTTTGAAATGACATTTAAAGGCCAATAGAAGTGGTTCCATGGCTTAGATATGTCATTTCAGTCAAATCACCTGTTTGGATCCTTAATGAGCCTCTTAAGTCAACCAGGTTGACTTGGTTAACCAGGTTGACCCAGGGTCTTGGAATGGGTCCAACAGGTTTGATTTGATATTTGAAACTTGTTGGAGGTGGTTGCATTCAATTTGGAGGTCGTTTGGTTTGAAATCAATGTTTGAGCCCCTAAGGGGTAATTTGGTCATTTTGACCCCTGGTCTACTGGGGGTCAAAATGGGCCTAGTAAAAGGTGGTTTATTGCTCAATAGGTCAATATCAAAAGTCTTGGTATGATTGGAAGCTTTGGAGAAAGCTCCAAGATCAGGATCTACTAGGTGACAGGTCTAGTGGCATAGGCCGTAAATATTTGAAGGTTATACAGCCTTTGGATTTTAATTTAGTTTCTTGGGTTAGGGACCTCAGAATGGGCTCAAATTTGGAGGGTTACCTCTAGAGACATGTCTTATCAATTTTCAAGTGATAGACTCTAAATCAGAGGTCATTTGATTGGGTTTTAAAGTGTTTAAAAATTTACTGGAAAAAGCTTTTAGGACAGGACCTTAAGACTTAGGATTTGAGTTTGGATTTTTGAGTTTGAGTTAGATATTGGGTTTGAATGCTTAAACATGGGTTATCTAAATAGTTTATGTTTATTTGAGATAATCATAAATAATTAGATAAGATTAAAGTTTATTGCAAACCTATTTTCATGACCTGTGTTTTGATGATTGACAAACACTACTGATTCTCTTGGACTACTTATTTTTTCTAACTTTTCAGGAATCGATGATCGGACGAACAGACGAAGCTAGTTTAGGATTACGTAGGTTTAGGGATGAGTTAGTCTGTACTTTTGTTTTTCATTTCTTGAGTCTACTTGTAATGGTCAAAGAGATTGATACTAAGTAACCCTACACACACACACTTGAGAGACTTAGAATTTCTATTTTTACTCATATCGGCCAGGACAGTATTTACATCATCCTAGACGATCAGGCTTAAAACAAAAAGTCTAAATAAGGATTCTTAATTAAGGCAGCCATCATTAACATATCGGCCTGGACGATACGTGTATCGGCCAGGACGATAAGCTCAAAATAGAAAGAAATTGCCACCATAGACAATCAAAGTATACTGTATTTTTAAATTATCGGCCAGGACGATCATTGATCAGCCTGGAAAAAATTCTTAATTTATGCCTTAATTGATCAAGAAATTGTTGAGTCCAGTAATTAGGTTGTTAAGCCTAAGTAAGTGTCCCAAGGCTACCAAGAGGGGGGTGAATTGGTAGTTTTTAAAATTTTAAACCCTCTTAATAATAAAGTTGAACCGAAATAAAATTTTCTTTTAAAGTTAGTAGAAAAATGTTTTTCAACCACAGAGTTATTAAAACTGAAATTTAAAGTGCGGAAACGTAAAAGCTATAAAGTAAATGACACCAGATTTATAGTGGTTCGGTCTATAACCAGACCTACATCCACTCCTCAGAGGCACCCTCTGAGTATTGCACTAATACCACAAAGTGACTCTCCTTTAGCACCCACAGCAAGGCGGAGAAGCCTGTACAAAACACTCTTTTCACCACTACCCGGTGCGGCAGAGAACCGTCGTCCTTTCACACTCTCCTAGTGTGGGCAGAGAACCCTACGGCTGTTTACACTCTCCAAGTGTAGGCAGAGAACCTTCTTCCTTTTACACTCTCCTAGTGTGGGCAGAGAACCCTCGTCCTTTCACACTCTCCTAGTGTGGGCAGAGAACCCTCTTCCTTTCACACTCTCCTAGTGTGGGCAGAGAACCCTCGTCTGTTCACACTCTCCAAGTGTCGGCAGAGAACCGGACCTTCTTGAATGATCTTCTCACAAGAATCTAGAAGGAAGAAAGAAAAAGAGTGAAGAAATCCAATTCCACAAGTAGAGACTCTTACCTTAGCAATCCAAGTGAAGCCTTCTCGCTCCAGTGGTAGGAATCCTCCTTTGAATGCTCTCTTCCACTCTCTTCTTGGCTATTCTATCAAGAGGCACGAAGATCAAATGACAAAAAGATTGGGTGGCAGTCTAATTTGGACTATTTATATAAAAGACAAGTGAAACCGCCCAAAAACTGCAAATTTTCAATTCTGTACGCAGTGGATCGTCCTGTACGATTCTGGATCGTCCTGGACGATTTTACTTAAACGATCTGAAACGACCCAATTTGTATATGTGTACGAACTGACTTCGTACAGCTGATCGTCCTGTACGAACTTGGTTCGTCCAGTACGAACGGTTATTACAAGGTCGGTTCTAGAAACTGCTGAAAACTGTTCTAAGTCGGTTTATCGTTTGAACGAAAATGTGATCGTCTGGACGAAAATTTTCCAGAGAGCCGATCGTCCTGGACGATTATTTATTTCGTCTGGACGAAAATTTTCCAGAGAACCAATCGCCGCGGACGATAATTTGTTTTCGTCTGGACGAAAAATTTCCAGAGAGCTGATCGTCCTGTACGATATTTATTTTCGTCTGGACGAAAATTTTCCAGAGGACTCGTCGCCTCGTACGATGGTAAAATTCGTCTGGACGAAAATTTTGCAGAGAACCCATCGCCTGGTACGATAATAAATTTCGTCCTGGACGAATAGGACTTAGAAAATTTTTCAAAGCAAGTTCCTATTCGTTCCAAGTGCTCTATAGGAGATAACTGACAGATCGTCCAGTACGATAAATATCGTCCTGTACGATCAGTATAAATTTTAAGATCTCCTTATTTGTGTGTGTGAGATTTTATTCACTCAATTACAATCACTCCCTTTCAAAATTAATTCAAAGAAAAGACAAACATCAATTAAACAAAATATCTCATGTTGAATTTGAATTGAACTTTTCGTAGTCTGGAGTCTGATTTTCCTGAAATGTTAGTACACACAAGAGCAAGTGCAAATCTTCTGAAATTGTTAGGAGATAGCTATACATTTGAACAATAATGTTTGGAATCATCAAAACTACATAAGTTGCATAAATATAACTCATTCAAATAGCAACTATTCAAACAATCTCCCCCTTTTTGATGATGGCAAAACAATTATTATTAGTATGGTTTCAAGTTAAAACACATCTTTTATCTCCTAAACTCCCCCTGAATTTATGAGTACATTAAAATAAGGAGGCATTAAAGAACAATATTTAACGAACAAAATTTTTGTTTTTTCAAAAATTTTAACACAAACTACACAAAAAACTTGCAAACAGAACAACTAAAAAGAGAAAACACAAACATACACAAACTAATAATTTCTCCCCCTTTTTGACAGCAACAAAAAGTGAAGAAGAAAAAGACAAGAAATGTAAATAATTATATGAAATTCATTGTTAAAATTTAATCTAAATGGTGATTGACATAGGGTATGCAATTTTAAACTAAAGATATTAGGTCAATCATAGAAATTCATAAAATTTATGAAATGATATAACATTGTAAGTAAGAAGAATTTTTTAAAGACATGATTCAATTTAGACATTTTGATTATTGAAAATCATTACAAGTCAGATGTAAAAAAAATTCTATATTTCAAAGTTCAAGAGAATATGAATGAACATTAGATCAACTTGAATTAAGAGATTGAACGAATTTGGAAAGAAGAGAATTACCTCATGTGGTGCTTTGCACATCTTTTCAAAGTTTTGTAGCACATTTTTGTGCATTTTTCTTTGGTTGGGCTTATTTTGTGCCTCTTTTCCATTTTACAAATTTTTGTGAATCCCTTTTGATTTTTGTACATTTGTACACTGTTCAAGAGTAATTTGACCAATTCTTTCCAAAATCTATAATCTAAAATTTCAAATTTTTCTAGGTGCATAAATATCATTTGAGCATAGAAATACAAACTAAGAAAACATCAAAATTGTAATAACAATATTAACTTTTATGTAGTCTAAATGAATAGACATGAATTTAAAAGTTCTAAGTACAACAAGTTATAAACAAATTATAAATTTAGAAAGTCTAGATTTTCTAATATAGATAATCTCAAATTACAATCAAATTTAAGCACTATGTAGATTAAAAAATACTAATGAAATTCATAAATATTAGCCACATTTCAAAACAAATCTAACAAAAACAAACTTTCATTGAAAAGAAAAGATTACATAAACATTGAACTTAAAGACATAAAAACAATCACAATAACACATATAAGATAAGAACAAAACAACAAAACAAAAAATACAACAGACACACAACAACAAAAAACAAAAACAAAATTTTTACTGTTCTGGAGGAGGAGGAGGTATGCCGCCAAAGAGGTTGAAGTAGGAGGCCATCAACATTACATTGGTATTAATTTCATGAACTTCATCTTTAATGTTACCAATGTCATGTTGCTGCTGAGTAAGTTGAGCATCAAATTGATCAAACCTTTGATCAATGTGAGTCTCTAGTCTATCAAATCTCTCAATCAGATTCTGGTAATCTGATTGAGAAGCAGAAGCTTGCACTCCTTCTTCTTCTTCTTCTTCTGAAGCACTGTCATGTGCTTCCCCTTTTTCTTTTTCTTCCTTGAAGAGCAGTCTGAATGATGTGTTGTTATAGTAAACTGGCTCTTCATATTCCTCATCTGGATGCACTATATTGTACTTCTTCTCCAAAATATAAGTAATTAAGTGCCCTAATGAAATGTTCTTCTTCCTCTTCTGATCAGCATGTCCTATTTCTGAAAGCCCATAGATATGATCTATGATGAGTTGGGCTTCATCAATAGGATGTCTTGACATGATTAAAAAAGTTAGACAAGAAAGGAGAGGAGTAATGTTAATCCTATCACCAGCTTTAGGAATAATTGAGGATCTAAGGATGTGCTGGATGATTCGGGCATCTTGGGTCATACCTGAGACTCTAGCAACATGATTGTCAATTGCATTTTTTCTAATTACCCTATTGATTTCAAACCATTTGAAGGAGGTTTCTGACATTAGGGTGTGGGCTCTATATCCCTCAGTTCTTAAGTTTAAAAATGCACCAAGATCGTGCTTGGTGATCTCAACTTTTTTCTTAAAAATAAAAGAACTAATGATAGAGTGGTCAGAATTGAAACTCATGTTGGCTAGAAAGTAATGGTAGGTTTGTTTATTGTAGAGGTGGACGAGAGAAAGAATGAACTGAAATTGGGTTGAGGCGAAGAGGTGCATTACCCGAAATTTCAACTCTGTTGGGATAAGAATGCGAGACGGAGTGATTTTTGCGGAGGCAAAACGAGGAAAAGATTCCTCATTTGCCTTGGAAAGAAAGTTGTCTGGGGCATTCCTGTTTGGTTTCTTCACCAAAACCTTTTGTCTTTTGCTAGAGGAGGCCATTGTTGATTTGATGTTAAAAGGGATTGAAAAAGAAATTTGAAAGTGTGATTGTCAAGTTTGAAAAGCCTTCATATTTAAAGGAAAACGATACTTTCGTCCTGGACGAAAATATTCGTCCTGGACGAAACATAATAATTCGTCTGGACGAAGAAAGTTCGTACAGACGATCCAATTCGTCCAAAATGTAACGGCTTTTCGTATTCAACACAACTTACGATGCGTCCCTTCGTACAGGCTTTTTGACTTGACCAATCGTACAGACGAAAAAATTTCGTACAGACGATCGAAAAGTATTTCGTTTTAATGACTCTTGAAAACCGTCCCCTACAATGAATCGACACATGTTCGTCTGGACGAACTAAAATTTCGTACAGACGAAGTTCGTATTAAAAACTGTCTTATCCACTCAACCGCTGCATTCAATCGTTCCGACGTTTGAGAGAAAAAAAATTCGTCCTGGACGATCACAGATCGTACAGACGATCCAATAAAAACTGCTCAAACGGTTTAAATTTTCGCAAACTGTTCCTTTACACATCGTCCCGTACGAAAATAAATCGTCCTGGACGATTTCCTCCAAAAAATTTAAATTTTTAAATTAACAAAATCAACAAAAACAATCAGAAACACAGAAAACATAAAACAAAACCATAAATCCAAAAACAATTCATTAAAAACACAAAATTCACAAAATTTCAAAAAAAAAAAAACATAACAAGTATCAATGTTGCAAAGACATTTTAGTTAAGCATTCAAATCAATAACACCAAGCCTTGTTCTTAAAGTACTGAAGGTATCAAAGGCTAAAGGTTTTGTAAAAATGTCTGCAAGTTGATTTTCAGTTGAAACATGTATGAGTTCAATTTCTCCTTTGGATACGTGATCCCTTATGAAATGATGCCTTATATCGATGTGTTTGGTTCTAGAATGTTGAATAGGATTTTTTGAAATACAAATAGCACTAGTATTGTCACAATAAATTGGAATAGTGCCTATAGTTAATCCTAAGTCAATCAACTGTTGTTTTAACCAAAGTACTTGTGCCACACAACTTCCTAATGCAATGTATTCTGCTTCTGCAGTAGATAGTGCCACTGAATTTTGTTTTCTACTAGACCATGAAACTAATGAATTTCCAATGAATTGACATGTTCCAGAAGTGCTTTTCCTATCCACTCTACAGCCTGCAAAGTCAGAATCTGAGTAACCAATAATTTCAAATGAAGAGCTAAACTTAGGATACCAAATTCCTAAGTTTTGAGTTCCTAGTAGATATCTTAAAATCCTTTTTACTGCTGTCAAATGTGATTCTTTTGGATCTGATTGAAATCTAGCACATAGGCAAACACTAAACATAATATCTGGTCGGCTAGCAGTCAAGTAAAGTAAAGATCCAATTATCCCTCTAAATTTCTTTTGATCAACAGATTTTCCCTTAAGGTCCTTATCCAACTGAACTGAAGAACTCATTGGTGTACTAACAGGTTTAGCATTGTCCATTTCATATTTTTTGAGGATGTCCTTAATATATTTGTTTTGACTAAGAAAAGTACCTTCCTCAAGTTGCTTAATGCTAAATCCTAGAAAGTAATTTAAATCTCCCATTAGACTCATTTCGAATTCATTACTCATTGTTTTAGAAAAATCATCACAAAGATGTTTATTTGAAGATCCAAAGATGATGTCATCCACATAAATTTGAACAATAAGTATATCCTTTCCAATTTTTCTTAAAAAGAGAGTTGTATCCACACTTCCTTTTTCAAAAGATCTTTCAAGTAGGAAGGTGCTTAACCTCTCATACCAAGCCCTAGGTGCCTGTTTCAATCCATATAATGCCTTTTTTAATTTGAAAACATGATTTGGAAATTTAGAATTTTCAAAACCTGGAGGTTGTTCTACAAAAACATCTTCTTCAATTACTCCATTTAAAAAGGCACTTTTAACATCCATTTGAAACAATTTAAAACCTTTAAAACAGGCAAAGGCTAGTAAAACCCTAATTGCTTCAAGTCTAGCTACAGGGGCAAAAGTTTCCTCAAAATCAATTCCTTCAATTTGATTATACCCCTTAGCTACTAATCTAGCCTTATTTCTAATGACTACTCCTGAGTCATTCATTTTATTTTTGAACACCCACTTGGTTCCAACAACACTTTGATCTTTTGGCCTTGTAGTTAGTTCCCAAACTTTATTTCTTACAAATTGATTTAACTCTTCTTGCATGGCCAATATCCAAAATTCATCTGAAAGTGCTTGATCAATGTTAGTGGGTTCAATAGTTGAAATAAAAGCTGAATGATTGACTTCCTTGTTTAATCCACGCCTAGTTCTAACACCCTCACTTGGTTCACCTATAATTAATTCCTTTGGGTGATTTTTAGAGAATCTCAAATCTCTAGGCAAAGGGTCTTCTCTTTCTATAATTTCTTCCACATTTTCTTCCAAATTTAATCTATCAATCTTTTGGGAGTTTTCTTCAATTTCTTCTTCAACAACTTTTGGCTCTTCTATGTTTCCATTTTCATCAAAAACAACATGTGTGGTTTCTTCAATGACTAAAGTTCTTTTGTTGAATACTCTATAAGATTTTCCAACACTTGAATATCCAACAAAAATTCCTTCATCTGATTTTGGATCAAATTTTCCTAAGGCAGATTTTCCATTATTATGTATGAACACCTTGCAACCAAATACATGTAAATGAGACAAATTTGGTGTTCTACCTTTTACCAATTCATAGGGTGTTTTATTCAAATTTGATCTCACATTTACCCTATTCAGAACATAGCATGCAGTGCTAACCGCCTCAGCCCAAAAATATCTAGGAAGAGAGTATTCTGCTAACATTGCTCGGGCGGCTTCTATTAATGTTCTGTTCTTTCTTTCAACTACTCCATTTTGTTGAGGAGTTCTAGGTGCAGAAAAATGGTGATCAATCCCTTTTTCTTTACAGAAATCTTCAAATCTTTCATTTTCAAATTCTCCTCCATGATCACTTTGTATAGAAATTATTTCACATCCTAGTTTTCTTTGTATCCAAGTTGAAAAATTTCTGAATTCCTCAAATGATTTACTCTTATGAAAAAGAAATTTAACCCAGGTGAATCTTGAAAAATCATCTACTATTACAAATCCATATACCTTTCCTCCTAGACTAACCGTGCTTACAGGTCCAAAAAGATCCATGTGAAGAATTTCTAAAGGTTTACTGGTCCTAAGATCTTTATTGGACTTAAAAGAGGACTTCACTTGTTTTCCTAATTGACATGCATCACATAAGTGGTCCTTAGTAAAGTCTAGTTTAGGTATTCCTCTAACCAAATTCTTTTGGGTAATTCTTCTAAGATTTTTCATACTAGAATGACAAAGTCTCCTATGCCAAAGCCATGATTCATCAGAAACAGTTTTCAAACAAAAAGCAGTAGGAGATTGAATACAATTTAAATCTAGCATGTAGACATTGTTCACCCTTTTTCCATTTAAAACAATTTTCCCATTTAGGCTAATTATGCAGCTAGTAGGTAAAAATTTTACATTATAGCCCTTATCACATAGCTGACTTATGCTAAGCAAATTATGTTTTAAGCCTTCAACTAATAAAACATTATCTATGAAAAAGTTTTTCAAATTTCCAATCATACCTGATCCAACCACCTTCTTTGTGGTATTATCTCCAAGTGTAACCTTGCCTCCACTCCTGGCTTCCAGCGTTATGAATTGAGCAGTATCTCCAGTCATGTGCTTAGAACATCCGCTGTCCAGGTACCATATACTCTCACGAGGTCTTGTGTGAGAGTATACCTGCAAAATTCTCAAATGTTAGACCTGGGAACCCAAACTAGTTTGGGTTCACCTTTATGAAATTTATAATCAGATGCATGTGTGATATGTCTAGGTTTATGCATCTTAGTTCTCCACACCAAATTAGGTTTCATCTTTAAAGTGCAGGTGTGAGATATATGTCCCAAAAATCCACAATTGTTACATTTAACATTAGGAAAAATATTCCTATGTTTTCTTTCATATGATTGTCTTCTAAGGGATTTCATGAATTTAGGATAATATTTAGGATTTGTAAAATCTTCAAGTTTAGGGGGGTTCCTATTATCCTCGAGAGCTCTTATAGTAAGTTTGTAAAATGAATTCATATCCTCCAAGATTCGATTTGTATAATTGATTCTATATGTCTTGTGCTCAGATTCATCCTTAAATTTCTTAAATTCTTTTTCAAGTTCAGCATAGGATGATTTTAAATTTTCGAAATTTTTATTCAAGTCATCATATTCATCAAGTAGTTTCATGTGGTTGCTATCAATTAAAGCATGATCTTTTCTAAGGATTTCGTGTTCCTTATTAAGCTCTTCCAATTCTAAAACTAAACTAGAATGCATCTTTTTAGTTTTCCTATATGCATCATGCATGTGTTCAGAAACTTCAAACAGTTCATCATAGGTTAAATCACATACCTCTTCTTGATCTGATTGTTCAGCTTTATCTGCCATCAAGCAAAGGTTGGTGACTTCTTCTTCGTTTTCAGTCTCAGATGAGTCTGAAGCTGAGTCCGCCCAAAAAGCCTTTTGAAACTTCTTCTTGCCCTTTTTTACCATTGGTTTCTCCTCTACCTTCTCCTTGCTAGGAGTGGCTTTAAGTTTTGGACAATCAGTTTTTATATGACCTGGTTTCCTGCATTCATAACAAATCACTTCATTAGAAACCCTGCCATTTTTGTTATACTTACCTCTATTCCATTGCTGGCGTCTCTTCTGCTTCCTCTTTAAAAAGCTTCTGAATTGTCTAGTCATCAGTGCTATATCGTCTTCATCCTCAGGTTGTGAGTGTTCACTTTCTGACTCTTCCACATTTAATGCAAGATTCTTGTCCTTTCTTGGTTCACCTGCATCAATCTTTCTTTGACTTACTCCTTGCTCGTAAGCAATGAGTGAACCAAGAAGATTGTCAATAGAATAAATGTTCAGATCTTTTGACTCTGTAATTGCAGTAATTTTAGCATCGTATGCAGTAGGTAAACAACGAAGAATCTTATTAACCATTTCAGCATTAGTTAATTCCCTACCAAGTGCATGCAAAGAGGTTACAATTTGAGTGAATCTTGTGTACATGTCAGATATAGATTCATTAGGTTTCATGCGAAATAACTCGTAGTCATGTAACAAGATATTGAGTCTTGATTGCTTAACCTCATTTGTCCTTTCATAAGTAATACAAAGTCTATCCCATATGTCTTTTCCGCTTTTACAAGTGGAAACTCGCATGTAGTCTTCAGATTTTAAAGCACAAAAGAAACTATTTAAACATTTCGCATTTAATTGTGCTAAGTCACGTTCTTCTATAGTCCAATCTGCATAGGGTGTATCTACCCTAATTCCATCAACTAATCTAGTTGGTTTTGTGTAACCTTCCTGGACTAGCATCCACATGCGATAATCAAGTGACTGTAAGAAAGTAGACATGCGTGTTTTCCAAAAATCAAAAGGAATATTATCAAACAGTGGAGGTCTAGTGATAGAGTAACCCTCAGGTGTGTTTCGGTTTCCAAATGTAGCCATCTACGTTAATCAAAAAGTAGTTCAAACTTATGATTTTGAAACTCTGCTCTGATACCACTTGTTGAGTCCAGTAATTAGGTTGTTAAGCCTAAGTAAGTGTCCCAAGGCTACCAAGAGGGGGGTGAATTGGTAGTTTTTAAAATTTTAAACCCTCTTAATAATAAAGTTGAACCGAAATAAAATTTTCTTTTAAAGTTAGTAGAAAAATGTTTTTCAACCACAGAGTTGTTAAAACTGAAATTTAAAGTGCGGAAACGTAAAAGCTATAAAGTAAATGACACCAGATTTATAGTGGTTCGGTCTATAACCAGACCTACATCCACTCCTCAGAGGCACCCTCTGAGTATTGCACTAATACCACAAAGTGACTCTCCTTTAGCACCCACAGCAAGGCGGAGAAGCCTGTACAAAACACTCTTTTCACCACTACCCGGTGCGGCAGAGAACCGTCGTCCTTTCACACTCTCCTAGTGTGGGCAGAGAACCCTACGGCTGTTTACACTCTCCAAGTGTAGGCAGAGAACCTTCTTCCTTTCACACTCTCCTAGTGTGGGCAGAGAACCCTCGTCCTTTCACACTCTCCTAGTGTGGGCAGAGAACCCTCTTCCTTTCACACTCTCCTAGTGTGGGCAGAGAACCCTCGTCTGTTCACACTCTCCAAGTGTCGGCAGAGAACCGGACCTTCTTGAATGATCTTCTCACAAGAATCTAGAAGGAAGAAAGAAAAAGAGTGAAGAAATCCAATTCCACAAGTAGAGACTCTTACCTTAGCAATCCAAGTGAAGCCTTCTCGCTCCAGTGGTAGGAATCCTCCTTTGAATGCTCTCTTCCACTCTCTTCTTGGCTATTCTCTCAAGAGGCATGAAGATCAAATGACAAAAAGATTGGGTGGCAGTCTAATTTGGACTATTTATATAAAAGACAAGTGAAACCGCCCAAAAACTGCAAATTTTCAATTCTGTACGCAGTGGATCGTCCTGTACGATTCTGGATCGTCCTGGACGATTTTACTTAAACGATCTGAAACGACCCAATTTGTATATGTGTACGAACTGACTTCGTACAGCTGATCGTCCTGTACGAACTTGGTTCGTCCAGTACGAACGGTTATTACAAGGTCGGTTCTAGAAACTGCTGAAAACTGTTCTAAGTCGGTTTATCGTTTGAACGAAAATGTGATCGTCTGGACGAAAATTTTCCAGAGAGCCGATCGTCCTGGACGATTATTTATTTCGTCTGGACGAAAATTTTCCAGAGAACCAATCGCCGCGGACGATAATTTGTTTTCGTCTGGACGAAAAATTTCCAGAGAGCTGATCGTCCTGTACGATATTTATTTTCGTCTGGACGAAAATTTTCCAGAGGACTCGTCGCCTCGTACGATGGTAAAATTCGTCTGGATGAAAATTTTGCAGAGAACCCATCGCCTGGTACGATAATAAATTTCGTCCTGGACGAATAGGACTTAGAAAATTTTTCAAAGCAAGTTCCTATTCGTTCCAAGTGCTCTATAGGAGATAAC
The DNA here is from genome assembly GCA_022539455.1 of Dendrobium nobile. Taxonomy (NCBI): domain Eukaryota; kingdom Viridiplantae; phylum Streptophyta; class Magnoliopsida; order Asparagales; family Orchidaceae; genus Dendrobium; species Dendrobium nobile. The sequence continues at coordinate 2,080,866 of CM039730.1, forward strand.
TGACAGATCGTCCAGTACGATAAATATCGTCCTGTACGATCAGTATAGAATTTTAAGATCTCCTTATTTGTGTGTGTGAGATTTTATTCACTCAATTACAATCACTCCCTTTCAAAATTAATTCAAAGAAAAGACAAATATCAATTAAACAAAATATCTCATGTTGAATTTGAATTGAACTTTTCGTAGTCTGGAGTCTGATTTTCCTGAAATGTTAGTACACACAAGAGCAAGTGCAAATCTTCTGAAATTGTTAGGAGATAGCTATACATTTGAACAATAATGTTTGGAATCATCAAAACTACATAAGTTGCATAAATATAACTCATTCAAATAGCAACTATTCAAACAGAAATCAAGGGAGTAATTAAGGATGATTGATACAATCATATCGTTCTGGACGATCGCAGGATCGACCAGGACGATCCATTCAAAAACCATAGTTACTTCAGGATGATAAATATCGGCCAGCTCGAATTCAAGGCGATGGTCTGGATGATTTTCCTCTGATTTGAACTGATTGGCCGGGACGATCGTTAGATCTGCCTAGACGATCAAGCCAATTTTAAATCGTCCAATCTTGCATTCAGGGCGATGCTCTGGTTGAACTTCTGAGTTTTGTACTAATCAGCCAAGCCGATGTCCATATCGGCCTGGACGATATTGTCGGCAACTTACAATTAATGAGCTCCTTTGAAGCTCTTCTATTTAAGAGCTCTTGTTCAACATTTTGGAGGACTTTGGCTGCTGCCTTGACCTGAGAAGGCCTTGAGGAGATAGAGAGAGAGAGGGAGAGAGAGAGGACCTTGTGAGGGGGAGCTTGTGAGGGGATTCATAAGGATTGCTTCAAGGATCGCTCTGCTTCTTCTTCGTCTAGAGTTTCTCATCCGTGGAAGGGTCGGTAGAGGTAAGGAGTTAGCTTTTGGTTGTGGTTCTCTTCCAGCTTTAGGAGGAAGCAAAAGGAGGTAGGTTCTCTGCCTTGCCGGGGTGGCAAAAAGGAGGTGCTTTGTAAAGGCTTCTCCGCCTAGCTGTGGGGGCTAAAGGAGAGTCACGTTTGTAGTGTAATACTCGGAGAGGCGGGGAGTGGACGTAGGTCGAGTTGACCGAACAACTATAAATCTATGTGATCTTGTTTTCTTGCTTCCGCACTTTTATTTTCGCATTGTTTTTCTCGTGGTGTGATTTTGGTTTATGTGATTTTTATTCTTTGTGAAAAGAAATTTTTAAAATACCAATTCACCCCCCCCCCCCCCTCTTGGTTAGCTTGGGCCAGTTCTATAGGGCTTAACATCCCTAACAAACTTTCAAGTTTGATAGAAGGATGGTTCAAAGTCTGAATCAGGGATTGAGTTGACTAGGAGTCTAGACATACTTGAATGGGTCTGTAATATAGGTTGATTTGAAATCAGGGTTGATAAAGAGTTTGAATTTATTTGAATCCAACTCTATCCTAGAATCTAGAATGACTCTAGGGGCTAGACTTTAGAAGGCTAGGGTCTGAATAGATCTTGAAGTCAAGATTCTAGAAGGATCCTAGAGTCTGGAGTCTAGAAGTTCTGGGATCCAGAGTAGATCCTAAGGTCTAAATTCTAGAAGAAGTTTAGGATTTAGATGTAGGGTCAGGATTGATCTGAAGTATGGGTGTGTCCCTAATGACCTCATACAAAAATGAGGTCAATAAATGGACTCGCAATAGGTGTAATAGAATGAAATTCTATTACACATATTGGCGTTGACCGAATTAATAGGTCAAATCTGGATTTTTGATCCTAAGGGTAGACAAAGTCTATCCCTAGGGAAAAGAAGATATAAGTGATCGTACAGGAAAGAGGAAATCCTAACTACAGAGGGACAAATTTGAAATTGATACTAGGGTAGTGCCACGAGGGACGTACTCTATCACTAGTAGATTTAATCTTAAGGAGATAAAGCACGATGACTCACATCTAACCTTAAAGAAGAGAGAGTTTGAAGATCTCATGGAAAGGAAGCATTACTTCTCACGAAAGATCAGACTGGGATTTGAATTTAGGATGGTGCCACAAAAGGCATACTCCACCACTAAAGAATGACCTTGTGGAGATGAAACTTGCTCTACACGAAAGATCTAGTCTAGAATTTGAAACTAGGATAGTGCCACATAAGGCGTACTCTACCACCAGTGGATCTAATCCTAAGGAAAGAAAGCACGATGACTCACATCTATTTTTAAGGAAGAGAATAAAAAAGATCTTGTAGGAAGGAAGCATTATTTCTCACGAAATATCGGATCTGGAGTGATCATATATGAAGGAAACTTGCTTCACATAGGGGATCGAGTCTGGACGATCGTATGTAGAGGAAACTTGCTCTACATAGAGGATCGGGTCTGGAATGATCGTATGTGGAGGAAACTTGCTCCACACAGAGGATCGAGTTTAAACGATCATATATAAAGGAAACTTGCTCTATATAGAGGATTGGGTCTGGAATGATCATTGGTAGAGGAAAATTTCTCTACGGATGATCGAGTCTGGATGATCGTATGTGGAGGAAACTTGCTCCACATAGAGGAACGAGTCTGGAATGATCATATATGGAGGAAACTTTCTCCACATAGAGGATCTGGCCTGGATGATTATATGTAGAGGAAACTTGCTCTATATAAGATCAAGGTTAAGATTTAAATTTTAGGGTGATGCCACGAGGGTTGTATTCCGCCACCAAAGGGTCTAAACTTAAGGCAATAAGATATAATCACCCACATTTTGCCTTAAGAAAAGAGACATGCAATATTGAAATTTAAGAAGATTTGAACAAAATTGAGTAAACTTGATTGAACATTTGAAATTTTAATTGATTGAAAATTTGAGCTACATCAAGCATAGTATCTCTTAAGGAAACACCCATTTACAGGAAGCATTGGGTGATTTCCTTTATAATCCGCTAGTTGATACGAGCCTCCTTCGTAGACTGTTTCCACTACGAAGGGTCCTTCCCAAGTTGGTTCAAACTTTCCACCGAGTTTTCGGTGCACTAAGATAGGCCTCCTAAGAACCAAGACCAAGTCGCCTACTTGGAAGTTTCTTGGTCGCACTAACTTATCATGAGCTTGAATCATTCGGGCTTTGTACAGTTTTAGATTTTGCTGAGCTTGAAGATGATGTCCTTCAAGGCTTTCATGTTCTTCTAGATGGAGTTGAGCATTCTGTTGAGTTATAATCTGGTTCTGAATTGCAATTCTGAGCGAAGGGATTTGAACTTCTAAAGGGAGTACGGCCTCAGATCCATACACTAGTGCAAACGGTGTGGATTGGGTCGGGGTTCGATAAGTGGTCCTGTAGGCCCATAAAGCTTCCACCAACCTCTCATCCCACTGACGTTTATTATCATCGAGGGTCTTTTTGATGATTTGAACCAATATTTTTTTGAAGGCCTCAACCAATCCATTATCCCGTGGGTAATGGATTGTTGAGTATCTCCAATCAATCCCATGGCAACTTGCAAAATTATTGATCTTTGTAGACTTGAAAGCGGATCCATTATCGTATATAATTCTGCGTGGTACACCGAATCTATATACGATATGGTCACAAAAGAATTTCATTACTTGGTGTGATGTTACATTTCTTAATGGGACTGCTTCCACCCACTTTGAAAAGTAATCAGTCGCTGCTAGAACGAAGCGATGACCCTTTGAAGGAGGGTCAATTGGCCTAACATTATCCCCCAGCTTTCAAAGGGCCACGAGGCTCTCATGGGATACAAAATGTTAGGTGGCTGATGTAAAACCACACCATGTACTTCGCACTAATGACAACACTTTGCAATTTTCATGCAATCATCAATCATCGTAGGCCAGTACTATCCAAGTCTTTTGATCTTCATTTTCATTGTAGGACCCGATTGATGAGCACCGTACATTCCGGCATGGACTTCGTTAATAATCTTCAGGGCCTCACATTTGTTTAAACAACGGAGCCATATCTGATCAAACGATCATCGGTGTAACGTATTGTTGACTAATGCATATGATAGGGTATGTTTCTTGATTTGATGGGCAAGTGATCTTTCACGAGGGAGCTTGCCTTCATAAAGATATTCAATTATTGATTGTCTCGAATCTCCTTCTTCATCCACTGTTGAAGAGGTAGAAAAGACCTGAGAATTTTGTTTTTTAATGTACTCTATATTTATAGGAGATAGGACTTGACGACCCTGCACTTCTATAGGGATAGAAGAAGAGTCTTCTTCTAGACAAGAAAATTCCTTTGCAAGCTTTGGAAGGGCATCCACCGAATAATTTCTTCCACGGGGAATCCTATACATAGTTACAAAGGGAATTTACTCGAGCAAGTGAGTGGTGTATTGGTGGTATTTCAGGAGTTTAGGATTCAAAACCTTATAGGTTCCAGTAATCTTGTTGATCATCAGTTGAGAGTCACTAAAAATTTTAATCTCTTTAATCTCCATTAAGATTGCAAGTTCCAGGTTAGTTATCAGAGCCTCATACTCAGCTTCGTTGTTCATACAGGGTTCTGATAAATGGTAGGAAAAGTACATCATTCCCTTATCTGGTGTTATGAATAACAGGCCAATTCCGGCTTTCTCGGGAATAGTAGATTCAAGTGTTTTGCCCCATTGAGAGGACGCAGCACCATTAAAATACATTTCCTAGGTTTGAGTGTTAGATTCCTCAAAACCCATGATTTGCTCGTCAGGTAAATCAACGTTTAGAGGAGATTCTGCCTGCAATGGGTGTGCCGCAAGGAAGTCAGCGACGACCTGCCCTTTCACAGCACGCAGAGGAATGAAAGTGATTTTGAATTGGAGCAATATCACAGACCAATGAGTCAAATGTCCTGACAACGTAGGCCTAGTCATAAGATATTGCAGGGGGTTAAAACTAGGAATTATGTTGACTTGATGAGAAAGCATGTAATGTCTTAGTTTTTATGCTGTAAAGACTAAGGCAAGATAATGTTTCTCGGTCATTGGATATCATATTTCTGTTGGGAGAAGTCTCCAACTCATGTAATAGAGAGTATTCTCTTTCCCCTCATCATTGACTTGAGCAAGGAGGGCCCCAAGAGACTAGTCAAGGGCCACAGTGTAAAGGATTAGAGGTCTCCCCAGAATGGGGGCTGCCAAGACTGGTGGATTTGTCAGGTATTATTTGATATTTTCTAAAGCAGATTGACATTTCTATTCCCAAATGAATTTGGCATCCTTTTTAGCAAGGACTGAGAATGGATGACATCTTCCGGAAAGATTGGAAATGAATCTTCTTATATAGGCTAGTCTACCTTGAAGAGACCTTAGTTGAGTAAGGCTCTTGGGAGGCAGCATATTTAAGATAGCTTTAATTTTGGCAGGATCAATTTCAATTCTGCGGTGCCTTACTACGAAGCCTAGAAATTTCTCTGATGAGACACCGAAGGCACACTTCAAAGGATTCATCTTAAGGTCGTAGCAACGTAACCGCTCGAAGATGATTCATAAGTCAAAGAGATGAGCCACTTTAACTTTACTCTTGACAACTAAATCATCGATGTAGTACTCGACTTGATTGTGGATTAAGTCATTAATTATTCGAGTCATAGCCTGTTGGTAGGTTGCACCGACATTTTTAAGGCCAAATGGCATCACTTTATAACAAAAGATCCCTATAGGACTTTTGAATGTAGTGTTTCTCTCATATTTTGGGGCTATCTTTATTTGGTTATAACCATACGAGCCATCCATAAAGGAGAAAATAACATGCGAAGAGGCAATTTCCACCATGAGTTCTGGAATTGGCAAAGGAAATTCATCCTTAGGACATGCCTTATTCAGGTCTCTATAGTCAATACAGTCCTGGATTTGATAATTTTTCTTTCGAACAGGCATGATGCTGGCTACCCAAGAAGGATATTATTCCTCCTGGATAAATCCGGCATCGGCCAACTTCTTAACTTCAGAAATGACTTATTGTTTGATCTCCAAACTCATGCATCGTGGAGCTTGTTTGACAGGAATTGCATCATGCCAGAGTCCAAGTTTATGGATTGCCTTATCGGTGGACAAACCCGGCATTTCGTCGTATGTCCAAGAAAAATAATCCTTAAACTCTGATAGAATTTGATATCCTTAGACTCATCCTCACTCAACAACGAACTTATGAAAGTGGGGCGAGGGTCATCCTCTATTCCAAGGTTGACTTCTTTAAGTTCATCGACTGTCGATTTGATTTCTTCTTCATCTAAGAATATCAAAATGGAAACCACAATAGTGGTTCTTAGATCTGATTTTATGATGTGATGCAAGCTGCCATGGCTAACACTGAATTGGATGATGATGCCATAGGAACAGACCCTACGACATTTTGATTTGAGTCTTAGGTGGCAAAGGTTATCTAAAATGAATCCTCTATTAAGGAAGAGCTGCTCTATCGATAGGTTAATTATGGGAACATAAAATGAATCAAGGATCCTAACCGTGAAGGAGCCAAATTGAAGGTTAGTATTCTAGTGGGAAAGATTTATATTCTTTAAGTTGTCTGAGTTAAAGAGTTTCATTTCATTTATCTGATTATAATTTTTGACTTGGTTATGCTTTTTTTAGGGGATTGATAAGGAAGGGAAGACTCCATTTTTTCTTTCTTATATGCAACCTGATCTTCTACATGTTGTGAATGCACTAATCAAAATGGTTGCGAATATGAAAACTTATCTCCCTGGTAGGAGGCTTGGATTCCTTCTAGATTTTCATGACTCATTCATAACATTAATTAGAGAAATCAATGCTTGATTCTTTTGATGAATAAATCATAAATGCTTTATGCTCAATACATAATTTTGGATTGAGGGACTACTCCATCATGTCTCCTTAAATTATTTATTTTTAGAATTCATGGAGAGTCACTTTAAAAGTCATACATATCTATGCTAGGTTCCCTAGATGTAGGCTCACCGAGTGTAACTAAAAGCTGTAGCACATATGAAGATATCATACTTCTTTATGTTACTGTAGGCAGTCATGCAGGAACTCTTTTGCATCATGATGCAAATAGAGCCCTTTATGGTATTATTATTGCACTTCTTTCTCATGGAGGTATATCTTTTTAAGCGATTTGCTTGGAAAACTTTATAATTTGATGTATAATGAAATGCATTTTTTCTTTGTTGTTTTAGCAAATCCTTTAGTGATGAATGATGATTGCCAAACTCCTCATGATTTGGCTAGGGCCAAAGAGCATTAAAATTTTGTGCGTGCTATTGAGGTATTTTTGAATGTTAGTTCAAAATGACTTGTGTTTTGTTCCTCTTTTATCCCTATGTTTATCTTAATTTGAGACGTTGCCTTATCAAGTTCTTTTCATTATAGAATCGTATATATTTATTTATTGGTTGGCTAAGGGAGATTCAAGGGCCATGCATTCTAGAAGATTTTCCTCTTCAATGTGTGTCAAAGAAAATGTATATATTGTGTTTTCTCTTTATATATTCTATTCTTCTTATAGTTATTAGAAATTGAGTAGTTATGTATTTATATGTATGGTTTCTTACTAAATTGTCTTCTGTTGTATCCTGTGATTCTCGTAATCCCATAAATCCAATGAAGTTTTAGTCGGCTATATATTCCTATCTACATGTATATCAAAAAGCTAGATGCTTACAGGTTGATTGAGATTACTTTTGTCTTTCATTTTTATTTTGTTCATGTTTTAACTTGAAATAGAGGTTATGGATAAAGAAGTTGTAGGCTTTGTACCTTCTGGGACCATGGGGAACCTCATAGCCATTCTTGTCCATTGTGAGATAAATGGATGTGAGGTTATCCTTGGTGAAATATGACCTTCCAATTGCATCTATGAAGTCCCTTATACCACCACCAACTTCTAATAGTATAAAGACATTTTAAGGAAAGTAACCTAAACAATGAAGAAAGAAACAAAGAAAAGGACACAAACTTGAAGCATGGGAAAATCTCCCAAAAGAAAATCATGAAATTCTATTATATTAAGGAAAGTAACCTAAAATTTTAAAGCAAATGAGAATGATAGTGAGCAGACAAAGAGAGAGAGAGAGAGAAAGTGAAAGATATATGATTGGGGTGTGAAGGGAGGCGACAGTAGAGGGCTGGGAGGATGAGTAAGGATGAGGATTGTGAGAGGGCAGATTAGTAGATTCAAGAGGGCCATCTTGCTACTTCCAAGGTGAAACTACATTTGGGATGTTAAGCCCTATAGAACTGGCCCAAACTAACCAAGAGGTGCGGGGGGGGGGGGGGGGGGGGGGGGGGGGGCGGTGAATTGGTATTTTAAAAAATTGTTTTTCACGAAGAACAAAAATCATATAAACCAAAATCACACCACGAGATAAATAAATGCGAAAATTAAAGTGTGAAAGCAAGAAACAAGAACACAAAAATTTATAGTGGTTCGGTCAACTTGACCTACGTCCACTCCTTGCAGGCACCTTCCAAGTATTGCACTACAAAATGTGTCTCTCCTTTAGCCCCCATGGCTAGGCAGAGAAGCCCTCACAAAGAAGTCCTTTTTGCCACCCCGGTAAGGCAGAGAATCTATCTCCTTTTGCTTCCTCCTGAAGCTAGCAGAGAACCACAACCAGATGCTGACTCCTTACCTCTACCGATCCTTCCACGGATGAGAAACTCTAGACGAAGAAGAAGCAGAGCAATCCTTGAAGCAACCCTTGTGAATCCCCTCACAAGTTCCTCTCTCTCTACCTCTCTCTCTTTTTCTCCTCAAGGTCTTCTCAAGTCAAGGCAGTAGCAAAAGATTGTTCAAAATGTTGAACAAGAGCTCTTAAATAGAAGAGCTTTAAAGGAGCTCATTAATTACAAATTGCCGACAATATCGTCTGGGCCGATATGGACATCGGCCTGGCCGATCAGTACAAATCTCAAAAGATCGGCCAGAGCACCACCCTGAATGCAAACTGGACGATTTTTATCATCCTGAAGTAACTAAGGTTTTAGAATAGATCATCCTGGCCGATCCTGTGATCGTCTAGGACGATATGATCGTATCAATCATCCTTAATTACTCCCTTGATTTCCTGATCAATTAAGGCATAATTTATGAATATCGTCCAGGCCGATTATTAAAAAATACAGCATACCTTAATTGTCTTTGGTGGCAACTCCTTTCTATTTTGAGCTTATCGTCCTGGCCGATTGACGTATCATCTAGGACAATCTGTTAATGACGGCTGCCTTAATTAAGCATCCTTATTTAGGCTTTTTGTTTTAAGCCTGATCGTCCAGGACGATGTAAATATCATCCTGGCCGATATGAGTAAAAATAGAAATTCTAAGTCTTCCAAGTGTGTGTGTAGGGTTACTTAGCATCAGTCTCTTTGACCATTACAATTAGACTCAAGAAGAGAAAAAACAAAGTACAGACTGACTCAACCCTAAACCTACGCAATCTTGAACTGGCTTCGTTTGTTCATCCGATCTTCGATTCCTGAAAAGTTAGAAGTAACAGGCAGTTCAAGAGAATCAATAGTGTTTGTCAATCATCAAAACATAAGTCATAAAAATAGATTTGCAACACAAGGAAGATAAGTGGAAATGGTGGGAATTACACGATAGTCCTCCCCTTTACGAGAGCTCTGTAACAGCACCATCAACTAGCCCGCTATCGTAACCGTCCACCACTGTCTAGAGGAGAAGCTTTGCCATCCATTCGCTTCGTCCCTCATGCATCCGAGAGGCGAACAAAGTAGAATGTCAAATATGTGGAGTATGCGATTAGGGCATGAGATGGGAACTAATAACTAAGATTTTAACAGTAGTTAAAACTACTATTTATATTGTGCTATGGCAGCAGTTTTAGAAATGCTTCTATTATTTGCTATTGAAATATCAATTTTTTAGTAGTGAAAAGATTTTTTAAAGAGATGCATCATTATCCTATTTAAAGTATAAAAATGTTTCTTTCATGTTATTTTAGTTATTATATTAATTTATAATCATATATATTATAATTATAATAAAAAACACTAGATATTGACCTTTTTTTACATTTTATTATAATTTAATCATATAATAAATACATAAAAATTGCAATTTAATAGGTTGTCTAAATTGTTAGATCACTGATTTATTAATTTTTTAGTTTAGGAGAATTTAATTGAAATAGATATTTTAAATATGTATATAAGGGCATTATAGAAATTTTAATTTTACTTAAATTACTAATGTTAAATTTAATGAAATTTTTAAATAATTTAATCATATTATATATGTATAAAACTTACATTTTAATAGATTGTTTAAATAGTGAGATGAATTATTTATTACTTTTATAGTTAGACGAATTTAATCAAATAAAATATTTTAAACATAATTTTAATTATTTTTAAATTAAATAAATTATAAAAAAATAAATTTGTTTTAAAAGGATTTTATAAAATTGATAAAATATTATTATAAGTCTAAGGTAAGGATAAAATATAAACGATGAATTGCAATTAAAAAAGAATAATTCTGCAAATAAAAAATAATGTTAAAAGAATGCAAGTGTTTTTAAAGTGATATACAACAACAACAACAACATTAAGCCTTTGTCCAACTACATAGGGTTGGCTACATGAATCCATTTTTGCCGTTGTGTCTTGTTAAAAGTCAAATTCTCATTTAAATGTAATAAAGAAAGATCATTTCTAATATTTTCTAACCAAGTCTTTTTAGGTCTTTCTCTACCTTTCTTAACTTAATTAAAATCAAGTACCTCAACTTTCCTAACATTATCATCGGAAGGCCTCCGTTTAAAGTGGCCCAAACAACTAAGGCAACTCTCTTAAATCTTATCTTCTAGTGGAGCTATTGCAACCTTTTTAAATAAATGCTCATTTCGTATCCTATCTCTTAGGGTAAAGCCACTCTTCCACCTAAGCAACCTCTTCTCTACAAAACATAATTTAGTATTATGCTTCTTTTAATGGCCAACATTCAGCATCATAAAGTATTGCAGGTCTCACAACCATCTTATAGAATTTTCCCTTAAGTTTGAGGGGGAGTTTTCTATCACACTACAAGCTTAAATTATTCCTCCACTTCAACCATCAAACTTGAATTCTACTAATAATATCCCCATCTATTTCACCATCAGTCTGAACAATACTTCCAAGAGATCTAAAACGTGTACTTATTAATGACATGATCACCCAAAGTCACAATCCCTTCACCCATGACCCCGAGTTTGAGATTTTTATGGTGACAAATAATATCGCCTGAACTATCTATTCATCGAATATCAATTTGATTTTTGCTATTGCTTATGAGTACTAACATTTCAGGAAGATCACAAATTACTCAAGATAGTAGGAAGACTCAAGACTGGTTAGATTAGGAGTGTGAGTCTGAAACAATGTAATTTTCTTTTTTTTTATTTTTTTTCTTTTCTTGAGTCTAGCAACAAACTGCATGTAAAAGTTGAGCAACCACGCACACACACAAGGGGAGAGGGTTTTAAATGAAAAATGTAGATTTTGTTTCTTTGTTAATCGTACTATAAAACTTTATTTCATAATGTAAAATCTCATCTTGTAAAATGATTTTCTGTGAATAAATCATACCGTACGAATAATATCGTATTGTACGATATGCTACAAATCCAAAACCCTAGCCACCAGATTAGTTAAAGTAAGTTTTATTAGCCGTTCGTACTGTATGATTTTATTTGAATACTTACTTAAATTAACCCATAATTAGTGGATTAAATTGAGGACTAATCTTTGATTGGTCATCGTACTGTACGAACCCGTTCATACCATACGATGAACCGAGGCTGATTTTGATCATCCCGGAGATCATCCTGGACGATCCCTTGATTTGGCCTCATCATACTGTATGATGTTGATCGTACCATATGATGAATAGAGACGAGTATTGATCGTCCCGTCTATCATCCTATATGAACAGATGAGTGGAGGTTCATAAGGTACGATGTTATATCGTACTGCATGATTTATTTTGAACTGTTCGTAAACCTTCATACTAAGATGAAGACTGTTATACGATGTCATATCGTACTGTATGATAGTAACGGCTACTTTGAATATTTCTGGGATTTTGGAGCCTATTTTATATATCAAATAAGTAATCTTTATGAGAGATACATAGATAGGGGAACGTGATTGGAGAGGGTATTCTTGGGAGAGAGCTCTTGAGAAGTTTCTAGGGTTTGAAAGAGGAAGGAGAAGGTGAGTTTGGTAAGGGAGAAGAGGTGTGAGGGAGATCAGATGGTTGCTACGTTCTTGTTGCATCTTGCTCCTCCTGTGGCCTGAGAAGAACTTATGGGAGGCTCTCTAAGGGGGAGAATTTTCTACATCCGTGACATTGAAGGTACTCTACCTTCTCTAAGAGGGAGAAAAATGAGAGGTACTCTACCGTCGCCAGGAGGGTGAACACAGTGCTTGGCACTCCGCCACGCCGGGTTGGTGAAAGTGAGTCTTGTAAGGGCTTCTCTGCCTTACCGAGGGGGGCAAAAGGAGAGCTATAGTTTGTAGTGCAATTCTTAGAGTGGAGGACTTCGGGGAGTGGACGTAGCTCATGGTTTGATCGAACCACTATAAAATTCTGGTGTGCTTTTTCCTTATCGCTTTTAATTTTTGCTTGCACTTTATTTTCATAATATTTTTGTGGTGAAAATTTATGAAAGAAAAAGGTTTTCATTTTTGCGTGTTGAGTTCATTTTATTGCTTTCATATTAGTTAAAGTTTTCTTGTTAAAAATTTAAAAACACAAAAAATATTAGAACTCTTGCTTATTTTAAATTATTGTAATAAATTTTCACAATTCACCCCGCCCCCCTCTTGTCAATCTAGTTATTTCAATTGGTATCAGAGTCTATTTTCAAAAATACTATTTTAAAAATCTTGAAAAATGATCATGTCGCATTTTGGTAATTGTAACACTGCGGAGGGTTATTCAATAACCCGTTCATCACTTTTTGACAATATCACGTCTGATTTCTAGAAAATTAGAATGTCTACTTTTTTATAGTCTATTGATTACCGCATGTGGATGTTAGTCAACGATGGATATGTTGCGCCTTTTAAAACTGTGAATGGAGTGAAAACTCAAGTGCCTTTTAATGACATACGAAGGAACTAGTGAAGTTAAACAGTCTAGGCTTAACATTCTATTACATGATTATGAACTCTTCTGTATGAAACCTAGCAAAATAATATCTAACATATACATTAGGTTCACCCAAATCATGACATCCTTGCATGCTTTAGGTAGAGAAATTTCAAATTCTTAGAAGGTTAACAAAATTCTTAGATGCTTACCTAGTTCCTATGATGCTAGAATTACTACAATGACTGAATCTAAAGATCTTAATGTTTATTCTATTGATAATCTTCTTGGTTCACTCATTACATACGAGTAAGGAGTGAGTCAAAGGAAAAGTGATGCAGGTGAAAAGAAGAAGGAGCGAACGGTGGCATTAAAAGCAAATAATTAAGAAAGCAACAGCTCTGTAGAGGACGAAGAAGATGATATATCATTGATGACCAGATAGTTCAAGAACTTCTTAAAGAGAAAATAAAGGCATCATCAGAACGGCTGGAATAAAGGTAAAAGCTTGAAGTTTAATAAAGTTTCATCTGATACAATTTATTTTGAGTGTAGGAAGTTAGGTCACCTTCAAGCTGATTGTCCCAACTTAAAGAGCCAACCTGCTAAAGAAAAGAGCGAGGATAAAGCCAAGTATAAGAAAGGAAAAATAAAGACACAAAAAGCTTTTTAGGCCAACTCTGCCTCAGAATCATTAAAACAAGAAGCAGTGGAGGAGGTAACAAATTTGTGACTAATGGCTAACAATAATCTTGATTGATCGGATCAAGATGAGGTATGCCAACTTTTATATGAAGATTTATTACTCATTTCTAAAAAAATTTATGACTCATATAGGAAATTAAAAAAGATGTATGCTAGTCTTAATATTGAGTTTAGTAGTTTACAAACTGAGCATCCTAACTTAGTCAAAGAAAATTCTGATTTAGATAGAAATCATTTGCTACTTCTTGATGAGTATGATGCATTAAATAAGAAGCATATTGAACTAACTGAAATGCATAAAACCTTGAAAACCACTCATGTTGAACTAGAAGAAGCTTTTGATAGACTAGACAAACTTGCATTAGAAGTAGATCACAATGAGCATTTGTTACAAATAGAAGTTCATGGATTGACATATCAAAACAACACTTTTAAAGAAAAATCAAATAACTAGAAAAAGAAAATGCATCACTCACATTAGCCCAGTCTAGCAAACCCCCAACACAGCATGCATCTTACAACTTTAGGAAGAGGCATCACCACCCACATAGGTTAGTGAACCCATTTCCTGGTGTTAGGTGCTTCTCTTGTGGCATGCTAGGTCATATAGCCCGCACTTGCACAATTCACCATAAGACACACTTAGTATGGAGACCTAAAGTGTATCCATCACAGCATAGCATACATACATCTCATTCTTGGGTTCCTAAACTCACTTGGGTTCCCAAATCTAATCCTTGAATAAAATTGTAGGGATGCTCTCACAAAAGACATAGTGAGAGCATGTGGTACCGGGATAGTGGCTGCTCGCGACACATGACTTGAGATATGAAGAAGTTCATTCTATTGGAGACCAGAACTGGAGGCAAAGTAACATTGGGAGACAACACTACCAGGAAAGTGATAGGCTAAGGTATTATTGCTAATGCTAAGAATTTTTTAATTGAAAATGTCTTATTAGTTGATGGTTTGAAGTATAACTTACTTAGCATTAGTCAACTGTGTGAAAAAGATTTTGACATTAAATTTCTGTCTGACAAATGCCTGATTAGTTTAAATGAAAAAACTTATTTTATACAGAAAATGAATGAACAATGTTTACATGTTAGACCTTGATTGCATTGATAGTTCAAATTCTTTTTGCCTAACAGTAATAGTGATGAATCTTGGTTACGGTATAGGAGACTATGCCATGCTAGTATAAAAACACTTAGAAATATTACTCAGAAAAACCTAGTTAGAGGCGACCTAAGTTAGGCTTTACTAAAGATCATTTATGTGATGCTTGTCAACTAAGAAAACAAGTCAAATCATCCTTTCATTCAATGTGATCACCTCTAGGCCATTAGAAATCCTACACTTGGACTTATTTGGACCCATTAGCACAACTAGCCTAGGAGGGAAAAACTATGGATATGTGATTACAGATGACTTCACTAGATTCATTTGGGTTAGATTCCTAGCACATAAAGATGACTTCATTAGATTCCTAGCACATAAAAATCTCAACAATCCATAGCGATCATGGTGGAGAGTTTCAAAATGATAGATTTGAATCATTTTGCCAAGAGATAGGAATAGAACATAATTTCTCAGCCCCTAGAACATCTCAACAAAATGGTATAGTAGAAAGAAAGAATAGAACCTTGGTAGAAGCTGCTAGGGCAATGTTAGTGGCATACACCCTTCCTAGATACTTTTGGGCAGAAGCAGTCAACATAGCGTATTATGTTTTAAACAGGGTAAACATTAGATCTAATTTGAATAAAACTCCTTATGAACTCCTTAAGGGTTGGACACCAAATCTTTCAAACTTACATGTCTTTGGGTGCAAGTGCTTCATATTGGTTAATGGCAAACTTCCTTTAGGAAAATTCGATCCCAAGTCTGATGAGGGTGACTTCATAGATTATTCATTTGTAGGTAAGGCCTATAGAATCTTTAATAAGAAAACCCTAGTAGTAGAGGAGTCCACCAATGTAGTATTTGATTAATCAGATAAGCCCTCCGAATATAAAATTGAAGATGATGAAATAGAGGAAATTCAAGGAGTAGAGACTATGACCTTAGGAGAAAGGGTAAAACCTCAGGATGATTTTCCTAGAGAATGGAGATATTCTTCTAGTCATCCTAAAGATTTAATTTTAGGAGACCCTTCAAAAGGTGTAAGAACTAGGCATGGACTTAGGAAAGAGGTTAGTCATTTAGTATTCATCTCTATAGTAGAACCTACAAGTATAGATCAAGCCTTAGGAGATGAATTTTGGATTCTAGAAATGCAAGAAGAGCTGAACCAATTCACCAGGATTGATGTTTGGGAGTTAGTCAAGAGATCTAAAGAATAATGTATTGTTGGAACAAAATGGGTCTTCAAAAATAGGGTGAATGATTCTAGAACAATAATAAGAAATAAAGCCAGATTAATAGCTAATGGGTACAACCAAATTGAGGGAATAGACTTTGAAGAAACCTTTGCCCCTTTTGCTAGACTAGAAGCCATAAGAGTGCTCTTAGCTTTTGCTTGTTTCAAGAACTTCAAACTATATCAAATGGATGTAAAGAGTGCTTTTTTGAATGGGGTAATTATGGAAGATGTCTATGTTGAGCATCCCCACGGATTTGAAAATTCACAAATTCTAAACAATGTATTCAAATTAAGAAAGGCACTTTATGGATTAAAGCAAGCACCTAGAGCATGATACGAAAGACTTAGCTCATTCCTATTGGATAGAGGATTTGAAAAGAAACAAAAGGATAATGAAACATTCCTTAGCCAAATGAAATATATTAAGGATGTTTTGAAAAAAATATGAAATGGATAGTGCTAAACCCATGAACACTCCAATGAGCTCTACAATTCAATTAGACAAAGATCCTAATGGAAAATCAGTAAATCAGAAAAAATATTGAGGAATGATTGGATCCCTTCTCTAGCTTACTGCCAGTAGACCGGATATAATGTTTATTGTGTGCCTTTGTACCCATTTTCAAGATGATCCTAAAGAGTCTCACGTAACCGCGGTCATGAGAATCCATATGTATCTACTAGGCACCCCGAACTTAGGAATTTGGTATCCTAGGCACAACACTTCCTTTGAAATCATAGGGTACTCAGATTTGGATTTTGTAGGATGTAAGGTAGATAGAAAAAGCATCTCTGGTACCTGTCAATTCATAGGATAATCATTAGTTTCTTTGTCCAATAGGAAGCTAAACTCAATAGCCCTTTCCACGACTGAGGCAGAATATATTGCAGTAGGAAGTTGCGTTGCACAAGTACTACAGTTAAAACAACAAATTCTTGATCTTGGCCTACCTGTAGGAACCATTTCAATCATGTGTGTCAACACAAGTATAATTTGCATCTCTAAGAACCCAATTCAGCACTCTCGAACGAAACACATAGACATTAGATATCATTTCATAAGAGATCATGTTGCTAAGGGAGATATAGAATTGCATCACATCGTTACAGGTGATCAACTTGTTAACATATTCACAAAACCACTAGCATTCGTCACCATTAGCACCTTGAGGACTAGACTAAGTGTCATATACATTAATGGATAAAAAAAGCACACAAAAACACAAAAAAAAACACACAAAAATAAAAATAAATAAATAAATAAAATAAAATTTTCTTCTAAGGCTGTTCCTAATCATCACACACTCATTACACAGAACCATCGAATTTGACATTTTATTATCGTACTATACAATCCATTATCATATTGTATGATATATGTAAATCTACAAAAAATACACCCATGTGAAAATTTCGCCTCTATTGATCATACGGTACGATACCCATCATCCTGTAAGATACAGCTGGTAGCCATTCAATCTGTCTGGTACGACATTATTGATCATCGTATGGTATAATACCTATTCTTCATACTATACAATCCACATCAGCGAATGGATTGGGATGAATTAACTCTATTTGGTATGATATTACTGATGTTCGTACTATACGATACCTCCACTTCGTACTGTATGATCCACCTCAGGAAAATTTGATGAGAACAACTTAAAGGTGTCAGGTACAATATAATTGTCATTCATACTGTATGATACACCAATTTATACAGTACAAAACTTTTCATCAAAGGTCATACCGACGACCCTCAGGACGATCGAAATCCTTCTGATCGTACTGTACGATACCAATCGTACTGTATGAGTTAACCACCTTTTGATGAACTAATTCGGCAGAATGTTTATTGCCCTATCATATGGTATGATACTAGATCATTTGTACGATGTATGAAAAATTCTATAAATATGTTGGCTAGGCAGATCTCTTCACTCACATCTCTTCTCACTTAGTCTACTTGCCTTCCTGATAATATCGAGTTCCAGCAAGAGGGGTCGTTTGGTAGCTGGAAGATCGTCTTCCTCTATCCATCGCAGCGCTTGTTTTCTAAATGCAAAAAATGATGAGGCCTATCATAAGTTCAAAACCTACAAGATTACACCATCCAAAATGCTTAAACAGGCTGCTCTAAATTTTGAGGTATTGAACCTCTTCACTTCCACCACTTTCCAGTTCCTTTTTACTTTAGATTTCCCCTTCAACTCCGAACTCTTATTTGAATTTCTAGAAAATCTTACTTACACTATCGACAATACAACTTTCCACTCCTTTGTATGTCACCAAAACATAGAGATTACCAAAGCTGACATCGCCCAATATATTAGGCTATCCACTGAAGGACCTAGGGTTCATTCCTTTCTCACAAATGAATTTGACTGGAGTGATATTAATCTTGTCCTTAGGAACATAACCTTCTATCAGCACCAGCCACTCATCCAATCACTTAATCGAAATACTAGAATTATTCAACATGTCTTTAGAACCTCCATAGTGCCTAAAGCTGGCAACCAAATCAACAAGACCCTGACTTTATCTATCACTACCTATCTTATCATGCCCAACACTAAATTCTATGAGCCAGATTTGATTATTGACTACATTCATCATATGACTTTCATTCACCTCCCTACTACTCGCCGGAAATAAAATCTAGCTATTGGTCACCTTATAGGATACATCCTTCAAAATAAATACCAATTGACCTATCCCGGTGATCCCGATAATCTTCCAATCTTTCATATGGATGCCTCTTCCTGTATTCTTTTCCATCGGGTACAAGAGCCTGAAGAACCTAACTTTGATGATGAAGAAGGAGACACTGCCCCCGCAGCAGCTCAAGCTCGACCACGATGACATGCAGCATCCCGAGCACCTGCACCAGCTCATCCTCACAATTATTTGGTCAAACGCTTCAACCAACTTCAGACTCATCTCTATACACACATACAAGAGCAACATCAGTAACACGAGGCCGACATGCAATGGTTTGGGGAATGCTTCACCGCGATTGATCATCGATTTGACACAGTCCTTCACTATTTCCAACCAAACCCACCTCCACCTCCAAGTGATCAGGATCCTTTCCATTGAAGTATATCTATGTTATTTTTTTTAGTGTTGTTTGCTCCTCTTTTTGGTGCTGTCAAAAGGGGGAGAAGTTTTTTGTAGTCTGCTTTTATGTTTCCTTAGGTTTAAATAGAGTGCATTTCTTTTTCTATTACTTACTGCATTTTTTTTTCCTATTTTGTATTGCATTTCTTTTTCTTATGTTTAAATAAAACAAAAAAAATAAAAAAAAATGTATTTCAAATTTGCCTACAACAAACATTATTTGACATCATCAAAAAGAGGGAGATTGTTGCAACCCGTGACCCCGAGTTTGAGAATTTATTGGTGACAAATAATGTCGCCTGAACTATTTATTCATTAAATATTAATTTGATTTCTGCTATTACCTATGAGTACTAACATTTCAAGAAGATCAAAAATTACTCAAGACAACAGGAAGGCTCAAGACTAGTTAGATTAGGAGTGAGAGTCTGGAACAATGTAATTTTCTATTTATTTTATTTTTTTCTTTTCTTGACTTTAGCCACAAACTGCATGTAAAAATTGAGCAACCATGTACACACACAGGGGGAGAGGGTTTTAAAAGAAAAAATGTAGATTTTCTTTCCCTATTGCTTGTATAATACGACTTTATTTCATACAGTATGATCTCATCTTATAAAATAATTTTTTGTGAATAAATCATGCCGTACGAACAATATCAAACTGTACGATGTGTTATAAATCCAAAACCCTAGCCGCCAGATTAGTTTAAGTAAGTTTTATAAGACGTTTGTACTGTGCGAACATGTTCGTACTATACGATTTTATTTGAATACCTACTTAAATTAACCCATAGTTAGTGGATTAATTCAAGGACTAATCTTTGATTGGTCATCATACTATACAAACTCGTTCTTACCAAACGATGAACAGAGGCTGATTTTGATCATCACGGAGATCATCCTAGACGATCCCTTAATTTGGCCGCATCATACTATATGATGTTGATCATACCATATGATGAATAGAGACGAGTTTTGATTGTCCCGTCTGTCATTCTATACGAACAGATGAGTGGAGGTTCGTATGGTACAATATTATATCGTACTGTATGTTTTATTTTAAACTATTTGTAAACCATCGTACTAGGATGAAGACTGTTATACATATCATACTATATGATGTCATATCGAATTGTATGAAAGTAACGGCTACTTTCAATATTTTAGGGATTTTGGAGCCTATTTTATGTATTAAATTAGTAATCCTTTTGAGAGAGGCATAGAGAGGGAATCCTTGGGAGAGAGCTCTTGAGAAGTTTCTTGGGTTTGAGAGAGGAAGGAGAAGGTGAGCTTGGTGAGGAAGAAGAGGTGTGAGAGAGATCACACGGTTGCTCCATTCTTACTTCATCATGCTCCTCTTGTGGCCCGAGAAGAACTTATGGGAGGCTCTCTATGGGGAGACTCTTCTACATCCGTGACCTCAAAGGTACTCTGCCTTCTCCAAGAGGGAGAAAAACGAGAAGGTACTCTGCAATCACCAGAATGGCAAAAATAGTGCTTGGCACTCAGCCACACCGGGTTGGTGAAAGTGAGTCTTGTAAGGGCTTCTCCGCCTTGCCGAGGGGGCAAAAGGAGAGCTATAGTTTGTAGTGAAATTCCCGGAGTGGGGGACTCCTGGGAGTGGACGTAAGTCATGGTTTGACCGGACCACTATATAATTCTGGTGTGCTTTTTCCTTATCACTTTTTATTTTTGCTTGCAATTTAATTTTATATTATTTTTTTGGTGAAAAATTGTGAAAGAAAAAGGTTTTCAGTTTTGCATGTTGGGTTCAATTGATTGCTTTCGTATTAGTTAAAGTTTTCTTGTTAAAAATTTAAAAATACAAAAAATATTAGAACTCTTGCTTAGGATTTTAAATTATTGCAACAAATTTTCACAATTCACCTCCCTCTTGACAATCTATTAATTTCACCATGACTATGTCTATTGCTAATAAAATTACACTCCATATATTTAGTTTAAGATCTACTGAAGAGAAAACCTTTAGACTCTAAGGTTTACCTCCATAATTCAAGTTTACCTTAAACTCGCTCTATAGTCTTATTGACAAGAAGAATATCATCAGCAAAAAATCATACACCAAGGTGTATCCTCTTGTAAATGTCTACTGGGAACATCCATGACTTAAGAAAAATGATATGGAGTTAAGCTTGATCCTTTATGTAATCCAAACAAATTAGGAAAATACTTAGTCAAACCACTTTGTGTTTGAACACAAGTAATAGCTCCTGCAAACTTATCTTTAATGATTTGAATGTAAGCATTATTAACTCCTTTCTTTTCAAGAACTCTCCATAGCACTTCTCTTGGAACTTTATAAAATGCTATCTCTAAATAAATAATTAACATATGTAATCAACTTCATTCTCTTTATATTTCTCCATCAAACCTCTCAATAAATGTATGGCTTCCATAGTAAACCTACCCTACATGAATACAAATTGTAATTAAAAAAGAAATAATTCTACCAAAAAGTAAAGTTAAAGGAATGTAAGGCTTTTAAAGAGATATGAAGAATTAAAAATTATATTTAAAGGTACTGTAAGAGGAAAAATAAAATGTTAAAAATGAAGGGGTTTTAAGTAAATAAAATTGAGATTACACAATTTTTTATCAAATTTAAAATTTTAAAAAATGTTTAATATTTGAAATATTGTTTTCTCATAATAATTAATATATGATTGCATATTAAATACTGAGTAGAGATGTGGCTACTATCTTATATATAAAAGTCTAATTTATTAATTTATTAATAAATAATTTAAAATTAATTTCATTTTTAAAATATTATTTTTGAATTAGTTTTCTTTTAATTAATAATTATTTATGGATTAATAAGAATTTATTTGATTAATTTTTAATTAATAATTATTTTTGGATTATTTTTTAATTAATTTATGTCATAAATGCGCTTGAAATTCTATTAGAATTCCTATCAAAAGATTCATAAAAAATACACTGGAAATGTTTTGTCAGAAATCTATCAGAAAATCCATCAAAAAATTTGTAAGAAAAAGTGAAAAGGGCTTTGTTATTTAAGCAGGGCTTTGTTACCTCCCTTTATAGATTAAGAAGGGCTTTGTTACCTCCCTTATTTTTTCCTGGAAAAAGATTATAGCACAAGTTATTTAAGCAGGTTAGGTGATGAACAGGATGGAAAAATAAATACTTGAAATATTTAGCAGTTAATGAGAAAAAAATAGGAAAATGGGTCAATTATGTTCATAGCTGTTGCGGTTGTAGAAAAAGTGAAAAAAATAGGTTCGATGATTGTCAATTGCGATGAAAGAATCTGCCTTGAATTGAATAAAATTTATACAAAATAGAGCAATTCTCAATATATGTTTATGCTCTTAAAAATCGCATAGGCTATTGTGCAAATCTTGCAAATGAATCATTGTTTTAATATGTAATCCACACTTAACATATACAAGAACTATCAATATTAAAATTCTTACATTTTACATCAACCAAGTCATAAGCACCCTCCCACCCCACCCCTTCTTCCACCCACCACCACCCTCCCCACCACACCACCCTCCCCACCACCACCACCAACCCACCACCACCACCACCAAAACCAACACCAACATTACTTACTACATAAGTCGTACCGTACCCCCCCCCCCCCCCCCCCCCAATACCAACGCCTACTACGTACACCTACCTCTACTTCTACATCCCCATACACCTACCCTCACTACATGAATGTAAAATCTATCACAAAATTGAACAGGTTGTAGTATGAAATCTGTAATCGAGGGATTAATTCCAAAGTGTATTTTGTTCTCATTTTTTATGCTATAGTTTTTCATGGTATTGTATGCAATTAATGTTTGTTTGGGACTTATTCAAAATGAAAATCATTTTCATATTTTTATCAGCCACTGTTATATATGATTGCAACTTTATTTCTATTTTTGATAGTTCTATGGAGTGAACAATTTCTTGCTATTTATTTTTTTTCCAAAAGAAAATGTATATATATTATTATAATAAATTTGTTTTTTTTACAACATAAAAACTTATTTTTATATAGTGCAACTACCTCAAATGCACCTTCACTTGCCAGCTTCTAGCTTTGTTTGTGACATTTTTTTTAGTTTTATAATTTTTTTTGTACTAAAATTTCTAATTCATAAAAATTTTATATTAAAAAAATATTTAAAAAATAGTAAAATGTCTCAAATGAAGCCTCTATCTTTAAAAAGCTATTAACTCTATAGTGAGACTCTATAATGAGATTGTAACATTCAAAAGATTGAAGAAAGGATTGATGATGCGATTTAATAAGTGATTTTTTTTATTTATATGTTATTATTGAAAAAATAATATTTTTTTTAATTGTTGTAAAAAATAAACTTCTTATTATTAAAATTTTAAAAAAATTATGAGAAATTAGCACTCAAATAAAAATGAGGTTAGAGCCTGAAAGAATAATTCAAGAAGAAAGTTATTCCAAACAAGCTCTAAATCATATATTTTATGATTTATTACTTGGGTAAATGAGTAATATTTTGTATAGCTATAGTTTTAGAACTAATAATCTTATTTTGTTCATTTGATAATGAGAAATGATGATGAATGTTTTATTCAATAGATCTATATAATAAAGACTAACTCAAAGCTTTGTAGATTATGGATTTGTTTCTAATATTTTCTTTTATCAATTTTACATTTTATATAACAATCATATTTTATTTGTTAGTAATTTATTATTATTTTACTAGACATTTTAATAGCAATAAATATATTTCATTATATATATAAATATATATTATATATATATATATATATATATATATATATATATATATATATATATATATATATATATATATATATATATATTAGAGCATGACAACTATAAACAATTTTTCATAATATATATTTAAGAAAAAATTATTCATGATATTCTAAATTTTTGCCAATGGTTTATGGTTTTATCTTTAGCCAAAGTGGCATACTTTGTAAGGAGATAAATAATTATCTTATTAAAAGTACAGAAATATATTTTTAAATAATTTTAGTTATTATATTACTTTTTAAATAACCAATAGTTTTCTTTTCTTAAATCAAACTCTCATAGATTTGCATTAATAAGATATGAACTTTTTTGTCAAAACCATTTTTAATAGCTATTTTAAAAACTAAATTTAAAAAATCAAATTTACATAAAAAAAAATCACGATATCAATCTATAAGATAAAATAATTTATGAACGTATACTTATTAATATGTAATTAGACATAATCATTCTAATATTATTAAGGTCATAATACTTAGTTAATTAAAAATGTATATCACTATGAAAGTATTGGCTAATCTTGAAATAAAATATAGTTAAAGCTAATTAAATTATGATCAACAGTTAACAATGAAGAAAAGTACAAAATCAAGTTTATTAAGGTGTTTATACCAATATAATCATAAAAAAATAGGGAATGTATATTTGATCAAACCAACTTGCACATGCTTAATAATGCCAATATGTCTTCAAAATTGAACAAAACTATATTATATTTTAGGTGTACAACAAAAAATCTAAAATTTATTTATCATAAAATTAATTGAATTTTTAATTTTATTCTAGATCATGATAGAAAAAATAAAAGGTTATTTTTGCACCCAATCATTACAAGAAAAAATGATTTTTTTTTCAACAACTACATCCATCACAAAAATGCTCATAAAGACTTATTTGTGACAAATTCAAAGGTCCAAAGCTAATTGCTAAAGATATTGTTGCAAACATTTGACAATTGATATGAATTGCGATAAAATCTTGTAAGTAAAATGGGTGACTTGAAACACTGAAAGGATGAAAAAATAAAAAAAAAAAATTGTCAAAAATATAGATTACATAGTACTTATAAAATTTTATTTTAGTCATAATTTAGAGCAATAGAAATACACATATTTATAAAACATTAATTCACTAAAGCACATACAAGTAGGAGATTAAGGGTTCTTTTGAGATAGCTTTCTTGCTGCTACTTAAAGTAGTTTTCTAGGACAAAAAATTTATTTTTTGTAATAGAAATCTACTTTAAGAAGCAGTAAGAAAGCTGTCCCAAATGAAGCCTAAATTAATATAACTACCATAAATTAAGATTAGGAAGAGATTATAAATATTTCAAATAGTTTTATATCATACCATATATTCAGAACTTTAATTTAAAAGTGCATTAAATTCATTAGTTTTGGATCTAAGATTAGCATTTTTTTTAATTCTATTTTAAAATATAAACTAGTAGTGTTACTGAGTAATGAATAATTCATATTAGTTTTTAGATAAGAATTTAATTTTCTAAGCAGTGATTTTATTAATTGTATATAAATGATCATAAAAGAGGTCATTAATCCACTTCATAATAATTTTATTCACTAATTCAAGAAATGAAAAAGAAATTAATTTCCATTTAAATCTACCATGTTATGCTTGAGAAATTTACTCTCTTCAAACTCCTACACTTCTTTTGATAGAAAAAAGTAATGCCTATCTTTTAATTTTTGCAAAGCAAATACTAATTCATCAAAAGAAATGGAAATTTCTTCATAAATCAAAATGGGGTTGATAGGTGGAGCAATGTGTTCTTCTTTATTTTGTCTCTTCATCTTTTATCACTAGAATCAAAAATGATTTTGCATGGGTTTATAACTTTTGGCCCTAGTTTTTTCACTATTTTAAACAAATATTTTTAGTAGAAAATTTCTCTAGAATGTAGCAAGAAAACTACCCCAAATGAGAGAAAGTATTATGTGAGGTCACCAAACCGTTTGGAGGTGAATCAGATTGCATCACGTCACTCGGTACACAATGATACATAGCACGAGTAAACATTAAAATGGTAATGTGGTGCATCCTTATTTACCTCCGGATGGCATCTGGTGACAACACAATAATTTTTCCTGAAATGAAACCTTCATCTTTTACTTCTTCATTTTCCTCTTATTGTTCTCTTTCTTATCTTTCTTGTTATATAAATATCCTTAATTCTTCAAATTATTTATTGATGTTCAACTAAAGGTATTCTTTTCTTCAATAATCTCCTTATCCATCTTATTTATTAACTTCTACAAATTAAAGAATAAGAGCATCTAATAATTTTTTATTACATTTTTAATAAGGGACAAGTACAAAATCTTTTTACATATGGCTTCATGAAAATAATTAATAAATTTATTATTAAAATTTATTAAACATAAATGTTTCTTGTTTCATCATTTTTCAACATGTAGGTGATAAATTACGTAAATAATTAAATATAAATCACTGCATGATTTGAATCTTCAATTAAAAAGTTTAAGAAATTTGATTTTAATTAAAGAGGGTATTGCATCAAGATAGCTTCAGCAATTAATTAATACAACATTTTTTTATTAAATAAAACTTTCCAAATGTTTTTGTTCAATGGAAATGTTCAAATTTATTGAGAACTTATTAATTTAAATTTGGAAAAGAATATTCCTTGTAATAAGCCTTAATTTAGACTTCTTCTTTGCTTGCAAGTGTGATACGTAATAGCTGTCAAATTAAGGCAGTTGCATTTTTTTTATTTATGATAGAAAACAATTATATATATATATATATATATATATATATATATATATATATATATATATATTGAAAGTTTGTTAGGGATGTTAAGCCCTATAGAACTGGCCCAAGCTAACCAAAAGGGGGGGGGGGTGAATTGATATTTTAAAAATTTCTTTTCACAAAGAACAAAAATCACATAAACCAAAATCACACCACGAGAAAAAATAAATGTGGAAATTAAAAGTGTGGAAGCAAGAAACAAGAACATAGAAATTTATAGTGGTTCGGTCAACTCAACCTACGTCCACTCCACGGAGGCGCCCTCCGAGTATTGCACTACAATTGTGACTCTCCTTTAGCCCCCACAGCTAGGCGGAGAAGCCTTTACAAAGCACATCCTTTTTGCCACCCCGGCAAGGCAGAGAACCTATCTCCTTTTGCTTCCTCCTGAAGCTGGCAGAGAACCACAACCAGATGCTGACTCTTTACCTCTACAGACCCTTCCAGGGACGAGAAACTCTAGACGAAGAAGAAGCAGAGCGATCCTTGAAGCAACCCTTGTGAATCCCTCACAAGCTCCCCCTCAGAAGATCCTCCCTCTCTCCCTCTCTCTCTTTCTCTCCTCAAGGCCTTCTCAGGTCAAGGCAGCAGCACAAAGGTTTTTCAAAATATTGAACCAGAGCTCTTAAGTAGAAGAGCTTCAAAGGAGCTCATTAATTGCAAGTTGCCGACTATATCGTCCAGGCTGATATGGACATCGGCCTGGCCGATCAGTACAAATCTCAGAAGATCAGCCAGAGCATCGCCCTGAATGCAATCTGGATGTTTATAAATTTGCTTGATCGTCCAGGATGATCTCATGATCGTCCCGGCCGATCAGTTCAAATCAAAGGAAAATCGTCTAGAGCATCGCCCTGAATTCGAGCATGTCAATATTTATCGTCCTGAAGTAACTAAGGTTTTTGAATAGATCGTCCTGGCCGATCCTGCGATCGTTCGGGATGATATGGTTATATCAATCACCCTTAATTACTCCCTTGATTTCTTGATCAATTAAGGCATAATTTGTGAATATCATACAAGCCGATCAATGATCGTCCTGGATGATCATTTAAAAATATAGTATACCTTAATTGTCTATGGTGGCAACTTCTTTCTGTTTTGAGCTTATCGTCCTAGTCGATACACGTATCGACCAGGACGATCTGTTAATAAAGGCTGCCTTAATTAAGAAACCTTATTTAGACTTTTTGTTTTAAGCCTGATCGTCCAGGATGATGTAAATATTGTCCTGGCCAATATGAGTAAAAACAAAAATTTTAAGTCTCTCAAGTGTGTGTGTGTGTAGGGTTACTTAGCATCAGTCTCTTTGACCATTACAAATAGACTCAAGAAGAGAAAAGAACAAAGTACAGACTGACTCAACCCTAAACCTAAGCAATCTTGAACTGGCTTCGTTTGTTCGTCCGATCTTCGATTCCTGAAAAGTTAAAAGAAATAAGTAGTCCAAGAGAATCAATAGTATTTGTCAATCATAAAAACATAAGTCATGAAAATATATTTGCAATAATCTCCCCCTTTTTGATGATGGCAAACACAAGTAGGAAAAACTCAAAAGAAAATAATTCACTAGAAATTCAAAGTTACAAGCACATACCCTTTTTCCTACCACATCCTACTTCCCCTTTTTGTCATCACAAAAAGAGGGTCCTAGACACACAAAGGAAAAAGGAAACACCAAACTATAAGATAAACTACAAAAAATAGAAAACAAATAACAGAAACATAGATTAGAGAAACAAGGGACCCTGATCATCAGATGGAGGTGGTGGAGGTGGCTGCTGAAAGTAGCTGGCAAGTGTGGTAAACTGAGCATTGAACCAGGCAATGTCCTGGTCATGCTGCTGCTGCTGGTGAGTAATGTAGCTGTCAAAATGGGCTAAATCCTCAGTGCGATGCTGCTCATATCAGGCAATGTCCTCAGAGTGTCGCTGCTCCTGTGCAGCAACATAAGCGTCAAAGCAAGTCTCCCATCAATGAAACCTCTCAATCAACTGATCAACCGGAGAGTGCTGGTGGAGAGGAACAGGATCAGGAACGGGAGCGGGAGCAATAGCCTCCTCCTCCTCAGCCCCCCGACCTTCCCCATCTCTTGGGTGGAGATGAGTACTATGAAGGATAGTGAAAAATTGTTTGAGTAGCAAGGAGGCTGATGGTCGTGATGAGCAGGATATTGGAGATTGTATTTGATTTCAAGAACGTAGGCTATGAGATGTCCTAAGGCAAGGTTGGATTTCCTCCTATGGCCTGGATCGCGAATCGTTGTTAAATGATCAATATAGCGAAAGAGAAGATCAGTGGCATTAAATTCTCTCCGGGCCATAATGAAAAAGGTAGTCAAGAAAGTAGAGGAGTGATGTGGATTCCATCCCCGGCTTTTGGAATTATGGAGGTGCGAAGGACATGTTGGACTGTCCTAACATCTTTGACTAAAGAGCTAGTCTCTCCAACATGAAAGGGTGTGTTGGTTTGGAGAAGGAAATGGTTTACCGTGGACCAATCAAAAGCAGGATCTGTAACGATTAAGTGCAGCTTATCCCTGGTGGTGGATAGCTGTAAAACCTCTGCACAGTCGTGATATGTGATCTTGACCGGGCGTCAATTCACATATGAGGTCAGGGCTGTGAAAGTAGAATTTATGCGAAGATTTGCATAAAATTATAGTAGGAGTTCAGAAGAAAAAGGGACAGCGAGGGTGAGTATGAAACAAAGATAAGTGTGGGAAAAGAGATCCATTACTGGATACGAGAGGTATGCAAGATTGATTATTCGGGAAAGGGTAATGCCACACTCTTTGTAGCGATGGTAGGCAGTCTGATCCTCTGCCTCCCTGAATCGAGGGTCCAGAGTGGCCCTCAAGGAACTCCCAGAAGCCTGTCGAGCTCATTTCCCACCAGCCATAGCAAGGGATTAGCAAAGAGACACAAGAGGAGAAGGGATGAAGTGGAAAATATGGCTGGATCGGCCAGAATTTAAAGAAACGACCATATCATCCAGGCGGATCGCAGAATCGTCCAGGATGATATGTCATAATAATTGCGTACATGCCAATTGGTCAAAAAGGCGATCCGATCATCCGGGCCGATCAGATATTGGCCAAGACGATTAGACACAGGCGATCGTCCCGAGGAGTCAGGCTAGACGACCATTGAAAAAGCATATCGTCCAGGCCGATTAGGTGTATCGTCCAGGATGATGCACAATAATTGATCGTAACGGCCGAAGTTAAACATTTTAAATCTGTGCCACGTGTATCGTCCAGGATGAACAGTGGATCGGCTAGGATGATTGTCCAATAATGGATCATCCGGGGCTGATTTTAAAGATTTAAATGTGCTGACATGTGGATCATCCAGGACGATCCAGTGTATTGACCAGGACGATGACCATAAATGCATCAGTCAGGATGAAATATTCAATTGGCCAAGACTATCATGATAATTGCAATAGAGTTCGATCAGATCATCCAGGACGATATAGTATCGTCCAGGACGATGGGTTACAGCAAGCATAAAAAAGACAGCATATGGAATTTGAAGAGATTTTTCCCTATCGTCATGATGTGGCTAGATTTTGAAAAATAATGAAGGATGGTGATGATCAAAGCCCTCAAAAATAAAATAAAAGAAAAACAAAAAAGAAAAAAAAAAGCTAAAAACAAACAATTTGAAAGGAAGACAATTTTTTTTTTAAACAAATCATATGAGAATTTCTTAACTAAATCAAACTTTAGAGTTTCAAGAGATCAATAGGTTAACAAATTTCAACCGGAAGAAGGTAGAATATCCTATTTTGTCAACCCTAGATCGGACATCCTTTAGGGTATAAATTGTCTTTTGAAAAATAGATGCCTAACACAGAATAACTAAATAGGGTAAAAAGAAGATCCATTCAAAACTTGTTTACAAAGAAAATATCTCATAAATAATATGTCAAAGTAATTTTTCTCAATCAAGGAATTCGAAATCAAGCCTTTGAAAATCTCACATAACTCATAAGTTCTTCTAAGTTTTAAAAGTTTTGAAAAGAGAGGATAGCTTGATTTTTAGTGGGCTCATTTTATGCCTCTTGAATCTTTGATTGGCTGTTTGAGCATTTTTTTATTTTTGATACACATTTGTGTATATTTTTTTTTCAATTTGGCGTCATTGGCCTCTTTCCTTTTTAATTCTTGCAAGCTAAAATCTCTTTAACAAAGACCCTTAAAATGACCCTTAGTTGTGAATATATTATCCAAATATTAGAAAATAGGAGCTCTCTCTCTAACATAGGGAAGAACAAGTCACAAAACAAAACCAAAATCATGTGATAAAAATAATGACAAGATTTTAAATAACTTGAAAGATATATAAGAACTTTGGATATTATGTACAAGATAGATTTTTTGTAACAAGATAAAAAGAATCTTAGTTTCAAAAACCATTGGCTAAAATGAGTTAGACTTTTGTTTAGAGAAGAGAAATTATACCGCTAAACAAGGTCAGAAGGAGAGAAACCATCAACGGTATTCCTTCCTTTAACCGATTTAGAAATGCTAAACATAATCTCTAAAAGTCCAAAATTTAAAAAGCTTGAAAAATAATCATATAAGAAACTAAATAAAAAACAAAATGAAAATAAAACTAACATAAAAACACAAAACAACAAAACATACCAAAAAATCATTTCAAGAAATTATGAAGCAGCGAGTTTAAGCAATTTTGAGCTGCGAGCCTCCTTATGTCCAGTTATCCTATGCTCCCACGAGGTCTTTGGTGAGAGCACTCCTGCAAAACTCAACAATAGTTAGATTTAGGAACCCAAACTGGTTTGGGCCCCTTCTTAGGAAAACTAAAATGCAATGCAGATATGGTATGCTGTGAATCATGCATCTTAGGTCTCCACACCCAATGTGTACTACGGTGAATGGTGCAAGTGTGTGAGATGTGTCCTAGCATGCCACATGAAAAACATCTAGCTCCAGGAAAAGGGTTTCTTAAATGGTTTGAGTTATAATGCCTCTTCCTAGGTTCCGGCTTAGGATCAAAAGTAGATGTCATCCAATTTTTCTTACATGTATCCAAATCATTTTGAATCCTCAGGTTAGTTCTTTTTAATGCATCATTATCAATCCTAAAATTTTTCTCAATCTCTTTAGATTTCTTAAGATCAGAATTAAGTGAGGTGTGTGAAACTTTTAATGCATTGTGTTCATCAATTAATTCCACATGCTTTTTATTTAAATCATCAAATTCATCAAGAAGAGCCACGTGATTTGAATCAATCATTAAATGATCTTTAAGAATGACTTTATACTTTTTTTGCAAATTTACAAGTTCCACTTTTAAGCTAGCTTGAGTCTTCTTAAGTTTTTTGTAAGATGCATGGATTTTCTCACAAATCTCAAACAATTCATCATAGGTTGGTTTACATACCTCTTCCTCATCACTTTGCACAAGACGATCTTCCCCCATTAAGCATAGGTTTGTAGTCTCTTCCTCTGGTTCAGTCTCAGAGGAATCAGTACTAGATTCTACCCAGAAAGCCTTTTGGACTCTCTTCTTGTCCTTCCTAAACTTAGGTTTCTCCTCAACTTTTTCCTTTTCTTTGCTCGAGTGACCTTGAAGTGTAAAGACAATCGGCTCTCACATGTCCAGGCTTCCTGCATTCATAACAGATAACATCAGAAGATCCTTTAGGATGTTTATGATCCCTTCCTTTTCTCTAATGATGATTTTGCTTCTTCCTTAGAAAGCTTTTGAATTGCCTGCTCCACACAGAGGACCGAAACTAGCAAACTAGGATGGTGCCACGAAGAGCGTACTCCACCACTAGCGAGTGGTCATGTGGGGAGGAAACTTGCTCCACACAGAGGACAGAAACTGGCAAACTAGGATGGTGCCATGAAGGGCGTACTCCACCACTAGCGAGTGTGAATAAGGATGGTGCCACGAAGGGCGTACTCCACCACTAATCCCCAAGTCAAATGCCAGGGTGGTGCCGCGAAGGGCGTACTCCACCACTAGCGGGTGCAATCCTAAGGGAGGGGATGGTCCGACCCTAAGGAGAAGGCGAAGAGCGTTAAAAAGTAAAAGAATTTAAAAAGTAAGAAATTGGGTTGCGAATCAAGAAGGAAAATTTCATTAATTGACATAACGAGCTACATCAAGCATATTATTTCTTAAGGAAACGCCCATTGATAGGTAGCATTGGGTGATTTCCTTTGCAATCTACTAACTGATACGAGCCTCCTTCGTAGACAGTCTCTATGACGAAGGGTCCTTCCCAAGTAGGTTCAAATTTGCCTCCCAACTTTCGATCGGCTAAGATAGGCCTCCGAAGGACCAACACCAAGTCTCCTGCTTGGAAGGTCCTAGGTCGCACTAGCTTATCATGGGCTTGAACCATACGGGATTTATATAACTCTAAACTTTGTTGAGCTTGGAGACGTCGCTCTTCAAGGCCTTCAAGTTCTTCCAGCCACAGTTTTGCATTTTGTTCATTTGTAATCTGATTCTGAACTGCAATCCTAAGCGAAGGGATTTGTATCTCCAGGGGTAGAACGGCCTCAGATCCATACACTAGTGCAAATGGGGTGGATTGGGTCGAGGTTCTATAAGTGGTACGATAAGCCCATAGAGCTTCTGCCAACTGCTCATCCCACTATCGTTTGATATCATCAAGGTTCTTTTTAACAATTTGCACCAAGGTCTTGTTGAAGGCCTCGGCTAATCCATTTGCCCGAGGGTAATAGATCGTCGAGTATCTCCAATCAATATTATGACGTCTTACAAAATTGTTGATTTTTGTAGACTTGAATGTGGACCCATTATCGGATATGATTCTGCGGGGTACGCCGAATCGATATACGATATGGTCACGAAAGAATTTTAAGACATGGTGTGCTGTTACGTTGCGTAGGGGAATTACTTCAGCCCACTTTGAAAAGTAATCAGTCGTTGCTAATATGAAATGATGACCTCTCGTGGAGGGAGGGTTAATCAGCCCAATGATATCTGTGCCCCAACTCTCGAAGGGCCACGAGGCTATCGTAGGGTGTAACACATTAGGCGGCTGATGTAAAACCACACCGTGGACCTAACATTGATGACAGTGCTTTGCTGTATTCATACAATCGTCAATCATTGTAGGCCAGTAGTATCCAAGTCTTTTAATTTTCAATTTAATTTTTGGACCCGATTGATGTGCGTCGCATAGTCCTGAATGAACTTCATTAACAATCTTCAGGGCTTCTCGCTGGTCTAAACAACGTAGCCACATGTGATCGAAGGACCGACGGTACAGTAAATTATTGACTAGTGCATAAGATAGGGCACGTTTCTTAATCTGGTTGGAGAGTGATTTATCCTGGGGAAGCTTCTCTTCTTTAAGGTAATCGATTAAGGGTCGTCTTCAATCGCCTTCTTCGTTGGTTGTCGAAGAGGCAGAAAGGATCATAAGGGTGGTCTTATTGATGTGTTCCAAATCTATGAGAGAGAGGGCTTTACGACCCTGAATCTCTATAAGGATGAAATCCTCCTCAGGACATGCAAATTCCTTTGCAAGTTTTGCTAAGGCATCCGCTACGGAGTTACTTCCAAGGGGAACCCTATACAAAGTGGCGGTAGGAATTTGTTCCAACAAGTGAAGTGTGTGCTGGTGGTATCTTAGGAGATTAGGATTCAAGACTTTATAGGTTCCGGCCACTTGGTTAATCACAAATTGGGAATCTCCAAAGATCTTAATCTCTTTAATTTCCATTAGAATTATAAGTTCCAAACCGGTTATCAGAGCTTCATATTCAGCTTCATTATTTGTACAGGGCTCCGATAAATGGTAGGAGAAATGCATCATTCCTTTTTCTGGCGTTATGAAAATTAGACCAACTCCAGCCTTTCCAGGAATTATAGATTGTTGAGTCACATTCCTACGGGAGGATGCTGCTGCATCAAAATACAATTCCCAGACGGCCTCGTCAGATTCCCTCAAACTCATGATTTGTTCGTCGGGTAAATCATCGTTCAGAGGAGAGTCTGCCGGCAGTGGGTGTGCTGCCCAAAAGTCGGCAACGGCTTGTCCTTTCACAGCACGAAGGGGAGTGAAAGTAATCTCAAATTGTAGTAATATCATAGACCAACGGGCTAAACGTCCTGACAATGTAGGTTGGGTCATAAGATACTACAAAGGATTAACTCTTGAAATCAAACTGACTGAGTGGGAGAGCATGTAGTGCCTCAGTTTCTGGGCTACAAAAACTAAAGCAAGACAATGCTTTTCAACTGATGGGTATCGAATTTCAGTAGGAAGAAGTCTTCGACTAAGGTAATAGAGAGCATTATCCTTCCCTTCGTTGTTGACTTGAGCCAACAGGGCACCCAAAGACTCATCTAAGGCTGCAGTATAGAGAATTAACGGCTTTCCCGGAATTGGGGCTGCCAAAACTGGTGGGTTAGAAAGGTATTGCTTAATGTCATCGAAAGCATTTTGGCACTTCTCATCCCATACAAATTTAGTGTCTTTTTTAACAAGGACAGAAAAGGGTTGACATCTCCTAGAAAGATTAGAAATAAACCTGATTATATACGCCAATCTACCTTGTAGAGACCTTAACTGGGTAAGGCTCTTAGGAGGTGGCATATCTAAGATGTCTTCAATTTTAGCAAGGTCAATCTCAATTCTGTGATGCCTCACTACGAAACCTAAGTGTTAAGATAGTTGCTATTTGAATGCTTTACATTTTTGCAACTTATATAGTTTTGATGATTCCAAATATTATTGTTCAAATGTGTAGTTATCTCCTAACAATTTTAGAAGATTTGTATTTTCTCTTGTGTGTACTAACATTTCAGGAAAATCTAACTCCAGACTACGAAGACTTCAAATCAAATTCAACATGAAATACTTTGTAAATTTGAAGTTTGTACTTTTCTTTGAATTAATTTTGAAAGGGAGTGATTGTAATTAAGTAAATAAAAACATACACACACATAAGGAGATCATATAAAATTTATACTGATCGTATGGGACGATATTAGATCGTACGGGACGATCGGACAGTTATCTCCTATTGAGCACATGGAACGAATAGGAAATGGCTTGAAAAATTTTTCTAAGTCCTATTCGTCCGGGACGAAATTAAATATCATCCAGGACGATCTGGTCTCTGTAAAATTTTTGTCCAGACGAAATTAAATATCGTCCAGGACGATCTGGTCTCTGTAAAATTTTCGTCCAGATGAAATTAATTATCATCCAGGATGATCGGGTCTCTGTAAAAATTTCGTCCAAAAGAACCAATTTTCGTCCAGACGATTAACCGACTTAGAACGGTTTTCAGCAGTTTCTAGAACCGACCTAGTAATAACCGTTCGTACCGGACAAACTTTGTTCGTACAGGATGATCAGCTTGTACGAAAATATTTTGTACACATATACAAATAGGGTCGTTTCAAAGCATTTAAGTAAAATCATCCAGGACGATCTACGATCGTACGGGGCGATCCACTGCATACAGAATTGAATACTTGCAGTTTTTGGGCGATTTTTCTTGTCTTTTGTATAAATAGTCCAAATTAGACTGCCACCCAATCTTTTTGTCATTTGATTTTCGTGCCTCTTGAGAGAATAGCCAAGCAGAGAGTGTGAGAGTGTATTCAAAGGAGGATTCCTACCACTAGAGCGTGAAGGCTTCACTTGAAGTTCAAAGGTAAGAATCTCTACTTATGAATTGGGATTACTTCACTCTTTTCTTTCTTCCTTCTAGATTTCTTGTGAGAAGATCTGTCAAGGAGCTCCGGTTCGCTGCCGACACTTGGAGAGTGTGAATAGCCGAAGGGTTCGCTGCCTATACTTGGAGAGTGTGAATAGCCGAAGGGTTCGCTGCCTTCACTTGGAGAGTGTAAATAGCCGAAGGGTTCTCTGCCCACACTAGGAGACTGTGAAAGGACGATGGTTCTCTGCCAACACTGGGGATAGTGTGAAAGGATGACAATTCTCTGCCAACACTGGGGATTGTGTAAAAGGATGAGGGTTCTCTGCCAACACTGAGGATTGTGTAAAAGGATGATGGTTCTCTACCGCACCGGGTAGTGGTGAAAAGAGTGTGTTGTAAAGGCTTCTCCGCCTTGCTGTGGGTGCAAAAGAAGAGTCACTATTGGTATTAGTGCAATACTCAGAGGGTGCCTCTGGGGAGTGGATGTAGGTCTGGTTTTAGACCGAACCACTATAAATCTGGTGTCATTTACTTTACTGTTTTTACGTTTCCACATTTTATTTTTAGTCTTAAAAACTCTTTGGTTGAAAAACTTTTTCTACAAAAACTTAAAATAAATATTTTCATTTCGGTTCAACATAATTATATAAGGAGGGTTTAAAATTTTTAAACTTCCAATTCACCCCCCCTCTTGGTAGCCTTGGGACATTAACTTAGGCTTAACAACCTAATTACTAGACTCAACACTAAGAATTTCCTTGAGGTGACGCCAAAGGAACACTTCAAGGGGTTCATTTTCAAATCGTAGCGGCGCAATCGCTCAAATATAATTCTTAAGTCATACAGGTGAGCCTCTTTGACCTTGCTCTTGACAACTAAATCGTCAATGTAGCACTCAACTTGGTTATGAATTAAGTCATTAAAGATACGGGTCCTGTCCCGTTGGTAGGTTGCCCCGGCATTCTTTAAGCCAAATGGCATCACCTTGTAATAAAATATTATAATAGGGGTTCTGAACGCAGTATTTCTCTCATCTTCTGGAGCCATCTTTATTTGGTTATAACCCGACGAGCCATCCATGAATGAGAAAATGGCATGTGAGGAGGCAATGTCCACCATGAGTTCTGGTATTGGTAGAGGAAACTCGTCCTTAGGACATGCCTTATTCAGATTCCTATAATCGATGCAAATCCGAATTTGACCATTTTTCTTT
Source organism: Dendrobium nobile (assembly GCA_022539455.1). Taxonomy (NCBI): domain Eukaryota; kingdom Viridiplantae; phylum Streptophyta; class Magnoliopsida; order Asparagales; family Orchidaceae; genus Dendrobium; species Dendrobium nobile. Next base: position 2,118,645 of record CM039730.1, read on the forward strand.
CGGACCGGCACGACGTTGGCCACCCAAGAGGGGTATTGTTCCTCTCGAATAAACCCAGCTTTGGCCAATTTCTTAATTTCAGAAATGACTTGTTGCTCAATTTCCAAGCGCATGTGTCGAGGAGCTTGTTTGACAGGAATGGCATCGTGCTGAACTCCAAGTTTATGAACCGCTACCTCAGCAGGTAAACTTGGCATTTCATCGTATGTCCAGGCAAAGTAATCCCTAAACTCAGTCAATAGTTGAATCAAATCTTTGGTTTCACCCTCGCTCAGTAGAGCACTTATAAAGATTGGACGGGGGTCATCATCGGTTCCCAGGTTAATTTCTTTTAACTCATCGACTGTCGATTTAATTTCTTCTTCTAATTCAGGGGGTGCATCCTGAACTTGAAGGTCATCGGGATCATCTAAAGTCTCCAAACAGAGCCCATCAAGAGCACAGAAAGGATCTGTAGGGACATTTGGTGATTCAAGATGGTAAGTTATCATTAGGCAATACTCATCGTCATCGAATGAACTAACAGTTCCAAAGCCGATACCACTTGTAGGATTACTCTTAATTTTTGCTTGCTAAATATTTTCGTGGTATCTAGCCTGACCCTTAATCTATCGGTATGGTACCGAACCTTTAGAAAAAGTATTTTTCACACAAACAGGGTAGTAGTCGAAAGGTAATTCCATTAATTCATTAAAATCTGCCTCCTCAAGGGTTACATCACTTTCATCCCTTGCGGAGGAGCAGCCAGGAAAGATTTTCTTGACTTTCTTTACTTCGCCGTTCAAGTTGGGGGCCACTTTAACTTCTAACCTGGCAATCCTACCAGCTGACAGTGGGGTCAGAGAAAGGGCCTCAATCCTCCTACTGAGCTTTTCGTACATTATTAATTCAGGCTCATCACTTTTCACCTTTACAACATCTTCCTCAATGTCACTGTCCTCCTCTAAGGTGAGATCAAATTTTGGAGAAGTATTTGTATTTTTATAATTGAGGGAGAAGGCAGCACCTTGATCTTTGGACTCAACGTCGGAATCTGATTCCAAATCAATATAAACAGGTGTTGTTCTCCTCTCTGATGAAGCACGGCCTCGACCTCGTGCCCTTAAGGCCATCCTCCCATCTCTTTGAGGTAATGTGTTTGGAGGCCTAAGGACCACGATGTCAGAGTCGTCTTCACTACTTAATTGTATCATTTCTTGATCAACAAATTTTTCTTTTTCTTTCTCTTGATTGGACTTTTGTCCAACCAATTTCTCCTCAATTTTGATCTCTAACTTAGAGCAGGACGAGGACCCTTTTGGAACAAAATATGTAGCATCTTCGTAGATCCCGATTTCTTGAATTAAAAATGGTTGCAGATCACCCTTAATCACGTGTTCAATGCCATCTCGTTGGTACTTGATGCATTGGTGAAGGGTAGATGGAACCATTCTATATTCATGAATCCAAGGTCTACCTAAAAGGGCATTAAAGGACGTCGCCGAATCAATTATATGAAACTTAGCTTCAGTTTTCAAGCCTCCTATTTCTAAGAGCAAAGTGATTGAACCTAAAGCCCTCTCGCCCTTTTCATTGAACCCACGAAGCATTAACCTATCGGTTGAGATCTTGCTAGTATCAACTCTGAAGTATACGAGGGTTTTTATGTTCATTATGTTGACCGATGCATTCGGATCAACGAGGACTCTTGATAACTTAAAATTTCCCACATCTACAGTAATGTAAAGGGGACGATTATGGTCAGCAGTTCTCAAGAGCAGATCTTCATCGGAAAAGGTAGCTCCAAAAACCTCTTTGAAGTAGAATGCCTCACCTTTTGAAGTTGCAGCCAACTGGGTTAAGCAAATCTCGGAGTCGAGAAGCGCTTTAATTAAAGACTCCCTCATTTCTTTGGAGAGAAGGAGGGCATCGTAAATACTTAATTTTGTCGGCAACTTCCTAAGATGGGCTAAAACATTGTAATCAACCTTAGGAATGACGGACTCAAAACCCGGAGGAATTAGAGGAAATTCTGATTGCTGAGGGGAGTTTGGATTTAAATCTTCAAAGGGAATTTGCTTGCCTTTCTCCTGAGGGGGAAGCCTAGGGGGTAAGACTTTACCGCTGCAGAGTTGCACCTGCTCGATATCTTCGAGAGGGCGAACTAGGGCAGTGTCAACGCAGACCATAGGCGTTGGATCATCATTTCCCGAAAGCGAGTCAAAATCTAAAAGTTCTATCAAGATAGGACTTCCTTGAAAATTGATTTAAGGGAAATCACTTTCTGATAAAGCTTCACATTCGACCTCTTCTTGAATAGCTGATTCGGGAAGGTCAATTTCTTTGATATTAAGACTTTCTTCACCATAACTTTGATTTAAAATACAAGAGTCATCAACTTGCATTTCATTTTCATGGTTAATCATCAAGACAGAAGCAGAAGGATGTTTTTTATTCATCTTCTAACCTTTTGCCTTTGATGGGGCAAAGTAAAAGTCAGATAACAAAAGAGGGGAGAGGGTTTTAACACCCCCATCCGCCATCCTAATACATCTCTCATCTATACACTTCCTCTCTACAAAATCAACTTCTTTTTCTTTTAAACATTTAACAGTAGTTCCTGTGACTACTGGAGAGAAAAGTGGCTCAACATCCTCCTGCGAAGCGTCCAGGTTAACCTTCCACATCGGGGCCTGGGCTATCATAGTCAGCTATTGAGAAAGAAGAAAAGACTTGTTAATCAACTTTTTAAGTGCCCGGGACAAAGCAATGTCCTAACCATCTTCAACAAGACAAGGAGATTTAAGAGAGTTACCTGAAATGGTTTTAATGGAAGCTTTCTCTGGATCGACCAAGTATTCCTTAGGAATTATGATGTTTCCTTGGGTGTAGTTCCTCTCAAGCCAATCTTTGAACACAACACAGTCTTCAAGAGGGTGACTAAGCATCCGGTGGTATGGACAATACTTGGGATCTTCTTTCTTACTTTCATCTTCAGGCCTCCTGGCCTCTGGCAGCTGAAAATCCGGTTTCTTCAACAAACTCTTAAAAATCTTTTTAACTGATTCCCTCTTAAATGGATATGGTTTTGCCAATCTCTCTCTAAAAGGGACAAAGTTAGGGTCTCTGGTGTACTGAGGAGTCACCCGAAAGGGTTGTCTCTAAGCTGGCTGTGGTGGCGTTGGTGGAGGAACACAGGACTGACTAGCCATTGGCCTTTTTCCCTTGTCAACTGCCAACACTACTGCCTTTTTCTCAAAAGTCTTAACCAATCTAGAACCTTTCTTATCTTCAGACTGCTCTCGTTGGAATGGCATCTTATGAGCCTCTTCCTGCAAATTGTTAGCCTTATTAAGAAGTTTTTCAAAAGTTTTAATAGTGAAACCCTTCAGGAGAAAAGCAACAGGGCCGTGGATATTCTTAAGGAGGATCTCCACTGCATGTTGCTCTTGCAACTGGGGTTCACAATTCATCGAGAGGTTTCGCCACCTCAAGATGTACTCAACCAGAGACTCTCCCGACTTTTGTTTTTCAACAACAAGACCGCCCACAGTAGTTCGTTGTTGCGCTCCAGAAAATCTTTTAAGGAAATGGTTTTCTAGATCGCTAAAGGTTTTCACTGAACCATTAGGCAGATCGGCGTACCATTCAAAAGTGATGCCGGATAGACTACTTACAAATTGGCGAAATAGTAGAGCATCCGACCCTCCCGCATTGCAACAACTTACTCTGAAGTGGGCCAGATGCTATCTCGGGTTCTCTATTCTAGTGAAAATTTTAAAAGTTGGTGGCACAAAGCCTTTTGGGTTAGGAACTGAATCATATTCTTCGGGCTAGGGTCTACCCTTTGGAATAGATGTGGTTCCTTGCGAAAAGGCTAAAGCCTCCCTTACCTGGTCCTCAATCAGTTGCTTAATATCCTTCTGAGGCAGAGTTGGAGAAACAGGGGGAACTGTAGGCACTGCTGGGGATGCCTCTAGTAAGCAAGGAGGGATTACTGGTGTTGACTCGGGAGACTTGGAACTAGATTCTGTCTTTTAACTCTTTCTACAATCTCTTGAGTCGTTCGTTGAATCTTAAGTGAATCCTGCTCTGACTTGTCAAATCTTTCTTGCATTTCTTTGACTTGTGACATCATAGTTGTCAACTGATTCTCCAAATCTTTAATATGCTCCTCACCCTTAGCCCTTACGGACTCATCTGAATCAGACCCAGCAACACGTGGATCGTCATCTCTAGCAAGCCAGCGCCTACCAGGTTCGGCCTCTTTGTTGGACCCTCTAGTTTCGACCATGGAAACGCTACCAACATAGTCATCTTCCTCTCCAAGGAGGTCATCCAGGTCTGGGTCAAAAGAAGTCATTCCCTCTTTATTCAACAAAATATTTCTTATTTCTTGAACTACTTCCTCGACCAGTCTATCCCCAATTGACTTAGGATCAAGAGGTAAGTATCCTTTGTACTCAGCCATATCGAATAATTCTTCAGAATCCAGGAGAGCAATGATTTCTGTAAGTTTTGGGTTAGGATCCGGTTGAGACTCTGTAACTGGCTCTTCTTCTATCTCAAGATTTAGGTCAATTCCTTCCTTCTTGACTGTCCCAAGATCGGTAGTCGGAAAAGTGGCATTCCCTCCAAGGAGAGGGACACATACCTCAGGAGGTGAAGTAGGAGCTTGTAGAGAAATAGCTCCTACATCAGGTAAAGTAAGGTCTTCAGACTCCTGTGTGGGAAGCCTAGGAATGACGCATAAATCTATGCTATCAACAACCGGATCATCAACTGGAATCATAACTGAATCAGGAATTGGACTGGCTGTAAGAAGACTATCTACTGCAACAACTGGAGAACTAGGTTGAACATCCATCGACTCAATCAAGACTGGAGGAGGTTTAACTGTGACTCGTTGGAGTTGGATAATGAACTTTGGGGTTCTTGGAGGCGGGGGTAAATTCTCCAACTTAGTCCTTTTTGGGGCAAGCTTCCTCTCAGGGGATTTGGGCCTCTTGCCCTTGATATCGAGATGTTTTAAAGTTTTATTCCCCTCAAGTTTGACAACTACTGAGGCCAACTTTAATGCTTTGGAAGGGGGTACCGGGGGTCTACCAACAGAATGGCAGCCTCTTTCGAACCAAGTTAACACAATACCCTTCGTCTTGGAAGAAGGAGGGCATGGCTCCCAGTGGTATCCATCAACTAGTACTGAAGTGGCGGGCTGTCTAACATACTTCTTATTTCTCCTAACAGGTTGTGGAGTCAGATTTTTCGCCTCAGATGCCTCTTCTTTTAACACTTCTTTTTGGAAGCGATGAGAGATCACTCCCTTCAACTGTTTCATGTACTGCTCCTTTGTTTGCCCAGATTATGCTGCACAGGTGTGAATTATGTTTCTCAAAGCCCTTGTTTTTTGCAGATGCTTTTCCTTTGGAGTCTTTTTAGTCGAGTAGTCGACCGAGCATGGTGGGGAACGGGCTATCCTAGCTATCCTCTCCTCCCCTTGAGCAGAAGCTAAGGGGTAAAAGCGGCTCCCTTTCAGAATGGGAGAGGAAGTAGGAATAGGTAGCTCCTCATCAGCTTCAGGCTCTACTTGAGCTAAAGTCTTAAAAGGCACAATTCTCTTTGCCTTAGAGATCTTCTTTCTAAGTCTCCTCAAATAGTTCTACTTTTGATTCTTAGTAGAATAGTTAAGTCCAGAACTAGATCCTTCCTCAAAAATAGATTTGACTTCAGTGGGGGGCTCAACAACTAGCTCAGACTGTTTCTGGTCATTACTAATTACTGGCAAGGTAGGTGCAGATCCCACAATCAATTCAACCACTGGGGGAACTTCCTTACTGGCATCCAAACTAACAATCTGGTGTCCATCCATAGAGAGCTCAAGGGTACTGAATCCCATTCCAAAGATGATAGTGCTCCCTTGGTCATTAACAGTTAATGATAACTCTCGGTCGAAAGAAAAGATCAATTGGCCAGCCATTTGAATTTTCTGAAAATTAAAGAGGGGATTGAAATTAAATTTCTTATAAGAAAGGTGGAAAAGCGTTTGTTATTTTGAAACTTAAGGCTTGTAGGATAGCCTTAACCTTCTAACACATGTTGAGTGGTAGAAAACACCCAACACACGTTAAGAAGATAAAGAGACTAAATACATGCCACAAGATGGATTTTCTAAAAAGGTTAACATATGTTTAGCCCATAAGATGGTCGTATGGGGTAACATATGAAGGTTTGGAACTTGGAGAAAATTGTTATTATCTTGTTTTCTATGTTTAGAAGGGAATTTGAATTTTGAATGATTTAAGAAGGGGTTTTTTCTACAAAATCCAAAACACAACGGACAGAGTTTCCCCTTGCCCGAAGGCTTATGGAATTGTAAGAAAAACCCAAGTAAAGCAAACAGTCTAACCCTCCTCATTCCTAAAAGTTAAAGGGGAGTAAAGGGGTTAAGACTAAAATACTTCAAAACTTCTTAAAATCAAAGATTTTTCGAACTCTTTTCAATCTGAAAAAAATGATATATTGAATTTGACATTTGTTAATCATAATTTTAAAAGAATATTTGGGGACCTGATTTGACACTGTCGCCTCATGAGAATTCCCAGGGCAGAAGGTCAAAATCAGGACGATTAAGTTAGTATGTAACAAATTTTGGGAGGTAGAATCTCTTTTAACGTTTTAAATTGTTTTTAGATGTTGGCCACACTCCCCCAAGGTAGAAATGGGTTGAGGGACCAACGAAAGGAAGGTAGTTAAGACTACCGATGAAATAAAATTTCATTCTTATTAAAGATGGAGAGAGAGATTTGTCCCACCGGGCGTGCCATTTTCTTTTGTTGGTGGAATTTTGAAAACATGTTTTGAAAATATTAGCTTTCTTTGGGAATTTTAAAATCGAAATTGGATTCTAATTCTAGAGTCGAATCAACTCAGTAGAAAAAGTATATCACCCCGAAGGATGAAGATAAAATTTCATAACGGTATTCAGACTTAGAATTATGAAACTCATCTTGAATATCATGATCAGATTCTAAGGAAAACTTTATATGGCCCTTAGGGGACAAGGTAAAGCTCAACTAAATATCCAGTTATGATATCCAAGAAGTGTGATCGTCGAATTCATATCCGAATCCTAATCAAAGAAGGATGTACCTCCCCGGAGGGAGATGACACCTTTCAATGATAATTCTTCTGATATAATAACTTTGGAACTATATATCCCAACTCAAAATTAACTTTCACAACACTCGACAATTACACAAATTACATTTATTTGAAAATAAAATCTAGACTCACCTTCAAAGTTATCCTAAGCAGTTAATAAATGAAAAGTAATTATTCCCAAGAAGTTATATTTATGCAGAAAAATAAGTAAACACACTTGCCACGCTCTTTTTATTTGGGG